>JARHVA010001175.1:17500-325000 GCA_037957365.1 Torreya grandis | reverse complement strand
AGAAGACTCCAAGGTACATATAGAAATATATATTTGAATTTTTAAAGTCTACAAAAACATAGTTATGAAGGTTCAAATTTGATTGTGTTTTTTAATGTGTTCTACAAGTGACTTGAGAAAGTTATTTGATCTTGTTATGATATCTTTTTATATCTCTTGATGAATTATAAATTAGGGAGTGTTTTAGAATCCATAAGACCATTTATGTGCACTATGAAGGTTTGACCATTTTATATGGTATAAACAAAGCATAAGAAGTTGACTATGTATTAATTCATGATGTTCCTATGCACAAGGTCAGTGTTTGATTTGTTTGAATCATACATAATGGTGAGAAAATTTGACTATGATCATTTAATAATGTCTAAGGGGACATAAGGAGTGGACTTATGTAATTATTAAGTGGTCTTATGCTCTTGTTTTGCTCAATGAAATGCTAAATAGGTGAATAGGTATCCATGAGACCTATAAGAGATACAAGGGCCTTATTAAAAGGTGTGGTTGCTTAAGGGTGACCCATAGATGTTATGGCCAACCTATGAATATTTTATTAATATACGTCTTTATATGATATATTCCTTAAGGGTTAAGGCATGCCTAATGGATGACCAATGATGCAGGAGCATCTACAATAGTTCAAATTCTACTGTGAAAATTCAAATTTTGGTTTTCCCTCCAAATTGTGACATTTCAAAATTTCACTTTGAAAGTAAAATGTAATTATCAAAAAGTGAAAGTAAAAAGGTAAAAAGTGATGGTTAGGTTGTTGAGTAAATCAGGAGGAATGGGTTGAAACTATTTTCAACCTTAGAATGTTGTTAAAACTTAAAAACAACATTTTTGCCTTAAGCCCAATTTGGGTGTAGAAGTTAGAAGGAAGATTCTTGAAAAGAGAGAAACAAAGAAGAATTCATTAAGGAGAGGGGCGTAGAAGAGAAGAAGAATAGAGAGGAAAGGTCCTCTCATGCAAGGAAAGAGAATGGAATGAACAAGAGAGAGGAGAATTAGTGAGGGAGGACCTCAATCAAGAAATGGTAAATGAAAGAGAAGAAATAGGAGTTAGAAACCCTTCTAATATCCAAAAACTCCACAGTTGGGTCTGTACATGACAGTATACAGGCAAGGGTCAGACATTTGTATGTTTTTGCAAGGTAAATGCATTGAAAAGGTCTTATTTGTTATAAGTATGGGAATAGTCACCATTTCCATGTGGATAAGGAAAATCTTGAATGAGTCAAGGAGATCTGGTCATATGGTTGTGATCACATTAGTCCCTAGTTAATTTATGCTAAATTTTAGATCATACACAACATGAGGCAAGAAAGATTTGAATAAGTAGTTTCATGGTGGCATATATTGCATGTGTGGATGTGGATTTCTCAAGAGAAGTGCCCTAAAAATTGATTGATTAACCTATAATAAGGTAATGGGTATTTGTAATGATTCTTGATTTGATTATAAAGTCCGTACTTTACTCTGGATAAGAAGATTTGCATTCAAGGAGGGCTAATTAGAATAGGGTCTAAAGAAGAAAGTACAATTTCGTCCAAAGCAACCTCAGGAGATTTTCTAGTATGTTATAGAAGGGCTTAATGGGTATCCAGAAATGGTTTTAATTTCATGATTGAGTTAACATAAAAATAGTCATGGCCAAAATAGGGATAATAGGGCTACAAGGAATGCTTCAATTAAATAGGCCTGTATATGAAGTTAGCTCAAAATTTGACAGTTTCAGAGCTGTGTAAAGATCAGTTTCATCATTTGGTATCAGATATTGAAGCTCTTGGGAATTGGTACCTTGTTTTTGGTTATGATTTCTAATGAGTTGTTACAGGATTTGGCAAGAGGATTAGGAGGACAAAGCATTAGGAGACCCTGGGGAGAAAAGGTATGAATAATTGTGCTATTTGATTTGAGTTATTGTGTTGAGAAGAAATAAAGTGAAGGAGTTGTAGGTTCAAGACAGCCAAGCCATTGAGGCTTAAGAAGAGAAGAAGAAGCCAAGGAAGGCTTAGTGAAGATCCAAGAAGAAGCTTGGATAGTTTGCCAAAAGACTAAGGTGAAATAGACTTAGGTGAGGTAAAGCATGGAGTTGGAAGCTTGGAGAGCTCAAAAGTAAGAGATCAAGTGAATGCTCAAGAAGAAGATCCAAAGCAAGGTAAGCTTTGATTTATTATTTGTGTTTATGAAGTGTTGTAGAGTTGCTATAGGATTGAGTGAAAAGGATCAAAAGACTAGGATGCAAGAGGCCTAGGTGAGATCGAGGAGATTGTCAAAGTACCATTCAAGAAGAAAAGGCTTGGGTGAGACAAGGGATCAAGAGACCAAGGTGGAAAAGACTTGGGTGAAGATCTCAGAGATGGAAGTGTTGTTGAAGGCACTATAGAATAACAAGGTACATGAGGGCACCAAGAAGAAAACAAGCATCAAAGGTATGGACAGTTTTGTAATTGATAAAGAAATTGCTAGTTTGAAGAAAGATTTAGCTAAGATTAAAGATCAATATGAGTCTTAGATGCAGTTGGATAGGAAAGCATGGGTATGGCCAATGAGGAAGAAGTTGAAGTGGCCAATAGTTTGAACAACATCGACAGAGTGCATTGCTCTAAGAATTTAGGAAGTAATGAGATGGCACGAAGTGTTTAATGTTTAATACTGAGGAGATATAAAGATCGATCATCTTCTAAGGAAGAAGGAATGCATTGTCAATGATGAGAAGTTTGGATTGTATAGATAGAGATCAATAGTGTCTATGGAAAACTAAAATCATTAAGTAAAAGTGATAGTTGTTTAGATTTGTTAAAGACTAAGCTATGTATATGAGATCCACAAAGTAAATGAGGTCAAAGTTGCAAGAGTGTATGAGATGAGGTCAACACTAGCAATAGACCATGGCTACGTGTGCCAAAATGGCTAAGGGATAAAAAAATGTAATGAAAGACACAAAGTTCAATCAATATGATGACTCAAGTAAGAAGCAAATACAAAGCATGAAGAAAGAGGTAGAATGCAAAGTGAGCAAGGCCAGCTATCAAGCAAGACAACATGAAGATGTCAAAGAGCAGAAATTTGTTGGTAAATTGAACAAGTGTCATCCTAAAACTATGAATAAGGTATGGATGGCTAAAGGTGAGAAATAAAACTTCTTAAAGAATAATGAAGTAGAGCATAAAGATACAAAGATGAAAGGTAAGTCAATTGATTACAATGAATGGGATAATAATGTTTTTGTATCATTCAATGATCTTTTTATGGAAAATGCAGAATGTAAAATGTCTATGAAAGAGAATGTACAACAAGGAGAGAGTTCCAAGAAGATGGATGATGAAAGTGAAGATGTGAAATCAGCTCACATGTTTGAAAAGAACAAGGAGACACAAGGTAATGGTGTTCCTATTGTTTTTGATAATTATATTGATGTCGATGAAGAAGTTGACTTGTATGAAGAAACCATAGAGTGGATGAATCTTTATATAGAGGATGAAAGACAATCTGGTCCTAAATTTGATATAAGACATGAAGATTTGGATGAGCATGTGTTGAGTGAAGAGTTGAAGATATTGGAGGAGCTGTTTGGTAATTCAAGAGAGATGAAGAAAGGTACAAACCATGGTGAAGATAGCATTGGGAAGAGTGAAGCAAGAAAAGAGCAAAAGAGTGAAGAGACAAAGGAAGTGTTGGTCAAGGACCAAGAGCAAGCATGTGAAGACAGCCAAGAGGCTTCATGGCCTAAATATTTTGATTCTAAGGTGGCTTTTGATGTTTTGTATGCAGGTATGAAGATTTCTGAAGTGAATGAAATACATGAGCCATTGGAGAAGCTCATGAACCAAGAAGAATAACAAGAAGATCTAGAAGACATGAATGAATATGAAGAAGCATGGAAGTGGGAGATGATAGCTTAGAAAGAGATGAGGAGAAGAACATACCAAAAGAGGAAGAAAAGCAAAATAAAGAATAAAGACTACCAAAGACAAGCATTGGCATTGACAACGTGACCTTGGGATCCAGGTGTACAAGTGAAGACTAAAGTGAGGAGGAAGTATCTCATTTGAACTAAGGTTAAAATCTTTTCTAGAGGGAGAGTATGATACAGGAGAATCTACAATAGTTCAAATTCTAGTGTGAAAATTTAAATTTTGGTTTTCCCTCCAAATTGTGAGATTTCAAATTTTCACTTTGAAAGTAAAATGTAATTATCAAAAAGTGAAAGTAAAAGGTAAAAAGTGATGGTTAGGTTGTTGAGTAAATCAGGAGGAATTGGTTGAAACTATTTTCAACCTTAGAATATTGTTAAAACTTAAAAACAACATTTTTTTGCCTTAAGCCCAATTTGGGCATAGAAGTTAGAAGGAAGATTCTTGAAAAGAGAGAAACAAAGAAGAATTCATTAAGGAGAGGGGCGTAGAAGAGAAGAAGAGAGAGGAAAGGTCCTCTCATGAAAGGAAAGAGAATGGAATGAACAAGAGAGAGGATAATTAGTGAGGGAGGACCTAACTCAATAAATGGTAAAGGAAAGAGAATAAATAGGCGTAGAAACCCTTCTAATATCCAAAAACTCCACAGTTGGAATTCAGGCCTGTAGATGACAGTATACAGGCAAGGGTCAGACATTTGTATATTTTTGCAAGGAAAATGCATTGAAAAGGTCTTATTTGTTATAATTATGAGAATAGGGAAATCACTTAAGGTATGTACATGTTTTTATAACATCTTGAATTCCATCGATCATTGAAATAGATAAGGAAAATCTTGAACCCTGCTGACTGATACAAATATAGTCAAAAGGCACTAAAATGTTAAGCATTGGAAGGTACAGAGGGTTGATATGACTTGTCTGATTATTGTAGAAGGTGTAGGGGGTTAAAAAATACCCTATACAAGTGATTTTAACCCTTGAAACTGTCTGAAACACTCCCATCAAAAATAATAATCTCTCGGCCTGTGACTGTCCAAGGGAAAATCCTGAATTAGCTTGTAGCCCTCAAAATGAGTTTTAATGATTGAAACCTATTGAAACTTTGCAATATGAACCATGAATGTGTTATAAAGCTGTTGGAAGTGGTTTTAAGGTAATACAGTGTGGAGAAGTATGGAAAAGAACAATTGCCAAGTGAAACATAGGTGCATGTGAAGGGAAGAGCATAGGCCAATATAGGAGATGGATTTCTCAAAAGAAGTGCCTAAAAAATGATTGATTAACCTGTAAGAAGGTAATGGGTATTTTTAATGATGCTTTTTTTGATTATAAAGTCTATACTTTACTCTGGACAAAAAGATTTGCATTCAAGGAGGGCTAATTAGAACAGGTTCTAAAGAAGAAAGTATAATTCCGTCCAAAGCAACCTTATGAGATTTTCTAGTATGTTATAGAAGGGATTAATGGGTATCCATAAATGGTTTTACTTTAATTATTAAGTTAACTAAAAAATATTTATGGCCAATAAATAGGGAAAATAGGGCTACCAAGAATGCTTGAATTAAATAGCCCTGTCTATGAAGTTAGCTCAAAATTTGATGGTTTCAGAGCTGTGTAAAGATCAGTTTCATCAACAAGATGGTGATGATCATGACTGCTCTATAAATAGTGAAACTAAAGATGTTGGTTTCTAGACTAGAGTGAAAGACTTGAGAAAGAGACTGGGGAGAGATTTGAGAGAGGATTATTTGTCTGAATTGTGGAGTGAAGGAGGGGTAGAGTGCCCTATATATGATTTGAATATTATAATATATTGAAGACTATTTATATGACCTGTAGGATTATTTGTGTGAATTGAGGAGTGAAGGAGGGGTAGAGTGCCCTATATATGATTTGAATATTATAATATATTGAAGACTATTTATATGACCTATAGGTCATATTTCTATTGGTAGAATAGTACTCTTACTATTCAAGAATGAACAAAGATGATGAGTGATAATCAGAGGTCCATCATTAGGTGATGGAGACATTATTTCATAGGTGGATGTGTCCATATTTTTTGTGGAAGTTCAACATTTAACGGTGTTACAACCTCCTTTCAAGATGAAACTTTCTAAAAGTTTGGTTTTTGTTTTAGTTTAGCTAGATAGGTGTTGTAGCACCTTGTGGGATTGTAGTCTCACTAAAAAATGGATTGTAGTTCCTTGATAAGTTTTATCTAGTCTAAATTAGTTATTATTATTATAGGATAGTAGTCTAATTATAGGTTCTAGTGGGTTTTTTCCCCTAAGAGGATTTCCCACATATGTCATGTGTTATGTGATTGATCTTGCATTGTCTCTCTTACTCATTGATATGAATGTTGCAAACACTTCATGAATGCTTATGATAAATGATTAATAACTTGAAAGGATTGAAATTAAAGTTGTATTTTCTAGGCTCACTAATTCACCCCCAATGATTGTACCTCTAACAATTGGTATCAGAGTAAGTCCTTTGGTAAAGGATTTATAGTTTGAAGGTGATTTAAGGTACAATATGGGTAGTCATCAAGGAGGTTTATCTAATAAGAAACCACCAATATAAAATGGATCCAATTATTATTTTTAGAGTGAAAGGATGAGGATGTACATCATATCCATAAGGTTTGATGTATGACATTTTTTCATGAATGGTTATGTTGCTCCTACTACTCCATCTAGTGTTGTAGATATATAAGTTGTTTGAGAAGAATTCTAAAGCAATGAATGCTACAACTTGTGGTATTTTAGAGACTAAATATACCAAGGTAATCCACTATAAAAATATTAAAGAGATATGATACAAAATATAGATCATTTATGAAGGAGATTTAAAGGTTAAGCTTTTTAAGCTGTAGACTCAAAAGGCAATTTGAAAGCTTCAAGTTTAATGAAGAAGATTATGTGGCATATTTTTATAGAGAGTTGATGTGATTATGAAAATTATAAAAGGTCTTGAAGAGAACCTTCAAGAGTCTAATGTAGTTCAAATGGTTTTAATGTCTTTATCTCTCAAGTTTGATCTAAAGGTATCTGCTATAGAATAATGTCATGATATTACTCAATTGAAGATAGATCAATTGCATGACACCCTTACTGCTTATGAGATGAGATTAAATGATGATACAACACCAAAGAAGGAAGAACCATTCAAGTTATAAATGAAGCCAAAGAAGTTATAAGGTAAGAAACCAAAAGAGGATGACATATTTCACATTGATGAGGATGAACTAATTGCTTTAATTACTAGGAAATTGAACATAGGCTTAATAAAGTGTAAGGGTAAACTACCCTTCAAATGTTTCAACTATGGAGATATAGGAAATTTTTCTCATAATTTACCTCATAATCATGATAATAATGGTGATGAAGATCATGGTGAAGGCCAAGATGAACACAAGAAGACATACAAGAATAAAGGATTTAGAAAGTCTAACAACAAGAAGATGTCCTTCAAGAACAAAAAGAGTTTTTAAACCAAGGAAGATTATAGAACACCAAATGAGAGTGAAGATAGAGAATTAGAATATTATCATGAAGATGATGGTCCTACTGAATATAAATCTCTATTCATGGTTGAAGAAATAAGTTTCTCGCATCACAAAGAGTATACTTGGATTGATTTAGATGATGATGAGATAGACTATGAGACTGCATTGACAAATGCTCTTGAAGTACTAAAGATTGAGAATAAGAGTAATAATAAGATGAAATTTCAACTCAATAACTATGAGGACCAATTTAGTATGTATGAAGCAAGATTGAATGAAGATACCAAGGATCATGTATATATGGTCAAACATCTTAGTTGTCAGTTGAAAATCCTATACACAAACTTAAAAGTTAAAGAAGATGAATGTTCAAGGTATGTTTTTGAAAATGAGTCTTTAAAATATAAGTTAGAGAAGACATATAGTAAGGTGAAATCATTTGTGAGATTTGAAAGGAGATCATATGATTTAGACAACATTCTGAGTGGGTAAAAGCATGTTAGTAAAAGAACTAGTCTTGGATATGAATAAGAACAAAAGTATATGACTCAAAACAAGATGAAGACTAATGTGAATTGAGACAATGATAATTTGAAGACATATAATCATAAAAGGAATGAAGGTGCTATCAAAATGAAGACAAATCAAATCAAATAGCCAAATGCCATGAGATATGCATATTTTCATGGTTACTATTACATATGTAATCAATTTAGGCATAGAGCTAGAGAATACAAGATACCTTTTAGAAATTAGTTTGCATGGGACTATGATGGGGGTAATCACTAAAAAAGAGTGAGCAAGATTAAGTGCTTTAAAAATCTTTATGTGGGACATTTTACAAACCATTGTTTACTTCAGATTATACAACGTGGGTCTATTAACAAAGGGAGGTTGTTTTATTTTGCATGACATAGGACACATTTTAAATTTATATCCAAATAAGGTAAGGCAAGATAAATTTCTTGAAAAAGGTATAGTGTGCTTCAAGTGTCAATAAAGAGGTCACATTACTAGATTATGCAAATAAAGGCCATCAAGTCAAAATGCGTTATATTATCTCCTAAAGTGAAAATAAGAATGTAAATTAACACATAGAAGACAAAGGTGACATGTGTGATTCATGATGAGTCTACAAGTATAAATAATCTATTTACCATGGTGGAAAATACTTTAGAAGTTGAAGAGTGCTAAGGGCTCTCATTTTCTACTCATGTTGAGAATGAAGAGATCCAACTGAAAGAGAAGACCAAGATACTAGTTGAGGCTAGTTCTAAGGTGTGTCTAGATCCAAGTGAACATTATTATATTATTGAGCATGTATCATGAAAAGAAAATCAATTTTATATGCCTAGTGATGAGGTTCCAAATTATAAGGTGGATTCTTCTAATAAAAAATTATGTCATGAATCTTTATTGTCTCCATGTGTTGTCAACTCAATATTATAAGAGAAGTAGAATGTTGTCTTCATTTAGTATGTTTATTTTCTTAAGCCTAATTAGAAGAACTAAAAGTATCATATGACCAAGGAGGAGAAGGAATATGAAGAGGTATCAGTAACTCTTGATTTCATATTATTCTAGGATATTGTGAAGTAGGGTGTCTCTATCTATGCTTCTTAGGAGACATATTTTATTTTAGAGAAGCAAGTTTGTGTGCTCAAGATTATATTTCCAATATTAATAGAGACTTGTGATGATCTTATAATGTATTTGGTTAAGGAGGAACAATAAGATCATGAGACTATTTCAAAAATTTGTGAAGGAGCTATAAAACAACATCAAAATGGGTGTTTCCAAATGGCATAATGAGTTTTATGCAATGCCAAGAAGGGTTTGGTGATCATAAAGGTATGAGTATTTATTTTTATGTTCTCTAGGTGTTTTTGATCTCTGAAAGTATGTTTGTGCCAATTGAAGATATTATTTGTGTGCTCTTAGTTTTCTCAATTTTTGGCTTAAGGCCAAGTAGGCCTAAAATGGGTTATAGAAATTAAATAATCCCAAATATTTGAAGGCTCAAATATTATTTTATAAGTATGTGATGGGTGTCTCTAGGTGTGCATGAAGTTTTAGAGGTGTGTGTTGATCGGAAAGAGGTTTGTTGACTTTACTTATTTTGAAATTCTAGGGTTTTGGACTATGATAGAAAAGTAGTTTGCCTTATGATTTAAAATTTGGGTCATATTAATAGGTTTAATTAGATAAATGGGTTGTTAAAAAAATATTAACAAATATTTTAAGGTTTTTGTTTCTCAAGTTATTCAAAATTTTGCCAATATCGAGGGCTAAATGGCTAATAGGTTTGTGAAGGAAGTATGTTTCAGAGGATGAGCTTGGTGATGAAAGTTGGTGTGATTGAGGGGGAATACGATAGTTCTCTAGATATGAAGCTTCAAATATTGAATATGTGTATACTAAAAATTTTAAGCTCTACAATTTCTAGGTACCACTACAAGGAGGCTAGATAGGGATAGTTTGAAGAAGAGTGTTTTTTGCTTAGTTTATCCAAAAGAATAAAGTATGTTTGTTTTAAGGATATTTATTAGTTTATTTGAGATAATTTTTTATATTTATTGATTGGCATGAAGTTTTATTGGTGGTCCTTGTGGTATCTTGAGAGAGAAGGCTAGTAAGCATGTGTGGTGGTTCTTTATGGTGTGTGGAGATCTAAAGATGATCAAGATGTGTAATGGTTCAAAAATATTAGGGGGAGTCCCTCTCAGATGTTTATTGGTGAGTCACATCATATTATAGTGGTTTTTATATGTTGTTTCTTCATTGGTTGTAGTGTTTGGTTGAAGAGAGTATTGGCATGAAGCAAGAGGAAGTTGTCAAGGCATGCAAAAGTAGGCTCAAGGTAAGGGGGATTTTTTATCATATTTATATGGTGGTCCTCTCTTATTGGTGGTTTTTTTAGGTCCTCAAGATCATATTGTGCTCTCTTTGTCATTGTGTCAAAGGGGGAGAAAGTTCTTATTGTGAGAGTGTTTGGTGGGAGATAAGGAATGTGAGCTATATATTGCTATATATGATGATTGTTGAAATAAATGACAAAGGGGAATATTATTGGATATTTTTCAATTATTTAATGATGATTTAATGTATGTGTCCTATTGAGTGAATATAGTGCTTTGATTATCTAAGTGATAATGACAAAGTGTGTAATGTGATTATTCTAGTATGTTTGAAGTATGATTGGTTAATATTACTTTTTGGCATGGTTAGAGATGTTAATGTATGAGTATGGTTATTTGAGGATGTGAAAGAGGTAAATAAAAAAATTTCTATGATTTGAGTTCTTGTGTGCATAAGTGTAATTCATTTAGTTTTAAATATTTTTCATTTAGACACTTTGGGTCTAGTGGTAGAAAATCTGAGTAGGCAATTTGATGATGTCACCATTACCACATGGGAATGAGTGAAGGAGAATTGGTCATATGGTTGTCATCACATCAGTCCATATTTTGTTTACAATAAATTTTAGATCATGCACTAAAGCATGCCAAAATATATGCAAGGGGGAAGTTGGGCTCCCAAGTAGTTGGATAGTATTTTCCCATACTTAGCCAAATTTGCATGAGGCAAGAAAGAGCTGAGTAAGTACTTTTATGGTGGCATATATTACACATGTGCAAATTTCAAGAGAAGGTGATCATATGGGTTTCTTCATTTTTTTTACCTAGTTGATTTATGATAACTTTTAGGTCAAGCACCAAAGTGTGATAAAGTACATGCGTGTTTAAATTTGGCCTTATAAATATGTTTTGGACATAGTTGGCTCTATTTAAAAAAAATCTTAGTGATCATTTTAATTTAATTATGTATAACACATGTGAAGGTTTTATGTTTAGTTCGATACATGATTGGATTCTCCTATTTGAGGAGATCATATGGTCTAAATTTGAGATTTTGCAAGTGAGTAAAGAAAAATATATGGCTTTGCAAAGTTGGCCTTTTAGGTGGATAAGTAAGGTTCCCATAGTCAAATTTACACAAGTTAAAGTTTGAGTAATATAGATGAAGAACATTGATCCAAGAAGTCAGGAAGTAATGAGATGGTGTCAGGTGTTTAATGTTTAATGTTGAGAAGAGATAAAGATTCTTCCAATGATCAATGGTGAGAAGGCAATTGTATAGATAGAGGTCAATGGTTTGTATTAAAGTCAAGAGGTAAAAGTGATAGTTGTTTATATTTGTTAAATATCAATATATGTACAAGATATCGATGGAGTGCATGAGATGAGGTTAACATGTTCAATTTTTAACATTTCTCTTGGGGGAACTATGTGTTAAAGGTCAAGATTCATACAACAAGATTGATCGCAAATGTTAAACTAAGTAGAAAGGATATGAGATTTGATCATGGTTTTTGAGTTTTAACTATGACCATTTCCATTTGAATATTTTAATTTTCAAATGAAAACTAGTGCTTTATATTTTGTCTATAACTTTCAATCCTAGTATAATTTTCTAATGGTGTAAGAATAAAACATGTAGATGAATATAAGGTGCATATTAAAATATATATATTAAGATTTTAATGTGTGTAAATACATAGTTATGAAGGTTCAAAGTTGACTATGATTTTGTAAATGTTCCACAAGTGACTCGAGAAGGATATTTGAGCCTATTGTAATACTATTTTGATATCTCTTGATGAATTATCTATTAGGGAGTGTTTAGAACTCCATGAATAACATATATGTGCATTATTAAGGTGTGACCATTCATATATATCATGAAAAAAGATTAATAAGTTGACTGTGTACTCATTCATGATGTTCCTCTACAACAGGTCAATTTTTGAGTTGTTTAAAGCATACATTGTGGTGAGTAGAGTTGACTATGATCATTTGAGGATGTTGAAGGGGGCATAAGGAATGGAACCATGTAATTAAAATTGGTCCTATGTTCTTGTTTTTCTTGATGAAGTGCTAAATGGGTGAATAGGTTTCCATGAGACCTACAAGAGATACAAGGACCTTATTAAAAGGTGTAGCTACTTAAGGGTGACTCATAAATGCTATGGCCAACCTATGAATATTATATTAAGGTGTGTATTCATATGTTATATGCATTAAGGGTTAAGGGATACCTAATGGTTTATCAAGATGGTGATGATCGTGATTACTCTATAAATAGTGAAACCAAAGATGTTGCTTTCTAGACTAGAGTGAAAGACTTGAGCGAGAGACTAGGAAAAAATTTGAGAGAGGATTGTGTGTGTTAATCATGGAATTAATGAGGGTTATATTTACATATAAATGAGTTGAAGAGAAAAATATATTGAGGATTATTTTTATGACCTGCAGGTCATAATTCTATTAGCAAAATAGTGCTCTTGTTATTTAAGTATGAACAAAGGTGAAGAGTGATAATCAGAGGTCCATCATCAGGTGTTGAAGACATAATTTCATAGGTTTTTTTATGGAATATAAACATCTAATGGGGTTGTATCCTCCTTTTAAGGTGAAACTTTTTAAAATTATGGTTGTTGTTGCAACTTAGCTAGATAGGTGTTGTAGTACCTTGTGGGATTGTAGTTTCACTAAATAAGGGATTATAGTTCTTTAATTGATTTAATATGGTATAAATTGGTTATTTTTATTATATAATAGTAATCCAATTGTATTTTCTAGTTGGTTTTCTCCCACAAGAGGGTTTCCTACATATGCCATGTGTTATGTGATTGATCTTGCATTGTCTCTCTTGTTCATTGCTATTAATGTATTGTATGCTTCATGAATGCTTACTATAATTGATTAAGAAATCGAAAGGATTGAAATTGAATTTGGAATTTTTAGGCTCATTGATTTACCCCTCCCCCTCCCCGCCCTCGCCCCCACCCCTGCAAATTTTAGTGATTTTACCTCTAACATCTATATCTTATTGGTTCTTAGTTGACTCATAACCTAAAAATGTATTCATTGAATTATTTATATTTTTTCACTATTGGGTTCATGGTATTTAAATGATTGGTTATTTGAGGATGAAAATAATTATCTTAGAACCTAGTAGTAAAATTTAATTGAGGTTTTTACATTATTATTATAATATGAGTGTATGATAATTATAAGTATTGTTAGTATATTATGATTCATCTCAAAGAGTAAACTTGGAAGTTAAATTACTTTGTATACTTCTAAAAGAATAAACATTATTATTTTAAAAGCTAAGTGATGACATTCATTGGATAATTTCATTTGTGTTAAGCATTAAAATAAGTTATTATGATGTATCTTGTAATTTATGTTATTAAGGAGCTTTCATATTACCTTAATCTATCTAAAAATTAACTGATATATGATTTAATTAATGACATTTTAATTTAGAATTATTGGGATACCTTAAAGCACTAACTTATATGGATTAATATAATGAAATCCTTATGTTTATTATTTGGTAAATTAAAATATATTTTAATAATCATAACATTTATGCATGATTTTTTAATTACTATTAGAATCTTTGTTAAGGATTAAAATGGGAGAATTACTTAAGTAATTTTTTTAAAATATTCTAAAGTATATAAAAAAATAATCATTTTAATTTTAAATTAATAAGCACTTTAAGTACTATGGAATGTTTTGGATAACCCTTTATAGATCCTTAAAATTTAATGGTAATAGGATTATATAAATATTATGCATATTTTACAAGTAACTTGGAAATATGATACTTCATTGAAGGTTTTAATAAGAGAATGATTATTCATAACTAAGGCATATTGTGATTGAGGATGAAATGCCCAATGTTTACAATTGGCCATTGTAATATTTAAAAAGATAATTCATATCTTTATATCATAAAGGAAGCTAATGAAATTATATTATTAATTTTTTATAAATAATCTACTTTAGAACATAAGAATAAGTAAATTCTAATATTAAGTTAAGAAATTAAAAATATGCTTAGGAAACTAAGAAAAAGATTTAAATATTAATAAAAATATTAAAATCAAGAATTACTATAAGCTCACTTAGTCCATGAAACTATTAATTTGGTATTTGAGTACTTTGATCTCATATGACACTCATATCAATAATAATGGGAAATGTAAGCCTAACCTTAAGCCAATGTAATATCCTTAGGAATGATTTATCATGTGCTTGTACCCTACTTATATATTTGTAAGATGTTCCCAAATATAACATAATCATGGTTTTTGAAAAATCCATTGAAGTTTACACACTTCCTAAATAATTTCATGCCAAACTTCATGCCTCTATTCTTTTTAAATTCAAAAGGTATTCTAATGTTTTGAATTATTTTTGGAAATAGTCCTTTTTCATTGATATTTATTTGATGCTTGTGATTTGGTAGATAATTCTTTACCAAGATTAGTATGATAATTCTTATGTTGAATCTATTCTCACTTTGACACTATTTTTTAAATTTTACTTAATTACTCTATGAGGTACTAGATATTCTATATCTTATATAGGTACTCAAGTAAGGGCATAAGTTAGTAATGGATCTACTAGGAAGGTCACAATGAATTATGTATAAAGGTAAGTGGGTATGACCAAATTAACCCACTTGTATCTAAAAATTAAGTGGTTGAAATGATTCTTAATGAAGTTATTCATGGGTTATGTACTTGGTCTAATTCTTATGTTTGACATGACATAGTTATGGATCTCATTACATGTTTTTATGTTAAAATTTGGTTGAAAATTTGCTTTATAGTTATGGTTATGGCTTATATAAAAAAGATATGATTTTGGCATATTGGTATTAGAGCAAGGTTTACTACTCTAGGGAACTTTGTGGAATGTTTCATGTTGATTTTCTGCTAAGTTGTTTTTTATTTCACCATAGGATGGTGAGGAAATTTTTTTAATAACATAAAATAACCCAAGGAATGTTAATCTAGGTAGAGAAATAGGTCAAGGTCATAGGGATATTATTATTGACGGAGAGGAACCACGTCTCAATAATGTTGAAGTCTCAAACTATGACAATCCCAACATTAAATAACAGGTAGTTTTGAATGGAATTCATATTGCATTAAATTAACTTCAAAGTAAATTAGACACCCAAAAATTAAGGTTGAATAATATATAAGGTTTTAAAACTAAATAGCTTCTAGTTATAGAAAAAAGGCAAGTTGGTGAACAATAACTTCAAAATAACCTTGATAATGTGGTTGATCATTTCATTAAGGAGACAAATAAGTTACCTCCAATAACCCTTTTAGGTGAGGAATAAGGTGATGTAGTTGATTCATTCTTAGTAAACATTAAGACATATTTTAATGTACATAACATATACTTTAATGTGAAGGCAAGAGTGGTTGCTTACTAGTTAGTAAGAGTTGTATCTCTTTGGTGGAACCTTTTGTGTGCTATAAAGGGTTACCAACCAATGACTCTTACTTGGCCTACTTTTGAAAGCTAGTTTAGGAAGAGGTATCTTAGTTCCAACTTCAAGGAATAGAAAATAACTAATTTTCAATTGTTGAAATAAGAGAATATGAATGTGATTGAGTATGAGAAAGTTTTTAAATATGCTACATCATATTAACTACATGCATGAAGAAGAGACTAAAGTTAATAAGTTTATGATGGATTTGAAATATGTATCAATGCATGATTTTAATATGAAAAATCCTAAGACTCTAACTATTTCTATCGAATCTACTCATAGGGTATAAGAGAAAGAGAATGCTCATAAAAAAATAAGATAAGATTTTAAACAAAATAAACAACAATCTAAGAATAAAAATGTGTCCCCTTTACCTAAGAATTTTAATAAATTTGACACAAATGTCAAATTTACTAGGAGTATGAATGGTTTCAATAAATTCTAAGGGTAAACTAAGAATTTGAATTATTCTAAGTCTAATAATTTTAAAAGAAATATGGACCAAAGTAGTGAAAATGTGCTTGTTATTGGAGCAAATACCATTCTAGTGATGCCAAAAATGACTGTAGTATGTTGGTAATGTGGTTATAAACACTAATGTAAAGATTAACCTAAGATAAAAATAAGACAATCAACTAATCATTGAGTGTATTCATCTATGGATAATATAAATGAAGATTTCCAAATATCTCCTATTGAAATCAAAGGTAAAATAAATTACTTTTTTTGTTCCAATTTTGTTGTTTTAAGAGTAACTAATAGTTTTATGGATCCTAAGTTATTAAATGTTCTAATTTGAATCCATTTATTTTGAAGGATGGTTGGGATGTTGAGTTTGTCTCATGTAAAAGAGTACCCATTTACTAAGTCTCTTGAGAGCATAATATTAGACTTAGGTAATTTTTAGATCCATGTTAATTTATTTTTATCTCCGCTCTGATATTTTGATATTATTTTAGGCATGTATTGATTTTATTAGAATAAATCAAATTTGAAATGTTGTATTAAATTGATATATTGATGTAATGATTTGGGGAAACCTATATAAATACAAGGTTTTCTAAAATCAAAAGTACACAAGTTGTTATCATCTTTAAAGTTGAATAAAGTTGAATAAAGAAGTGCATAAAGGTTATAAGTTGTATATTGTTTAGATGCAATAAACTAAACTTATAACACAATAAACATATAATGAATATCTATTTTTTCATGAATTTTCTAATATATTTCTAGATAAATTACTTGGTTTATCTCCTAAATGTGAATTTTATTTTTATATTGATGTAACTCCAAGGGTATCCCCTACATATAAAGTGATTTATCATATGAATGTAGTATATTTATAGGAGTTGAAATATCAACTGTAATAAATGATGGAAAATGGAAGTATTAGGTCAAGGGTGCACTAGTGGGCTTTATTTAAAATAAGGATGGAACCTTGTGATAATGTGTTGACTATCACATGCTTAACAAGGTTACCATTAAGAATAATTATCTTTTTGCTGAGGATAAATTATCAGTTTAATCAAATGAATAATGAAACTATAGTTTTGAAGATAGACTTGAGATTAGGCTATCGCTAGCTGAGGATCAAGGAAGAAGACATCTATAAGACTACATTTAAAACTAGGTATGGAAATTATAAGTTTATAGTAATGCCTTTTGGTTTAGCTAATGCACTAGATGAATTTATGAACTTAATGAATAGTGTATTTAGGTATTTTTTATACAAGTTTATTCTTGTATTCCTTGATGATATATTGAACTATTCTAATAATTAAACTTAACATGAACAACATTTGCACTTAGTGCTACAAAGGGTAAGGCAACATAAATTATTTGGTAAACTATCTAGATGTGATTTATTTCAATCTGAGATCCACTATCTATGTTATATTATATATAAGGTTTTTATTTATATTTATATAACAAAGATTAAATATATTCAAGAGTGGCCTACTCCTAAAAATTTACATGAAGTACATAATTTTTTCAGAATGGATAATTATATAAGATTTATTGAAATACATTCTAAATTGGCAAACCCAATAATGTCCTTTCAATTCAAGGGTTAAAAGTTTGTGTGGAATTCAAAATGTGAACAAGATTTTATAAAAAATAAATAATTATTGACTCTGGAACATGTACTTGTTGTACCAGATCTTAATATAAATTTTGAAATATGGTTTAATGTAAGCAAAGAAGGCTTGGGTGGCATGTTGACTCAGGATGGTTTAATTGTGTCTTATGAGTCATAGAAACTAAAGGACCATAAGAATAATTACATCACTCATGACCTTGAGATTGATACCATTATTCATGCTTTGAATTAATACAAACACTTTTTACTAGGTAAGCATTTTGAGGAAAATTTTGATCATCATAGCCTAGAAAATTTATTTTCCTAGGATGATCTAGATACATGCATGCATAGATGGTTATATTTTTTAGTAATTTTGATATGAATATTTCATATATAAAAGGTAAGGAGAATCATGTTACTGATGCTCTCAACCAATGAATGTATCTTGTTACCTTATCTATTTTGAAAAATAATTTTAAAACTTAAATATTAGAACAATAATGTTATGATATGTTTTACCAAGATGTAAGTGAAAATTTGGCTTACGATCCTATTGAAAAGAAAAATTCTAACTTTACTATTGATTTTGATGTTTTAATTAGACATAAAAATTAAATTTATGTACCTGATTAATAATAAATATTTTTTCTAAAATAAGAGCATGTAGTGACTCATTTTACTCATCTAAGTTTAATATGTCCCACAAACTAAAAAGGTTGTACTATTGGCTTGGAATGAAACATGAATTTTATGACATTGTGTCTAGATGTTTGGAATGATAGCATGTGAAATTTGAATATTTCCATATAGGAGGATTCATGTACCCTCATGATGTACCATGAGGTAAGTGGGTTATGATTTCTTTGGATTTGATAGGTGGTTTGACAAAATCTAATAACAAACATGATGTTATTTTGGTTGTGATAGATATATTTACCAAAGTTGTTTATTTCATTACTATAAACTTGATTGATGATGCAACTATGTTTGATTTGCAGTCTATGAAAAAAATAGTATAGTTGCATGGCATGCCTAATGTTATTATTTATGATATAGATAAACTTTTTAATTCAATGTTTTGGAAAACTTTAACCAGCCTATCTTAGTACAAGGCTAAATTTTAGTTCGTCTTATCACCTAGAAAAGGATGGTTAGATCGAAAGATTAAATCAAGTTGTAGAGGACATGATAAGAATGTATGTGATATATCAACAAGATAAATAATAATTTTATTTACATTTTTTTCAATTTTCTTATAATAATACATACCATTTGATGCTTAAAATGGATCCTTTCAAATCTTTGTATGGATGCAAGTGTAGAACTTCACTTGGCTGAAAAAGTTTTAAAAATAGGTCTATTTTTAGTCCTAACATTTTTAGAGAGTATGATAGGCAAATCTAAACTATAAGGAAAATTTAAAGGATGCCTTAGATAGGTAAAAGATTTATATTGATTTGAAAAGGACACCACGTGAAGTTCAAGTGATAGATAAGGTTTTTCTATGTGTTAGACCATAGAAAAACTCAATTAAATTTGAAAAGTCTTCTAAATTAGCTCCTTAGTTTGTAGGACCCTTTGAAATTTTGAAAAAAATAGTCATGTTACTTACTAGCTCGCCCTTCCTCCTTCCTTGTATCAAATTCACAATGTGTTTCATGTGGACTTAGTGATAAAGTATATTATTAATCCATCTCATGTTTTATATTGGACTCATATTTATGTTTCAAAAGAGGAAAAGATGCAATTGGATCTAGTGAAGATATTTTACCATCACAATGTTAAATTACAAATTGTGAGATTTTCCAAGTGCTAGTTTAATGGGATCTTTTATGAAAAAGAAGTGGTACTTTGTAATATGAGATTATTTTCAAGAAGTATTATCCTTGGCTATTTTGATAACTAGGACAAATATTTTCCAAGTGGGGGAGGATCTCATGATCATATTTGACCTGTATTTAATTCATATTGCTGATATAGTTAATTGTGAACTATTTGAGACAATTTTTTTATTTTACTATGGTGCTATAGTTATATGATCTAAATTGATACATTTTATTATTACTGACTGACATAATTATTGATACACTTTCATTACAACATTGGATATTTATACATAATAAGTACTAATTTATTATTCAATTTATATGTGTTATTTGAATTTTGTTATTGCATTTATATGTTAAGATATTGTTGATGGTCTATTTATTGACTATAGGGATAAGTACTTGAGATAGGTTGTGTTTGGACATGATTAGTGGAGAAACATGGAAAAAATAACATGGATATACCAAAATAATGAATTATATTTTATTAACTGATCTTGATAGTACTATTGATTTAGTCATCTTATTTATGTGATTTATGTATTATGTGTTATCATTTTATGTTATATCTAATTATTTATTTATTTATTTAGTCTCAACATTTGTGTAATCATCACTTTACTTAATGTTATAAATTATGGGAATTATCACTTTGTTAAGTCATAATTAGTCTTGTGACTATTTTTTTCTTGTTGATTTCATGATTTTAGTTATACTAGTTCATTATTATTTCATTAAATTAATGACTATCATCATTGATAGGGAATTTAGTCACTTTTCGCTCTTACATTTACAATCATTTTGATTAAGTGTTGACTCTTTATCACCTTGATTGGATTATCTCAATGCTTTTTGGATTAATGTTTATATCAACTGTGTTACTATTGACGTCACTTTAAATTATGTTCTTTCTACTCTAATATTTCATATTTATATATTAAGGTCTATGATTAAAGGACTTCATTGTAATGTTTTTTTGTTTGGAATTCATTTTTGTATTATCCAAGTTTCACCTAGGCATGTGCTAAGTTGTTAGTTCATGACCCACCTTGGGGAATTGTTAATTAGTTTGATGTTTATTGTTTAGCCATCCAACTTTGGAGTCATGTTATTAGCTCATATGTAATAGGTTGAGAATATTCCATTGGTTTTAAGGTTTTAATGAGGTCATTTTGGTTTTTTTATTCTAAGAGCTCTAAACCTTGGGGAGACTCTATCAAAAAAATTGGCATGGCAGCCGAGGGGAATGGGACACAACTCTTGCATGAGGTTTTTTAGGATATTTAACTTTAGTTAATTCATTGATATTATTGGCCATGTGGGAGTTTCATAGATTTAACTGGGGTTCATTTCGGCTTATATTATTCAACTATTTTCGGTTGAGGCATGTGGGTTTTTGTATTCTAGTTTTTGCATAACAACATGGGATCTTGGAAGAGAATAAAAACTTCTTTAGTGGTCAACTTCTAGATTCCAAATAAGTGGTGTTTTTTAAATTATAATTTTCATTATTAAATATATTTTAATGGTTTAAGAATGGTTAACTATGTTATGGTTTTATCCATAAACATTGGCATTGGATTCTACCTACATTATAGTGTTTATTGATAAAACCCTAACTAGGTTCAATGGCTTTTATTATTATTTTTTGTTGATGCATGACTACCATAAACAACTTGGCCATTTTTTTATGGATTTACTATTATGTGTGTATGTTTGATATATATATATATATATATATATATATATATATATATATATATATATATATATATATATAAAATTGGTTGTGGTTGAGTTTTATTAAAACTATTGTGTCATTTTAATAATGGATATGGTTGTGTATTATGATGGAATATTTTTATAATCAAAATGGATTATATATTTTGATTGTGTGTTGGTTAAAATTTGTTTTATGATTTTAAAACCTTGGTTGGGTTTATTTTTTTGATATGCTATTTATCTTGGGTGATGGTTGTGCATGTCATTGACTGTGATGAGTTTATACATTAGTTTTTTATTTTAAAACACTAACTAGGTTCATACAAGTTTATAAATAAATTATGTTTCATTTTTTTAGTATACTTTTATTTTAAACTCACGACCATACACTTGGAGACAATGACATTATGAGTCTCCATGAGGATTGAAATGGACTTTAGGGTTTTATGGAAAAATAATATTTTATTATTATTTGTATACATGATTATGTTTGAATTTTAGTTTATTATTTGGTCCTTATTTGGTTGATCAATTTTGTAAAATATTTTTTCAAAGTATTAGCATAACTCTGGTAATGACATTTGAATTATTCTAGATTATTATTAGTTGACTTATGTTTGAAAATAATGATCAATTGATTATTTTATTTTTTATGATTACATAATATCATTATGATTGGTATTCAATATTTTTATATTTTTGGTAAAGCCTATTTTGGTCAAAATTTGACCCATAGCTTTATGATGTCGGAATATGGTCATTGTTGTCATGTGTTGTCATTGATGTCTTACGTTGACTTGGTTTCAAGATGAATTAATGAAAAAGAGGCAAGTTTGATGGTGATGAGAGGATATGGAATGAGTGTGGGAAATGAGGTGTTAGAGAATGATTTTATGTTATGGTGAGGTCTTAATTCTTTTAAAATGAATAAAAGTGCACATCATGTATTAAAAATCCTAGTCTTGCATTGATATAGGCATGGAGCATTGTGAGGCATAATGATGGTAACATATATTTGTATTTTAAATTTAGGATTTTTAAAACTATGAAAAATATGTGAAAATGTGGAAATAGAATCTACAGTGGCAAGAAGATCAAGGTTGGGGTATATTCCTTGCATGAGAGACCTAGTGTGAAGCAACAGGCTTGGTAGCTTATTAAGATGAGAAGTGTATGACTTGTGTGGATAAGTTTGATAGCTTGTGATCATGTTATGGAGGTTTATGAAATTTTTATGAGTTACTAAGATGAATACAATATTTTCCCAAGTATGTTCAAGGGTTAAAATGTAACT
Organism: Torreya grandis; assembly: GCA_037957365.1. Lineage (NCBI taxonomy): Eukaryota > Viridiplantae > Streptophyta > Pinopsida > Cupressales > Taxaceae > Torreya > Torreya grandis. Next base: position 302,272 of record JARHVA010001175.1, on the reverse strand, counting down.
GGTAGTTTAAAGCCTAGAGTGCATAGAGACCTATTATGACCAAATGAAGGGTCAAGTTGAGTTTTCAAGATGATAGATCTAATGTGAGCATGGAATTAGGGTTTAAAGGTTTATTCAAGCATGATTACCAAGTATTATATCATTTATTGAAGGTGAAGTAAATAAATCATGTTGGAAGGTCTCCTCTGCATGGAAAATGAAGAGATGAGAGTTTGAGAAGAAAGTTTTGATGCTCATTGACATGTGTATACTTTTCATGGTGAATTGAGACTTTTTGGAGAGATGTAATATGTTAATAATAATTATTTTAAATCATTAGGATGTATTTTAATTTATATATATTTATGAATGATTGCTAAAGAGGTAAATTGGTCTAAAACCCTTTCTAAACCCTTGTAGTGACTTGATTAGACAAAAATTGTTGGAAAGGTCCTCAAAGGGTTTGTAAAAACTTTTTTTATGTTTTTATGTTGTATATGTATTATTAATTAATATCTATGTGGTAGTGGTATGTAAAGTTAGTGAGCATAAGGCATAGAAACTTATTTCTAAATAATTTGATGCTATAGGTAGAGTTGACTAGGTCAATGCATACAAATCAATGGAGGTTAAAGATCAAGAAATTTTATTGACATGGAGTTATTTGTTCAAGTTATTTTTTTTTTAATAATTTTTTTCATTCAATATGGCCTATCGTTAAACTATTAGATAGTGAAAATAGTGGGGGAAGTAGGCTTGAGTCAGAAAGAGTTTAGGGATGAGGTGTAGATGAATAGGAATGGATCCAATAGATTAGGGTATTTTTTAAATAAATATAACTCATGTTACATTTATTTTTAAGTGATCATGATTCCCATAAATAAGGTAGAATGTGAACACAAAGTGACATATCTATATGAATCGAGACAGTGGAACCCAAGACAGTGAGAATGGTTTGTAAGTACAAAGTTGATAATGGAGCACATGATTTTTATGTTTAAGGGTGATATATGGATTTTATATTATATTTAAAATATATTTTAAGATAATAATAATATTAATTTTCCATGTGTTATAATTTCATGTTTCTATGACTAGATGTTTGCAGTGTTTGATAGTTTAAGGTGTGCTTGGTTAAATGGTGAGTATGAGTATCTATGACAATATTTGATCCGTATAAGGAATATATTTTTGTATTTTTTAATTTATTTTAAAAATTAATTATTATTTTTATCTTTATAGATAGGATAAGGTGTTGAGATGAGGAAGCCAAAATGGCTTAGCATACTATGTTAAGACAGTGAGAAAGCAGCTTGAGAGATTGGTCTGTAAGACCAATGAATGTCATTATATATTAATATCTATAATTTTGATATTGATATAAAGGACTCATAGAAAATATTAATGTGGATTTTAAGTGTTTAAAATTTCATTTCAAGTACAAAAGATGAAAATCTTCATGATTGTACTTTTTGTGCTAATTTTTAAGTGGCCATATTGTAAAAGTGAGTTTAAGGTGATTTTATCAAAGTTAAAGAAACTAATAAGTTTAAAGATTACAATTAAGTCTCAAAGGTTCATAATAAGGCACTATAATTCATATATTTTCTTTTTTCAAGTTTTGAGAGTCAATATGCTTGATTGTACTTTGACTTTGTTTGACCAGTTCTGAGAGGTCACTTTGCAAAAGTTGATTTAAGGCCTTTTAGCCTATGTGATGATGTTAACTACACATATTTATGTTTTTTAGGTCATAAATTAAATATAAATATGATTTTTTCATATTTTTATTTATTAAATTTGATTTTGTGCTTCAGTTTCATAATATAGATTTTTTGTGTGTTTTAAGGCCTAATGGCGAGTAGGCTAAATGGCATGGTTCAAGTGGTGAGTTGGAGTTCCAAATGGTATATACCTATGTGGGATTGATAAATGGTTTTTTTATTTGTATTAATTTTTTAAAAATCATTTTATGAGCCCTAATATATTCAAATAGTTATAAGTGTAATGTGTGCCTTACAGAAGGCCTAATTCCTTTAGGTCTCTATTAGGCCTAGTTGAGCTTTGGTCCTTAAAAAGTATGACCGACAAAAGGAGTTTTTTTTTTTTGGTGTGAAACTTGTATTTTTACCTATTTAAATGGTAAATAAAGTGTGGTAAGGATACTAGCTGACCAATATGGGTGAAAGGAAGAGTGTGGTATATAAGTAAGGCTTAATTAGCCTATTTGAGCTAGTTAGAAAAAAGAGGATACAAGTAAAGGAAATAGATAATGGAGGAGAAGAACCAAGTAATTAAGGACAATAAAAGGGATAATAACATAAAATCATGTATATATAATAATGTTTATATAAGTGGATGCACAGGTGAATGAACCTAATGAGCCAAAAAGAGGTTAATTGAGTGAGAAGGCCTAAGAGGCTATTTGAGTGAGATTGAAGGGTGAAGAGTGTAAAAAAAGGAGGTAATCATAAGTTTAATATTAGAAAAATGTGTTATAATATTATCATATATGCAATGTATCTAATTTTTTTCTTGGTTTCCTAGGGGGTTGGAGCCTCCTTGTAAGTTAGACCTTGCTAAAGGACTAATTGGGTTGGTGCTTAATTAGTGAGGTGTTGGTGCTCCTTGTGGGGTTGGTGCATCACTAAATATGGTGTAATTGATTATAGGAAAATTATTCCAAGTGGTTTGATAATGAGTTTTATCCCCCATGGGGTTTTTTCCCACATATCCTTGGTGTTCATGTGTTATGATTTTACTTCAAGCTCTTATGAATGATTGTTTATACATTGGTATATCTTCATGATAGCTTGAATGGTTAATGAATGGTGTTTGGAATTAAATGAAAATATTGGACACTGATACCCCTCCCTCTCAATGGTTGTTTTTCCAAAATTTGGTTTCAGAGTAAGTCCTTTAGAGTAGGCCTAATAAGCCTAAAGGAGATTATTTGAAGCATAAGATAGCCAAGAAGCTAAGAAAGGGGAATCGAGAGTTAAAATATGTGGTCAATGTTGTTAAGGAGTAGGTATGTATCTTATATTATAAGTTGTATTTAGAATAAAAATAAGATAAGATGTCTATTTAAGATTTTAAGAATCATTTAGAGGTTGCATATTCAAGTTTGAGGTTAAGAGAAGAAGAGTGTGATCAGTTGAAGGTTGAGTTAGGTTCTTTAGGTTGAGTTAGGTTCTTTAAAGGATAAGAATGAGAGGATCATAGTCAATGTTGATAAATATCATGAGATATATATCTAAGGTAAGAGTGATGCAATTTTTAAGGTGAAATAAAAGAATATAATTAGGAAGCTCAATGCTTTAAGGTTTTCTAATTATTTTCATGGACATTATTTTATTTGTCATCATGTTGATCATAGGGAAAGAGAATATTTGAGGAGAAGCAATCAGTTAAAGGGAGATCTCAGTAACCTTAAAGAAAAAGGTATGAAAAAATTTTCTTGCTTTTGTTGTCATAAGGTTGGCCATATTTCTAAATTATGTCCAAGTGGAATAACAAGATCCTCAAGGTATGCCAAAGGTTATCGAGTTCTTAGAAGGTATGAGAAGTGACAAACTTAGGTTTGGATACCTCAAATAGTAATTATTGATTTTATTGAGTCTAAGAGTAAGAATGGATTACTTGATACAATGGAGAATGAATCAGATAGGAAGGACTATGTGGAACTCTTGTTATTAGGAGTTAAAAAAAAGATAGTGACTACTAGTCCTAAGTATCATGTACATCAAAGAGAATCTCTTGTTATAGTTAAACATGAGCCTTGTCAAGATTCCTTATTATTAGATTCTAATGATAGTGCATTACAAGGTAAGATAGTTGTAAGAGTTTAGAAGGTGAACAACATCATGGATGTTAAAGTTAGTAGGTCAAATAAGTTACACATGCCTAAATGGATTCTAAGAGAAAGAAATCAGTCTTATGGATGCAAGAGGATCAAGGAAGTAATAGAGGAGATGTGGGTATCTCCTAGGTTCATTTTTTTCTAGGACCCTTTATGTGGGGTGTATCTTCTAGGATTCAAGGAGACACTTTACAAAAAGAGGAATCATCGTGGATGCTTTTTGGGTCTTGGCTATGTTGCATGAAAATAAAGTCATGAAGGTAAGTTGATAGATAAGTTTGTATATTATTTTGAGGTAGTTTATTATGGTGTAGTGTCTTGAGAGATCTTGTGAGCATGGATTTAGGTATTTCTAGTTACTTTGAGCATGTTCTTGATGTTCATTTATGTAGGAGTGGTGATATTTATATGAAAAGGTATATTGATCTTTGAAAGAGGTCTCTTCGGTCCAAAAAGTCTATAGATTGATATGAAGTTAGAAAATTATGCAAGGGTAAAAGTGAAGTAAAATAAAGTATGTCAATCTTGTGAGAAGTTGTGCATGTTTTGGTTGATATCTTTTGGTCTATGGCTTCAAGTGGTGTGATTAGGAGGAACATGGAGTTATGGGAAGATAAATCAGTTCCCTTGAGAAGAATGTGAACTATGGAATTATTTCTTGTGTGAGATGAGTCAAGGATTAGTTCTATGAGTTATTAGTCCAAGTTAGTTTATAGGTGAATAATATTTAGAAGGTAATATTAGTCATTAAAGGTCAATGTTGTTTCTCTTGGTTGCAATCAAGTGGTTGAAGATGTCATATATTTCATAAGCCCTAGTGTAGAAGTTAAAATTGAGGTATGTTCATTGATAGAATGAAAGGTATACGTATAGTGAAGGGGAGCATATGTGAGATGTTTTAGTTCAAGAATATTATCTAGTTGAGTATTGTTTGAGAATAGGTTTTTTGAGATATGCATGGTGTTAGGGGAAGCTTACCAGCTCTATGAGCAGCTTTTTAGGTCCAAGGTTCAAGAAGGATATATATGGATGAGCTTGTGAGATTTTATATGGACATTTGTCATTCATTTCAAAGGGGGAGAGATATCATAATGAATGATAATATTATATCAAAATAAGAATTATAAGTGTGGCTTACCATCAATAACAAAGGGGGAGATTGTTGGGATATGGTCATCGGCATCATGTGTTGTCATTGATGTCTTAGGTCGACTTGGTTCCTAGATGTATTAATGATAAAGAGGACAGTTTGATGGTGATGAGATAATATGTCATGAATTAAATACTATGATGTTTTAGATAATTATTTGAGGTTTTGGTGAGGTCCTATTTACATTGAAATCAAGAAAAGTGAACATCATATATTGAGAAGGCTAGTTTTGCATTGATATAGGCATGGAGCATTGTGATGAATAATGATGGTATCACTAAGTTTTATTAGATATTTAAGATTATAAACACTATTAAAAAAATGTTAAAATGTGTAAATAGCATCTACAATGGAAGGAAGATCAAAGTTGAGGTTTAGTCCTTACATGAGAGACCTAGTGTGAAGAAACAAATTTGGTAGCCTATTAAAATGAGTAGTATATGACTTGTGTGAATAATGTTGATATATTTTGATCATGGTATGGATTTTTATGAGATGTGTTATAAAGGTTATTCCCAATTATGTTCAAGGTTCAAAATGCAACTGACTGTTTAAGGCCTAGATTGCATAGAGACCTAATATGACCAAACGAATGGTCAAGTTGAATTTTATAGATGATAGAGCCCATATGAGCATGGAATGAGGGTTTAAAGTTTTATTCAAGCATGATGAAAAATTATGAGGTGATGTATTGAAGGTGAAGGAAATAAATCATGTTAGAAGGTCTCATATGCATGTAGAATGAGGAGATGAGAGCTCGAGAAGGAAGTTTTGATGCTCATTGGCACATGTATAATTTTCATAGTGATTTGAGCCATTTTTGAGAGATGGAATATGGTAATAATAATTATTTTCAAGCATTATGAGGTATTTTCAAGGATATAGCTTTATGAATGATTTCTAAGGAGGTAAAGTGGTCTAAAACCCTCTCTAAACCCTTGTATTGACCTAATTGGCCAAAATTTATTGGAAAGGGTATACAATGGATTGGAAAATTTAATTTTATGTTTTTATGTTGTATATTAATTCTTAATTAATCTAAATGTGGTAGTGGTATGATAGGGTAGTAAGCAAAAAGCACATTAAAGTGCTTATTTATAAATAATTTGATGATACATGTAGAGTTGACCAGGTCAATGCATACAAATTAATGGAGGTTCAAGTTAAATAATTTTTATTAATTTACATGGAGTTATTTTTGAAATTTATGTTTCATATGTCAATAATATTGGTCAATCAATATGAACTATCGTTAAACTTCCAGATAATGAAAATAGGGAAGGAAACCAGGCTTGAGTGAGAAAGAGTTTAGGGATGAGGTGAAAATGAATAGGAATGGATCCAATGGTTTAGGTTATTTTTTTAAAACCTATAAATAATTTTAAATTTATTTTTAAGTTATTATTATGACCATACATAAGATATAAGGTTCACATAATGTGACTTGTCTATATGAGTCAAGATAGTGGAACTCAAGATAGTGAGAATGGTTTGCAAGTGAAAATTTGCTATTAGAGCATATTATTTTTGTGTTTAAGGGTGATATATGGAGGTTATATTATATTTAAAATATGTTTTAATATCATTATTATGTTTTTTATGTGTTATAGTTTCATGTTTCTATGACTAGATGTTTGCAATGTTTGATAGTTCCAAGTCTATTAGGTGAAATGGCGAGTGTGAGTCTCTATGACAATATTTGATTCATATAAATAATATTTTATTGTTTTTTGGAATATATTTTATCCATTAATTATTTTTTTAAATTTTATAGATATGATAATGTTTTGATATGTTGAATCCAAAATGGCTTAGTAGACTGTGTTAAGACAATGAGAGAGAGGCTTGAGAGATTGGTCTATAAGACCAATGAATGCCACTATATATTGATATATATATAATTTTCAAAGTGATTTAAATGAACAAAATAATTAATTAATGTGTATTTAAAGTGTTTAAAGTGTCCTTGAAAGTATAAAATATGATAATCTTCATGACTATATTTTTTTGTGCTACAGGTAGTTTTTGAGTGGCCATATTACAAAAATGAGTTTGAGGTAATTTTATCATATTTTAAGAAACAAATGAGTTTTAATATTCCAAGGAAATAAAAAATGTTAATAATAAGGAATTTTAAGTCATATATTGTAATTTTTCAAGTTTTGAGAGTCAAGATGCTTGATTGTACTTTGACTATCTTTGACCAGTTTTGAGTGGTCACTTTGTAAGAATTGGTTTGAGGCCTTGTAGCTTGTGTGATGATGTCTAATGGACATAGTGATATTTTTGAGGTCATAATATATATATATATATATATATATATATATATATATATATGTATATATTATTTTTTCATATTTTTACTTTATAAAGCTGAATTTATGCTTCGGTTGTATAAGATAAACTTTTTTTAATGTTTTAAGGCCTAATGGTGAGTAGGCTAAATGACATGGTTCAAGTGGTGAGTTGGAGTTCCATATGGTATGGAGATATGTGGCTATGAGAAATGGTATATTTAATTTTTATTAAAAACATTTTAATAATTTTTTTATCCCTAATATTTTGAAGAAGTTATGAGTGTAACGTGTGCTTTAGAGAAGGCCTAATGCCTTTAGGTCTCTATTAGGAGTATTTAAGTTTTGGTCCTGAAAAGGTATGACTAACAAAAGGAGTGGGATTTTATTGTGGTAAAAATGTATTTATACCTATTTAAAGGGTAAATAAAGTGTTTTAAATATCTTGGCTGACCAATACAGGTGAAAGGAAGATTGTGGTATATAAGAAAGGCCTAATTGGCCTATTTGAGCTAGATATAAAAGAGAGGATACAAGCGAAGGAAAGAGATATTAGAGGAGTAGAAAAATATTATTAAGGACCATTAGAGGGACTATAAGATCAAATTATTTATATCTAATATATTTAATTCATGTGGATACATATGTCAATATACCTAATGATGTTAGAAGAGGCTAATTAAATGAAAAGCCCTAAGAGGTTGTTTGAGTGAGATTGAAGGGTGAAGAGTGAAAAAGAGGTAATCATAAGTTGAATATTAATAAGAAGTGATATAATATTAAAACATATTCAATTTATATTATTTTTTTCTTGGTTTCCTATGGGGTTGGAGCCTCCTTGCAAGTTTGAGCTTGCTAAAGGACTAGTAGGTTGGTGCCTAACTAGTGAGGGGTTGGTGCCTCACTAAATATCATTTCTCTACTTATAGGAGAAGTAGTCCAAGTTGTGTGACAGTGGGTTTTATTCCCCATGAAGGTTTTTCCCACATATCCTTAGTGTTCATGTGTTATGATTTTACTTCATTCTCTTATGAATGATTGTTTATACATTTTTATATCTTCATATTAGCTTGATTGGTTCATGAATGGTGCTTGGAATTAAATGAAAATATTAGACATTTATTCCCCCCTCTTATTGGTTATTCTTAAAAATTTTGGTTTCAAAGTAGGTCCTTTGGTGTAGGCTTAACAAGCCTAAATAATATTATTTGAACCATAAGATGGCCAAGAAGCTAAGAAAGAGGAATCAAGAGTTAAAATATATGGTCAAGGATCTTAAGGAGGAGGTATGTATCTTGGAGCCTAATTTGGATTTAGAATCAAAATAAGATAAGATTTCTATTCAAGATATTAAGAATCATCTAGAGGTTTCATATTCAAGTTTGAGATCAAGAGAAGAAGAGTCTAATTAGTTAAAGGCTAAGTTAGGTTCTTTGAAGGATAAGCATGAGAAGATCATAGTAAAGGCTGATAAAAATCATGAGATATCTATCCAAGGTAAAAAGGATGCAATATTGAAGGGAAAATTGAAAAAACCAATTAGGAAGCCCAATGTTTTTAGGTTTTTCAATTCTTTTCATGGCCATTTTTTTATTTGTCATCATGTTGGTCATAGGGAAAGAGACTATTTGAGGAGAAAAAATCAGTCAAAGGGAGATCTCAATCACCTTCAAGAAAAAGGTATGAGAAATGTTGGTTGATTTTGTTGTCATAAAGTTGGCCATATTGCTAAATTATTTCCAAGTGGAATAAAGAGATCCTAAAGGTATGTCAAAGGCTATCAAGGTCCTAGAAGATATGAGAAGGGCCAAACATAGGTTTGTATACCTAAAATAGAAAATGTATATTAGATTGAGTCTAAGAGTGAGAATGGATTACTTGATATAATAGAGAATGAATTAAATAGGAAGGATTATGTGTAACTCTTATTATCAAGAGTTGTAAAAAAGATAGTGAATACTAGTCCTAAGTAGCATGTAGATCAAAGAGAATATCTTGTTATAGTTGAGTTGTGAGCCTTGTCAAGATTCCCTATTGTTAGCTTCTAATGATAATGAATTGTAAGGTAAGATAGTTTTAAGTGTTCATAAGGTGAATAAAATCATGGATGTTGAAGTTAGTAATTCAAAGAAGTTAGACATGCCTAAATGGATTCTAAGAGAAATAAATTAGTCTTATGGATGCAAGAAGATCAAGGAAGTAATAGAGGAGATGTGGGCATATCCTAGGTTCATTTTTTTCTAGGACCCTTTGTGTGGGGTGTCTCTTCTAAGATTCAAGGAGATACTTTACAAAAAGAGGAAGCAAGGTAGATGCTTGTTGGTCTTGGCTATGTTTCATGACAAGAAAGTCATGAAGGTGAGTTGATAGATCAGTTTGTATATCATTTTGAGATAGCCTTTTATGCTGTAGTGTCTTGAGAGATATTGTGAGCATGGATTTAGGAAAGTCTAGTTACATTGAGTATGTTCTTGATGTGCATATCAATAGTAGTGGTGGGAGTAATATGAGAATGTGTATTGATCTTTGAAAGAGGTCTCTTGGGTCCAATAAGTCCAAAAATTCGTTTGAAGTTAACTTATATAAGGGTGAAGGTGAAGTAAAATAAGGTATGTCAATCTTGTGAGAAGTTGTGCATGTTTTGGTTGATATATTTTGGTTTTTGGCTTCAAGTGGTTTGATTAGGAGGAGCATGGAGTTAAGGGGAGATAAATCAGGTCCTTTTAGAAGAATGTGAAGTATGGAATTATTTATTATGTGAGATGAGTCAAGGAGAATTTATATGAGCCATTGGTCCAATTTATTTTGTAGGTGAATAATATTAATAAGGTAATATTAGTCATGAAAGATCAAATTTATTGATCTTATTTGTGGTCAAGTGGTTGGAGAAGCCCTATGTTTCATAATCCATAGTGGAGAAGTTAAGATTGAGGTATGTTCATTGATATAATGAAAGGTATGGCTAGAGTGAAGGGGAGTATATGTGAGATGTTTCATTTTAAAAATATTGTGTGGTTGAATATAGTTTGAAAATAGGGTTTTTAAGATATAGATGGTGTTAGGGGGAGCTTGCCAGCTCTGTGACCAATTTTTTAGGTCCAAGGATCAAGAAGGATATATATGGATGAGCTTGTGATATTTTATATGGACCTTTGTCATTATTTTGAAAGGGAGAGAAAGATCATAATGAACGAGAAATATTATTTCAAAAGAAGCATTTTGAGTGTCATTTTACATAAATGGCAAAGGGGGAGATTATTGAAATATGGTCATTAGTGTCATGTGTTGTCATTGATGTCTTAGGTTGACTTGGTTCCTTGATGCACTAATGATAAATAGGTAAGCTTGATGGTGATGAGAGGATATTGCATGAATGTAGGATTATGGGGTTCTAGATAATGATTTGAGGTTATAGTGAGGTCCTACTTCCTTTGAAATGAAGAAAAATGCATATCATGTATTAATAAGCCTAGATATAGGCATGGAGCATTGTGAGGCATAATGAAGGTAAAACTAAGTTTTATTAGAGATTGAGGATATTTAACACTATGAAAAACATGTGAAAATGGTGTAGAGAGAATCTATAGTGGTATGAAGATCAAGGTTAAGGTATAGTCCTTGCATGAAAGACCTAGTTTGAAGAATCGGTCTTGGTAGCTTGTTGAGATGAGTAGTGTATGACTTGTGTGAATAAGGTTGATAGTTTTGATCATGGTATAGAGGTGTATGACATGTGTATGAGTTATTTATATCAGTATAGGTGGTTCCTATGTATGTTCAAGGGTCAAAATATAATTGATAATTTATGGCCTATAGTACATAGAGACCTATTATGACCAAATGAAGGGTCAAGTTGAGTTTTAAAGATGATAGAGCTGATGTGAGAATGTAATGAGGGTTTATAGGTTAATTAAATCATGGTGACCAAGTATGATGTCATGGATTGAAGGTGAAGCCAAGAAATCATGTTGGTAAATCTCCTATGCAATCAGAATGAGGAGATGAGAGCTTGAGAAGAAAGTTTTGATGCTCATTGGCACATGTATAATTTTCATGGTGATATGAACCTTTTTGGAGATATATAATGTGGTCCTAAGAATTATTTACAAGCATTAGGATATAGTTTCAAGGATAAAGATTTATGAATGATTGCTAAGGAGGTAAACTAGTTTAAACCCTTATAGTGAATCAATTAGATAAAACTTGTTGGAAAGGGTCCAGAATGCATTGAAAAATATCATTTGATGTTTGGATGTTTATATTAATTTTAAAGGAATCTCAAGGTGGTAGTGTTATGTTACTGTAGTGAGCAGAAGGCACATAAAAGTACTTATTTCTAAATAATTTGATGCTACAGGTAGAGTTGACTAGGTCAATGCATATAAATAAATAGAGGATGAAGATAAATAATTCTTATTGATTTCCATGGTTTTATTTTGGAAATTTATGTTCTATGTGTCAATAATTTTTTTCAATCAATATGACCTATATCTAAACTTCTAGATAATGAAAATAGTGAAGGAAACTAGCCTTGAGTGAGAAAAAGTGTAGGGATGAGGTGAAGATGTAAAGGAGTAGATCCAATGGTTTAGTTTATTTTATTTTTACCTATAACTCATGTTACCATGATTTTTAATTTATTATTATGACCATATATAATATAGAAGATGCTCATAAAGTGACTTATCTATATTAGTCAAGATAGTGGAACCCAAGACAATGAGAATGGTTTGCAGGTGCAAATTTTCTATTAGAGCATATGATTTTTGTGTTTAAAGGTGATGTATGGAGGTTATATTGTCTTTAAAATATATTTTAAGATAATTATGATGATTTTTAGCTGTTATAATTTCATGTTTCTATGTATACATGTTTGTAGTTATTGATAGTTCTAGGTATGTTAAGTGAAATGGTGAGTGTGAGTCTCTAAGACAATATTTGATGCATATAAAGAATATATTGTTTTTTTTTTTAAATTTATTTTATCCATTAATTATTTTTATAATATGGAGAGATATGATAAGGTGTTGACATGAGGAAGCCAAAATGGCTTAGTAGATTATGTTAAGATAATGAGAGAGAGGATTGAGAGATTGGTCTATAAGATCAATGAATTTCACTACATATTGATATCTATCATTTTTAGAGTGATATAAAAGACTAAAATAAAATATTAATGTTTATTTTAAGTATTTAAAGTGTCTTTTCAACTATAAAATATGAAAATCTTTATGACTACTTTTTATTCTATAGGCAGTTTTTGAGTGGCCATATTACAAAAGTGAGTTTGAGGTTATTTTCTCATATTTGAAGAAGCCAATGAGTTTGAATATTAAAATTAAGTATAAAAGGTTCATAATAAGTCATTTTAAGTCATATATTTTGGTTTTCCAAGTTTGGAAAGTCAAGATACTTGACTTTACTTTGACTATGTTTGACCTATTATGAGTGGTTACTTTGTAAGAGTTGGTTTGATGCCTTTTAGCTTATGTGATGATGTCCAATCAACATATTGATGTTGTTGAGGTCATGAATCATATATAAATTTTATTTTTTCATATGTTTACTTTGTAAATTTTATTATGTGCTTTAGTTTTATGAGATAAAATTGTTCTGTGTTTTAAGGCATAATGGTGAGTAGGCTAAATGGCATGGTTCAAGTGGTGAGTTGGAGTTCCATATGGTATGCAACTATGTGGGAGTGATAAAGGATATATTTTATTTTCATTAAAATTGTTTTAATTATTTTTTAATTTCCAATATTTTAAAATAGGTCTAAGTGTAATGTGTGCCTTAGAGAAGGCCTAATTCCTTTAGGTCTCTATTAGGCCTAATTATCTTTTGGTCCTGAAATGGTATGAATGACCAAAGGAGTGATTTTTTATTGTGTGAAACATGAATTTGGAAATATTTCAAGGTTAAATCAAGTGTGATAAAGATATTTTCTGACCAAGATGGGTGAAATGAAGAGTGTGGTATATAAGCAAAGCATAATTGGCTTATTTGAGCTAGTTAGAAAAGAGGATACAAGTGAAGGAAAGAGATATTGGAGGAGTAGAAAAATGTGATTAAGGACCATCATAGTGATTATAAGATAAAATTATATATATATAATATATTTAATTCATGTGGATGCATAGGTTAATGGACTTAATGATCTTAGAAGAGGCTAATTAAGTGAGAATCTCTAGATGTTGTTTGAGTGAGATTGAAGGGTGAAGAGAGAAAACAAAGGAGGTAATCATCAGTTGAATATTATAAAAAGTGTTATAATATGATTATATATTCAAGGTATCTAACTTTATGCTTGGTTTCTTAGGGGTTTGGATCCTCCTTGCAAGTTAGAGCTTACTAAAGGACTAGTTGGGTTGGTGCCTAACTAGTGAGGGGTTGGTGCTCCTTGTGGGGTTTGTGCCTCACTAAATAATATTTCATTTCTTATAGGAAAAGTAGTCCAAGAGGTGTGAGAAATGGTTTTTATGGCCGATGATGGTTTCCAACATATCCTTGGTGCTCATGTGTTATGATTTTATTTCATTCTCTTATGAATGGTTGTTTATACATTATTATATCTTCATGTTAGCTTGAATGGTTGATGAATGGTGTTTGGAATTGAATGAAAAGATTGGACACTGATTCACCCTCCCCACCTCAATGGTTGTGATTACAACATATCTAGATTTTAATTTAATTTTTTTAGTGGGCTGAAGTTGTTGTCTTTTTTTACAAGCCTTTATTATAACTCATTAATATATATTAAATTAGTATGTGGGATTGACTTACTGATAAGTATATGGCATAAATATTTATGGTCTATATTATATTTTATGAATATAATATGGCTCATAAATTTAGAATCTCATAAAGATGAGTTGCAGTTGTAGTTAGGTACCAAGTTAATGAATCTGAGTGAATTAGATTTGTGTGGTTTTTTTCTTATCTATTGTTCATTTGTTTGTTTGATATCAAGCTTGATTCATTTCATTGTCTTTTCTCCACTATTTCTATACTTCCCTAATTTGTATCCAATTGATCGTTTGGGTGGTCTAGGGCCACTTATGGTTGGGATCATTGGGATTGGTGAGGTGGGTTTAACTTCATTGGTTTACATGTGAAATATTTTGATTTAATATTTCTATATCTTGAGTTATTAGAGTTGGTTCTAGATGAATTAAAATGTTTATGTAATCCATTTTAGTTCATTATAGTTGTATTTGACACAAATAATTTTATGTTTGAATGTGAGTTTGGTTTATGGATATGATTCTAGTTGATCATTTAATTATGCATGCATTTTGTGTAATGTTATTTATATACAAATTTACATTGTTTCATTAATACATTTGATATATAAACATAGTTATGTGTTTTAATCATTTACTTTCAGATAGTCTGTTATTTTGGAATAAGTATAATTAACATAAATATAATGAAGGATGTGTCATTCTAGTTGTTATATTTTATTGGTTCTTAGTGGACTTATAACCTTAAAATGTATTCATTTATTTATTTATACTTGTTCACTATTGGGTTCATGGTATTAAACTGACTAGTTATTTGAGGATGCAAATAATTGTCTTGAAACCTAGTTGTAAAAGTTAATTGATATTTTTATATAATTCTTATAAATGAGTGTATGATAATTGGTATTATTTTTAGTATGTTATTATTTCATCTCAAAGATTAAACTTATAATTTAAATTATTTTTTATACTTTTATGAAATAAAACATTATGATTGTAAAAGATAAGTGATGTTATTCATTGAATAAGTTCATTTGTGTTAAGCATTAAAATACATTATTATGATGTAGCTTGTAAGTTATGTTATTAAGGACCTTTCATATTATCTTAATCTATTTAAAACTTCATTGATAGATGATTTAATTAATGAGAGTTTAATTGAGAATGCTTGGGAGACCTTAGAGAAATAACTTGTATGAATTAATATAATGAAATCGTTGTGTTTATAAATTTGGTGAATTATAGATATTTTAATCATCATAACACTTATATATGAATTTGTAATTACTGTTAGAATATTTTTTAAGGATTATTAAAATGGGAGAATTAATTAAGTAATTAAAACTATATGAATATTATAAAGTCTATTAAAAAACAATCATTTCACTTTGAAATTAATAAGCAATATTAAGTTCTATGGACTTAATTGTCGACAACCCCTTATAACTCCTTGAAATTAAATGACAATAAGATTATATAAATCCTATGCATATGTTGTAAGGAACTTGGAAATATGATACTTCATTGAAGGTTTTAATAAGAGAATGGTTATTCCTAACTAAGTCATATTGTGATTGAGGATCAAATGCTCCATGTTTGGAATTGGCCATTGGAATATTTAACAATATATTCATATCATTATATCGTAAAGGAAGTTAATTTAATTATATTATTAAGTTGTTATAAATAACTACTTTGGAACATAAGAATAAGTATATTCTAATATTAATTTAATAAATTAAAATATGCTTAGGCTAAGGTCATGAACCTAAGACAAAGGTTTAAATATTTAAGAATAATATTAAAAAAAAGAGTTAGTATAAGTGCACTTAGTATATGTAACCATTAATTTGGTATTTGTGTGCTTTGATCTCATACGACACTCATATTAGTAATAATGGGAAAATTAAGGTTAACCTTAAGCTAATGTAATATCCTTAAGAATGTTTTATCATGTGCTTATACCCTCCTTGTATATTTTTAAGATGTTCCCAAATAAAACATAAACATGGTTGTTGAAACATCCCATGAAGCTTACACACTTATTGAAGCAATTCATGCCAAACCTCAGGCCTCTATTTACTTATGAATAAAAAAGGTGTTCCAAGGCTTTGAATTGATATTTTAAATAGTCCTTTACCCTTGATATTTTTGTTCTTGTTGTGATTTGATAGATTTTGCTTAAGCAAGATTAGTATGATGATTATTTTATTGAATATTTGCTCACTTTGCCATTATTTATTGATCTTTGTTAAATTACCCCATGAGGTAATTTTTTATATATATCTTGTATATGTAATCAAGTAAGGGAATAAGTTAGTAGCAACTCAAATAGGAAGGACATAATGAAGTATGCAGATAGAGGTGAGTGGGTAGGTTCACACTAACCAATTTCTATCTAAATACTAAGTGGTTAAAATTCTTCCTAATGAAGTTATTAATGGGTTATGTACGTGGTCTAGTTCTTATGTTAGATATAACATAGTTAGGGATCTCATTAAGTATTTCTATGAAAAACTTTAGCTTAAAATTTACTCTAAAATTATTTTTTCAACTTATATATAAAAATGTAATGGTTATGATAGAGAAACCTGATTCAAAATATGTAAAACCCAAAATATTTTTGAAACTTGTCCTAATTTTATCTATTATGCAACATAATGAAACTAGTATGGTAAACTTAACACAAAATAAATAACACCCCAAATATTTCTACAATTTTTCCTCTTGTTATGAATTCAACCACATAATGAAGTATGTAGATAGAGGTGAGTGGGTAAGTTCACACTAACCAATTTCTATCCAAATACTAAGTGGTTAAAATGCTTCCTAATGAAGTTATTAATGGGTTATGTACGTGGTCTAGTTCTTATGTTAGATATAACATAGTTATGGATCTCATTAGGTATTTCTATGAAAAAATTTAGTTTAAAATTTACTCTACAATTGTTTTTTCAACTTATATATAAAATTGTAATGGTTATGATAGAGAAACCTGACTCAAAATATGTAAAACCCAAAATATTTTTGAAACTTGTCCTAATTTTATCTATTATGCAACATAATGAAAATAGTATGGTAAACTTAACAAAAAATAAATAACACCCCAAATATTTCTACAATTTTTCCTCTTGTTATGAATTCAACCACATAATGACATTAGTATGAGAAACCCAACTCAAATGATATATAACACCCCAAATATTTCTAAAATTTGTACCAATGTTGTGAATTAGACTATGTATTGACATTGGTATAGGAAACTTAACCCAAAATATGTAACATCCCAAATATTATAGAAAATTGACCCACTTTTGAAAATTATTTTGCACAATGACATTGATATAGGGAACCTAACTCAAAATATGCAACACCTAAAATATTTTTCAAACATTGTTTGAGAGTTGTGAATTATGTTTTATAATGAAATTAGTATATTAAAACCCACTTAAAATATAAAACACCCTAAATATTTATAAAATTTGTCCCAGTGTTGCAAATTGTGTCATGTAATAACATCAATCTGAGAAACCTAACTCAAAACATGAAACAACCTGAATATTTAAAAAATTTCTCCTAGTGTTATGAATTGTACCACACAATAAAATTATTACAAGATACCAAAATCAAAATATGAAACACCCAAAATATTTATAAAATTTGTCCCAATGTTGTGAATTGTATTACATAAAGACATTCGTATAAAAAATTCCTTAAAATAAGTAACAACCCAAAGATTTATAAAAATATATCCAAGTTTTGTGAACTATGCCATGTAATGAAATTTTTTATGGGAAACCTAACACAAAATATGAAACACCCCAAATATATACTTTTATATTTGTCCCAGCATTGTGAATTATGTCATACATAGACATTGTTATGAGAAAACTAAATAGAAATAGACAACACCCTAAACATTTCTTAAATTTTTACTAGTGTTTTAAATTTTTATGTAGAAAAACATTGTTATGGGAAACCTAACTCAAAATATGTGACACCCCTAAATTTTCTATAGATTTTCCTAGTGTTGTGAATTGTGTCACACAACAACATTGGTACAAGAAACCCAACTTAAAATATGAAACAACGTAAGCATTTATTAAATGTTTCCTTGTGTTGTGAATTAATCTTGACAATGAAATTGGTATAATAAACTAACTCAAAATATGCAAAACCACAAATATTTTGTAAATTTGTCTCAGTGTTACAAATTGCACATCATAATGACATTATTATGGGAAACTTGACATAAACCATGAAACACCTGAAGTAGTTTTTAGGTTCTTCCTATGGTCGTTGATGCTTTATCTTTCTTTCCTTGTATTTGGGTTTGGGGGTTCCTTAAAAACCTATTTTTACCTTAATCTAATAACATTGGTATGAAAAAACCAACACAAAATATGTAACACCAAATATTTTTATAAATTTTCCTAGTGTTTTAAATTGCATCACTCAATGACATTGGTATGGGAACCCTAACTCAAAATATGTGACACCCCAAATATTTTTGAAATTTGTCTTAATGTTAAAAATTTCAACAAAAAAATAATTTAGTATGGTAAACACAAAAATAAATATGTATCACCCTAAATATTTCTAAACATTTTCCTAGTGTTGCAAATTATGTTGCACAAAAACATTGGTATGAGAAACATGACTCAAAATATACAACACCCCAAATGTTTAATAAAAAAAGTATAGTGCTTTGAATTATGTCATGTAATGAAATTAGTATGGTAAACATAAATAAAAATATGAAACACCCAAAATATTTCCAAAATTTGTCCCAGTGTTGTGAATTATAGCCCACAATAAAATTGGTATGAAAAACCTGACTTAAATTTTGTAAAACCACAAATATTTTTGAAATTTATCCTAGTGTTATCAATTATGTAGTGAAATTATAGTCATATGGGAAGCCTAACTTAAAACATGTAACACCCCAAACATTTCTAAAATTCATCTTGATGTTTAAATTGCATTGTGCAATGACATTGGTATGGGAAACCTAACTCAAAATATGAAATACCCCAAATATTTCCAAAATTTGTACTAGTGTTGTGAATTTCACTATGTAATGACATTGGTATGCGAAAACTGACTAAATTTTTTTATCCCCCCAAATATTTTCAAAAGTTTTCCTAGTGTTACAAGTTGTGCCACACAATATCATTGATACAAGAAACTTGAATCTATCATGCCCATTTTTTTCTCCAAAATATGGACACAACTCATGATTATAATGAATGAGCATGGATAAAACCAAATTCAATCCAGACATAACAAGATTCCATTCAATTATAACACAATATCCTACAACTACCATAATGCATTCTATAATAATCCACCATAAATCATTTAACATTACACTTGAAGTCATTCATTAAAACTTGCTCAAATGTTTTTCCATAATTGATACTAATACAACTATAATTTTTGACCTTGGCCACTACTAATGCATTAAATTTGCATGTGGTCACTTCAATGGTTTTATTAACTATGTTATCTTCCCTTTGGGATCTTGGGGCCACTCTCACCACCCATCACTTTATTTTCAACTTTATAATATGCTCCACATGGTGACCATTCACTCACTCACTATCATGCCACTATTCAGGGCTATCACAACTTTCTTAGGGATGTGGAGAAGTGGGATTATGCCATGTAGTAGCATTCCATTAGCCCATATGCTTGTTCCTAATATGGATGCCTCTATAATCACATAGAAGATGGATTTTATCATGTGGTAGCATCCTTATCTCCTAATATTCTTGGGATTCAAGACTAATATGGAAATATTTGGGATAGTGGGTCATTAGATTGTGCCATGTGGAAACATCTCATGAGCCTACTTGCCTAGATTTTATGCAAATAATACGGTCCTTCTTAGGATCATAAGTTTTTAGGATGAATCCACATGGAAACATCATACTAGCCTAAAGACTTTATAAAATTTATGGTCCTCCTTAGGATTATGGGTCACTAGGATTATGCCATATGGTAACTTCCCCTTCACTCACTTTCCCAAAGGAAAAATTCCTAGTATAGTCATTTATGGGGATACAAGTTACCATTATGGTTCCATGTGGTATTATCCTACTCCTCTTCTTACCCAACACCATCTGTACTATAGATTGAGTTGACATCACTGTTGAGTTAAAAGGAGGATGGCAAGTGTCTTTTTATGAACCACTCACAAATTTTGTAAAAATTGATTAAGGTAAATAAACCAAAAAAAAAGTTTGAGAGGTAAATGACTAAGATAAAATCCATAAGGATACCCATCTATAAGGTGTAGGTTAAAGTCTAGGCTAGCGAACTCACCCAAAAAGGAGAATATGAAAGGTAAAACTATGAATAAAATTACTAAGTTGAATTTAGTAAGTAGCTCAAAAGTGACTAAGGAAAAAATTATCGATTAAACCAAGGCTTGCATAAAATTATTTAGCAAAGATAGAATCAATCACTTAAGAGAAATATAGAATACCTCTAAGGCCAAAATACAAAGTTGATCACACTAGGAAGTAGAACTAAGTCAAATGAGGAATCAAATAGACATTGAAGCTTAAATAAAATATCAACACTCAACCAATATTCTTACCAGTTTAGTTGAATAGCTAAAATCATCCAACAAGTTATGATTGAAAACTAATTCATTTATTCAACATAAGGTCTATTATTAATATAACTTCATTCGTTTTATTCAATGAATTATTTGTTAGGAAGGAAATAAAGTAGGTAGTAAACTCAACTTCAAGATCTGAAGGGATTCCTTCATAGACACCCTTCCCATCTACAATAACATCAAATATTTAATTAACTAAATTTTATTTTGGTTTTCATAAAAATTCATATCTTTATAATTTTTATCTACTCATCCTTACACAAGTTCAAAACTAACCATAATTAAACAATAACATATTTAACAAGGAAAGACATATGCCTAATAAATATATTATTCTTAATCAAAAGATTTGTCAAATAAATCACTTTATTTTAGTAGATAATTAATAAGGCCAAAGGCTTCCTTTAACAAATGACTCCTTCCCAAGGGTTTAAATATAAATGGTCATAACTAGACATGACTTAATTTACCAAAAAGGTTCAACACATGACTGCATAAGACTTTACTCATTATAGGCATAATTATGCTAGAAATCACTATTGTTTATCTCATTTTAACAAGCTTGATTATTTTTTCCAAAAGTAACCCCATATCCATCTAGCTAATTCCACTCATTTTAGAAACACTAGAATTACATTATCTCTTTACCATTAAAATTAAAAGAGATGGTTAATGCTAAAAAGGCCAACCAAATCTAGGATAACTAAGCATAATCCATATTATGAATGGGTTAATCTATCAAATTCATAATAATAACACACCTAACCTTAATCTTCTAAAGTGTAGGTAGCCTAAAAGACATGCCTTCAAACAAGACTCATTATTCATATGTAAATATATACTTCAATTAATGTAATACTATTACAATCATCTCAAGATACAATAAACAAACATTTATAGTATATTCAACAAAATGACATAAATATGCTTATATATTAAGGCCATTAACTTGGCTAAGCTCACTCCATTGAATGTGAAAGCCTTCATCTAGATTATATTTAAAATAAGGATCCCTCTCAAGGAGGCCTATTAATCTGATATAAAAAGAAGCTTCTAAATTAAAAATCTAAAATAATTACTAGAACATTTAGATGGTAAAATACATAAGTTAGTGGTTCATACATGATCTACAACAATCATTAATATAAAAATATAGAATTTAAACTGAGATAAATTACTCTTTGGCTTCTATCTAGTTATATAATTTTGAAAAATAGTAATAATCAATATTTGAAGACAAGATCCTCTTAACTTCAAGTGAAATTTGGCCAATCGAAGGTGGGCTCACCTCCAAACCTTTTTCTATCATCAAATGACTACTCTAGGAACCATCAATTTGGATTCCCAACTATATAAATGTCCACATCATGGTGAAATTTATATAAATTCAAACAATAATCATTATTGGGGTCAAGAAGTTAGCTACTCATAAGGTGAAAATCAAAGCACGTCAAACTCAAGAGGTTACCAACCTCAGATCTATTTTCAACAAACAAATAAAAAAAGATAATAACATAAGTATATAAACTCTTAAGCTTACAACCACTAAAATATGTTATAAAAACAATCATGATAGGGCTTAGGCAATTTACCATCATGTCTAACATGAGATATTTAACCCTTATTCCATCATGAAGAAGTGGCCTTTCAATATATCCAAAATCTTACACAATGAAATCATGATATCCATGTAAGCAAAATACAATAGATATTATTATCATGGAGGAATATCTTGACTCCAAATCCCCACATAGGGGGTAATAGCACTATGTGATGACTCAATCACATCCATCGATAAATAATGAAAGGGAAGAAGTAAGCCAAGATTTTTTGAATATAAAATTTATCAATAATCACACAAACTTCATTTGTAAAAACAAAAAGATATTTCAATCAATAAGATACCTACCTAAGAATACAAGCCCTTATATGGAACCATTCTATGGGTTACAACAAGCCAAGACTCTCCCCCTCTAGGATATCCTCTTGTTTCTCCCTCTTTTTCCTTTATTTGCCCATGGTAGCCAAATATGCCAAAGGTTTTAAACCCAAAACATCAACAACCATTTCTCAGTGATTTTCCCTCCTCAAATAAGTGTTTTCCCTTCCTTATAACCCGGTTAGAACATGACCTATGTCTATTCTTTATTTATATTGACCAACCACTCTTATTGACATCCCATGCCTTCATAATGGATGATATTTTATTATTCCATAATCGTACATGATGGCTCTTTAAAATATATATGGTGTATCTTAATATAAATCCACCTCCTCTCATTGGTTCAATGCAATGGCCAATAAATGGATAGGCCTACAATCTACCACTAAACAAAGTAGATGTTGGTCCACTTATTCTCATGCATTTAAGTAAAAAACATCAAAGGTGGTTTGACCAACATAAAAAATATTATCATTTAATACTAAAAATAAGGCTAAAAGGTAGACAAGATATTAAAATAGGATCAAGTAAGGTTCAAGACAAGATTAATGTTAGATATGGGATCACACATGATGCAATAATTTCTTGTATAGTCCTTTTTACCTTCATTGGAAATGACCTATTTTTTCACACTTATTGCACCCATGAAATCCACTATCCTAATAGCCAAAGCTTGAAATCATATCATGCTAGATCATCTAATTTAAACAAAAATTATCTTACCAATCAATTCATAAGGTCATGAAGTGATATTCGTGTAACACCTAATGCATGTATGATATAAATTGCAACATAAAAATAATTCAAGCATTTATTAGTTAATTATTAATATTTAAATCATTATCTCTCCTTAGAATTAGTTCCACCATAGAAGTATCATCATTAATTAGAATAGTCACCTTCTTTTCTAATGAGGGGACTTAAATTATCCCTTATTAAGAAGGGCATCATCCTTAATGCAGTACTACTTTATTCCTCAAACAAGATTTCCAAATTTGTTTACCTTTTATAATATTATCTTGAATTAGACATGTGCCACCCAAAGTATGCCATAATATGATTTATTTGTTGCATCTAAAATGAACATCCTCATATATGGATATCAACTGCTACATGGAACCAAACATGTTATTCCTCTTTTAATTCTAATATTCCTTTGAGTTTTTTCAAGGTTTATTTACCCTATATCATGATTAATCTTGATACCAATTATCTTATTGAATTTAATAATGGTGTGACATAACCAATTCAAAATTTCAACATATGTCATGAATTTCATTTTTAGGATGCAAGTGTTTGTTACATTTTCTCAATATTACTTGTTCACACAAATTTCCTTGGTAATTATTATGGTAAGGTTGAATAACCAACCATCATGAATATGCTACTCATAGACCACCATCACTTAGTGTTACCAATAAAATCTATTAGTATGAATATGAAAACAATAGTATTTCATGAAAATAAAGATGAATCCACCTCTCCATTTCCCATAATTTTCTTAAAAGATTGTTATTGGAAATCTAACATAATAAGAATTTCCTATTACCAATCCATAAGGATGATTCAATTATAAATCATAATAATTTGAACTTATTTTCATTAAAATCTCTCTAATTCATAGATGTAAGTGATCCAATTTTAGATCCATGCATTGATTTATTCAAGGCTATATTACCATATTGTATTTTACTAATTTCCTTGAATGTTGGTTGAGTTACAATTAATTTTTAGAATAGGTGATTAACTTTGATGTAAATCATATTTCAAAACACATTTATCTCAACCCCTTGAGACCCATGACTTCTCCATTATAAGCATGAGAGTTCAAGAAATCCTTAAACATACATTTCCCTCTTATAGAGGGATGATAATTTACAATCATAGAAAAATAGTCTTACTAAATTAAATATCAATCCTTGGTCATACCATTAGGGGTTCATATAAATTTATTAGAATGTAAGGGGTAGTGTTGGATTACCATAGCCACTGATGCCTGAAACATAGGGGATTTTTTTAATAATTATAGCATGGGAAAATACCTTCTCTCAAATCCATTATATTGTAGAAGAATACAAACATGAGACTGCCTCCCATTTCCAATATGCCATGCCCTTCATGGAAGGTTTTAAGTGACCTACTACCATACCCTTCTATATCATTATGATCTTGGGATTTTTACCTACTAGACTAGGTATAATATAAATCTCAATATGTAGGGGATATCAATCCTAAATACGAAAAATAAGCATTTAAATAATCAATTGATTGAAGTAAAGTATTCATAAATTAAATATTAGTAGGAAAGTTATTATATCATAATAGTGATGCTAAAATATTGGGATAATAAAAGGATGTATCACTCGATTGATTCCTATCAATGGTCATGGGAGAGCCCAAAAACCTTCCATTGTGCCCTATATAAGATGGATTTTATATGCTACCAAATTGATAATAATTATGTGTTATTCATTTTATATGTATCCCTCAAGATACTAGTCCATCAGCTAAGAATCATTATGTACATGTCCCTCAAGACATCAGTCCACCAATTAATATAATCAATACAAAAGGGGCCCTTAAGATACCATTATATTAGCCAACATAATTTACAATGTGAAGAAGATAGTTGATACACATGAGGCCACCGGGATACTAATCCATTAGCCAACATAATGTGTAGATTATAAAAGATAGTTGATATATAGGGAGATACTAGGCCACTCATCCATCAACCATCATAGAATTATAGATCATTAAATTTGAACTAGCATAATTAGATTACCAAACAATTCACAAGGTCATGAAGTGTTAGCTATATAGCACCTAATAGATGTATTATTTCCATTATAACATAAAGCAATAATTCAAGCATTATTTAGCTAATTATTACCATTTGCATGATTTTATCACCTTGGAATTAGTACCAAAAAGGAAGTATTATCCCTTATTAGCATAGTCAACTTGTTTTCTCATGAAGGGCCTTACAAAATCAAACTATGTAACACCCTAAATATTTATAAGAAATTTCCAAGTGTTGTGAGTTATGTCACATAATGACATTGGTATGAGAAACCTAAATCAAAATATACAACACCCAAATATATATGAAATTTGTTCTAGTGTTGTGAATTTCACCTTGCAACAACATTAGTACAAAAAACTTGACTCAAAATATGAAAAAACCAAAGTATTTCTAATTTTTTTTTGTGTTATTAACTATGTAGTAAAATGACATTGGTATCAAAAATATAAATAAAAATATGTAAGATCACATATATTTATAAAATTTGTCCTAGTTTTAAAAATTATGCTCCACAACAACATTGATATGAGAAACTTGAATCAAAATATACAACATCCTAAAGATTTTTGAAAATTTTCATAGTGTTTTGAATTATGTCACATAATGACATTGGTATGGGGAACTTGACTCAAAATATGAAACACCCCAAATATTTATAAATTTTGTCTAAACATTATAGATTTACCCATGAAATGACATTGGTACGGGAAACCTAAATCAAAATTTTTAACACCTAAATTATTTCTAATTTTTTTTCTAAGTGTTGTGAATTACATCATCTAACATTATTAGAACATGAAATCTAAATAAAAATATGCAACACCCCAAATATTTCTAAATTTTTTCCTCATGTTATGAATTACAATGTAAAATGATATTATTATTAGAAACATGACTCAAAATATGCATCAAACAAAATATTTCAAATTTTTATCATAGTATTGTGAATTATGTGACATGGAAACATTGGTATAGGAAACCCAATTCAAATCATGAAACACTAAAACAAAATTCTTAAATTTGTCCTAATGTCACGAATTACACCACACAACTACATTGGTATGAGAAGCCCAATTCAAAATATGAAAAAACCTAAATGTTTATGAAATTTATCCTAATGTTGAAAATTATGCCCCATAATGTCATTGGTATATAAACCCAACTAAAAATATGAAATAACCAATTTTTTTTTATAAATTTCTCCTAGTGCTGTGAATTATAATGTGCAATGAAATTGGTATGGGAAACATAACTCAGATTATGAAACACCTATATATTTTCAAAATTTGTCATATTATTATGGATTACATTACATAATGACATTGGTATTAGAAACCTAACTGAAAATATGTAACAGCACAAATATTTTTGAAAATTGTCCCATTGCTACAAATTGTATTACATAATGACATTGGTATGGTAAACCTGGCTCAAAATTTACAACACCCGAAATATTATTAAAAATTGTCCTAATGTTGTGAATTAAACCATGTAATGAAATTGGTATAAGAAACTTGACTCAAAATATGAAAACCCCAAATATATTTTTTGTTTACCAATGTTGTAAATTGCATCGTGCAATGACATTGTTACAACAAACTAAACTCAAAATATACAACACCCCAAATATTTATGAAATTTGTCCTAGTGTTATTAATAACACCCTAAAATGACATTGGTATGATAAAATTGATTTAAAATATGTAAAACCCAACATATTTTATAAATTATTCCTAGTGTTATGTAATATGTAATGCAACAACAATGGTATGGGAAACTTGACTCAAAATATGTAACACACCAAATATTTATGAATTGTGTCATAGTGTTTTAATTGTGTGACACAATAACATTGCTATAGTAAATCTAAATTAAAATATGTAACACCCCAAATATTTTTGAAATTTTTACTAGCACTTTGAATTTTATCATGAAATGATGTTGGTCTAAGAAACTTGACTCAAAATATGCAACACCCCAAATATTTTTAAAATTTATCTTAGTGTTCTAAATTAATTTATACAATGACATTAATACACAAAACCTAACCCAAAATATGCAACACCCAAAATATTTCCAATTTTTTTTAAGTGTTATGAAATATGCCATGCAATGACATTAGTTTAGGAAACTCTACTCAAAATATGCAACACCCCAAATATTTCCAAAAAAAATCCAACTATTTTAAATAATGATACATACTAACTTTAGTACAAGAACATGACTTAAAATATTAAACACCCTAAGTATTTTTGAAATTTGTCCTAGTGTTGTGAATTGCATCGTGTAACAAAATTGGTATCAAAAACACAAATAAAAATATGAAACAACCCAAATATTTTTGAAAAATTCTCCATTTTTTTGAATTATGTTGTAAAATGACATTGGTATGGGAAACCTACTTTAAAATATACAACACCCCAAATAATTTTTAAATTTACTCTAGTGTTATGAATTTCATCACATAAAGACATTGGTATGGGAAAGCTGACTAAAAATATACAACACACTAAATATTTATAAAAAATATCATAGTGTTGTGAGTTGTATTGGATAATAACATTGGCATAATAAATTTGACTCAAAATATGCAACACCCCAAATTTTTCTAAAATTTTTCCTAGTGTTATGAATTGCATCATGAAACAACATTGGTATGGAAAACCCACTCAAAATATAAAACATCCCAAATATTTCCAAAATTTATTACGGTGTTGTGAATTGTACCCTAAAATGAAATTGGTATGAAAAACATGACTCAAAATATGCAAAACCCAAAATATTTTTGAAATTTGTCCTAGTGTTATGAATTGTGTAGTGTAATGAAACTATTACAAGAAACTTAAGGCAAAATATACAACACCGTAAATATGTTATAAAACCATCCTAGTGTTTCAAATTACATTTTTATAATGAAATTGGTACAATAAACCTACTTAAAATATACAACACCTCAAATATTTCCAAATTTTGTACTAGTGTTGTTAATTACACTATGAAATGACATTGGTACAAGAAACCTAACTAAAAATTTGCAACACCCCAAATATTTTTGAAACTTATCCTAGGGTTCCAAATTGTGTCACATAATGAAATTGATATGAGAATAGTAATTTAATATATGTAATATCCCAAATATTTCTATTTTTTCCCTTGTGTTATGAATTATGATGCGCAATGACATTAGTATTAGAAAATTGAATCATAGTATGCAACACCCTAGATATATAAAAATTATTTCCCCATGTTATGAATTACACCATGCAATGAAATTAGATCAAGAAACATGACTATAAATATGCAACATCCCAAATATTTTTGAAATTTGTACCAATTTTGTGAATTTTCTAGTGTAATTACATTGGTATGGGAAACTCAACTCAAAATATTCAACACCACAAATATTTCTAAAATTTATCACATTGTTGGAAATCATTCCACATTAGTATGGGAAACTTGACTAAAAAGGTGAAGCACTACAAATATTTCCTAAATTTATCCCAATGTTTTGAATTTCACCATACAATGACATTCGTAGGGGAAATCTGAGTCAAAATATACAACACCCTAAATATTTCTAAAATTTGTCCCAGTGTTGTGAATTAAACCATGCAACAACATTATTACAAGAAACCATATTCAAAATATGTAACTCCATAACATTTCTAAATGTTATCCTAGTGTTGTGAATTACGTTGCATAATAACATTTATTTGGTAAACCCAACTGAATATATACAGCACCCAAAATATGTCTAAAATTTTCCCTAATGTTATAAACTATGTCACATAATGAAATTATTATGGGAAACCCAACTCAAAATATGACCACCCCAATTATTTCCAAAATTAATCCCATTGTTATGAATTATGACACATAATAACATTAGTATGGGAAACCTAACTCAAAATATGTAACCCAAATATTTCTAAAATTTGTCCCAGTGTTTTAAATCTCACCATGATATGACATTGGTATGGAAAACCTAACTCAAAATATGTAACACCCCAAATATTTTTTAAACTTATCCTAGTTTTGAAAATTATGCTATAGAATGACATTGATGAAGGAAACTCCACTCAAAATATGCAACACCAAAAATATTTCCAAAATTTGTTTGAGTGTCATGAATTATGCCACAAAATGATATTGATACTAGAAATCAACCTCAAAATATGAAACATCCAAAATATATTTAAAATTTTTTGTGGTGTTGTAAATTTTTCCATGCAATGATATTGGTATAAGAAACCTAACTCAAAATATGAAACACCCCATATTTTTCTAATTTTTTTCCTAGTGTTATGAATTGCATGACACAATGACATAAGTATGGGAAACCCAACTCAAAATATTCAACAACCCAAATATTTATAATTTTTTTCCTAGTACTATAAATGACATCACACAATGACATTGGTATGGGAAACCTAACTCAAAATATGGAACATACCAAATATTTCTAACAATTTTGTCATAGCATTTTGGATTTCACCACATAACAACATTAGTACACAAAATGAATCAAAATATGCAAAACCCAAAATATTATCAAAATTTGTCCCAATATTATGAATTTTAAAACACAATGACATTGGTATGGGAAAGCTAAGTAAAAATATGCAACACACCAAATATTTATAATATTTGTCCTAGTTTTGTGAATTGCACCATGTAATGACATTGGTACAAAAAACTTGACTCAATATATGTAACACTCCAAATATTTTTGAAAAGTTTCCCTATCCTTTAAATTGTATCACATAATGACATTGGTATGGGAAACTTGGCACAAAATATGCAACACCCCAAATATTTATAAAATTTTTCCTACTATTATGAATTATGCTAGGAAAATACATTGGTATAAGAAACCTGACTAAAAATATGCAACACCATAAATATTTATAAAAATTTTCACAATGTTATGGCTTGTGCCACATATCAACATTACTATGGAAAACCTGACTCAAAATATTAAACACCCCAAATATTTCTAATTTTTCCCCAGCATTATGAATTATGTCATGTAAAAACATTGGTATGAGAAACTTGACTCAAATTATGAAACACCAAAAAAAGTTCAAATTTTCTCATAGTGTTGTGAATTACACCTTGTAAAGACATTTATATTAGAAACCTGACTCAAAATATTCAAATCCCTAAATATTTCTAAAAATTGTCCTAGTGTTACAAATTATGCAATTTAATAGCACTAGTATGGGAAACCTAACTCAAAATATGGAACACCTTAAATATTTCCAAAATTTAACCTAGTGTTTTGAATTGCAATGTGTAACAACATTGATATGGGAAACCTGACTCAAAATATGAAACACCCCCAATATTTCCTATATTTATGTGTTAAAAATTATTTTACATAATGACATTAGTAGGGGAAACCCAACTCAAAACATAAAAAAAAACAAATATTTTTGGAATTTGTCCAAGTGTTACAAATTATGATGCATAATGATATTACCATAGAAAATTTGACTAGAAATATACAACACCATAAATATTTTTTAAACTTTTGATAGTATTTTTAATTGTGCCATATGAAATTGGTATTGAAAACCTAACTCAAAATGTGTAACACCATAATCATTTCCAAAATATTTCCCAATGTTACAAATTGTATCATGTAATGGCATTGGTATGGGAAACCCATAATCAAAATATGCAACACCCAAATTATTTCCAAAATTTGTCTTAGTGTTTTGAATTGTGCCCTATAATAAAATTGGTATGGGAGACCTAGCTCATAATATGCAAAAACCTAAATATTTATGAAATTTGTCCCATTATTGTGAATTATGTAACACAAGGACACTGGTATGAGAAAATTGACTCAAAATATGCAACACCCATAATATTTCCAAAATTCATCTCAATGTTTTAAACCATGTTGGGGAATGACATTGGTATGGGAAACCTGACTCAAAATATGCAACACCCCAAATATTTCTTAAATTTGTACTAGTGTTATGAATTACACCACATAATGACATTGGTATAGGAAAACTGACTAAAAATTTGCAACACTTTAATTTTTTTTGAAATTTGTCCTAGTGTTAAAAATTATGTCATGTAATGACATTGACATAATAAACTTGATTAAAAATATGCAATACCCCAAATAATTCTAAATTTTTTCGCAGTGTTGCGAGTTACATCAATAATCACATTAATATGGGAAACTTAACTCAAAATATGAAACACCCCAATTATTTATGGAATTTGTCATAGTGTTGTAAATTGTTCCATGCAAATACATTTATATGATAAACTTGACTAAAATATGCAAAACCCAACGTAAATTTGAAATTAGTCCTAGTGTTATAAATTATGCACATAAAAACATTGCTATAGGAAACCCAACTCAAAATACGGAACACCCCATATATTTTTGAAATTTCTCCAATTATTATAAATTGTCATTAAATTACATTAGTATGGGAAACATAAATCAAAATATGTAAGACCCTAAACATTTAAAAAAAAATCTGTCTTTTGAATTATGTCACACAATCACATTGGTATGGGAAGCCCAACTTAAAATATGCAACACCAAAATATTTCATAATTTTTCCCAGTGTTACGAATTGTGTCATGAAATGAAAATGGAATGGGAAACCTAAATCAAAATATCCATGTAAAATACTTATAAAATTTGTCTAAATGTTGTCACTTACATCACACAACAATATTTGTATAGGAAACCTAACTCAAAATATGCAACACCCCAAATATTTTTCAAAATTTTCCTAGTGTTGTAAATTACACCATAGAATGAAATTGGTATGGGAAACATGACTCACAATATGAAACACAAAATATTTTATAATTTTATTTTAGTGTTTCAAATTACACCATGTAAAAACATTGGTACAAAAATCTTGAATAAAAATATGCAACACTACAAATATTTCTAAAGTTTGTCCATGTTAAAAATCACACCATGCAACTAAATTGGTATGGGAAACCCAACTCAAAATATGTAACACCTCAAATATTTCAAAAATTTGTCCTAATGTTTCAAATTTCACTTTGTAATGATATTGGTACATAAAAGCCAACTCAAAATATGTGGGAACCATTTTTTTTTTTAAATTTATCCTAGTGTTGTGAATTATGACATGCAATAACATTGATACAAGATACTTGACTCAAAATTTATAATACATAAATATATTTTAAATTTTTCCTAGCATTACAAATTAAATTACACAGTGACATTAGTATGGTAAATTTAACTCAAAATATACAGCACCACAAATATTTATAAAAGTTGTCCCATTATTAGGAATTGCAGTATGTAATAACATTGATATGGTACACCTAACTCAAAATATGTGATAACCTTAGTATAAAAAATATAATAAAAATATGCAACACCTTAATATAATTTAAATTTGTTTTAGTGTTATGAATTGCACTACACAATGACATCAGTATGATAAACTAATTTAAAATATGTAAAACCCAAAATATTTTTGATTTTTGTCTAAGTTTTATGTATTTTAAAACATAATGACATTGGCACATGAGATCTAACTCAAAATTTGTAACACCCCAAATATTTATAGAATCTATCCAAGTGTTATAATTTGTGCCACACAATGACATTAGCATGAGACCACCTCAAAATATGTAACACCCAAAATATTTACAAAATTTATTTTAGTATTTTTTAATTATGTCATGAAACAACATCAATATAGGAAACTTGACTCAAAATATAAAACACCCCAAATATTCTAAAAAAAATATCCCATAGAGATCAATCATGTTACATAATGACATTGATACGAGAAACTAGACTCAAAATATGCAAAACATTAAATATTTTCAAAATTTGTCCAAGTGTTTTGAATTATTTTACACAATGACATTGGTATGGGAAACCCCACTCAAAATATGCAACACCCAAAATATTTCCAAAATGTGTCCTAGTGTTTTGAGCTATACCATATAATGATATTAGTATTAGAAACTAAACTCAAAATATGTAACACCATAAGTATTTCTTAAATTTGTCCCAATGTTGAAAATTATGTTGTGTAATGACATTGGTATGGGAAAACTGACTAGCAATATGAAACACCCTAAATATTTCTAAAATTTGTCCTAGTGTTATGAATTACACTACACAACAACATTGGTATGGGAAACCCAACTCAAAATATGTAACACGCCAAATATTTATAAAAAATATCCTAGTGTTGTAAATTGAATCATGTAATGACATTAGTATGACAAACTTGACTCAAAATATTCAACACCCAAAAAAATTTCAAAATTTATACCAATGTTGTGAATTCCCTATAACAATATTGGTATAAGAAACCGACTCAAAATATGCAAAACCAACAAAAAATTAAATGTGTCCTAGTGTTATGAATTAGACAATGCAACCACATTAGTATGGGAAACCTAACTTAACATATGTAACACCCCAAATATTTATGAATTTATTTTAGTATTTTAAATTGCATCATGTACTGACATTGGTATTGAAAACCTGACTCAAAATATGAAACACCACATATATTTTTAAAGTTTTCCTAGTGTTACAAATTATGTGGCACAATAATATTTTTATGGGAAACTAGACTCAAAATATGCAACAACCCAAATATTTATGAAAGTTGTCCTAGTGTTGTGAATTAAAATACACAAATATAATGGTATGATAAACCCATTTTGAAATATGCAACATGATAAATATTTATATAATTTGTCCCAGTGTTGAAAATTGTGTCACACAACAACATTGGTATGAGAAACTTGACTTAAAATATGCAACACCCAAAATAATTATAAAAAATTCCTAGCATTATAAATTTCATCATGGAAAAACATTGGTATAGGAAGGTTGACTCAAAATAGACAACACCCTAAACATTTCAATAACTTATCCTAGTATTGTGAATTTTTCCCTATAATGCTATTGGTATGAGAAACATAACTCAATTTGTAAAACCCCAAATATTTTTGAAATTTGTCTAAGTGTGATGAATTCTACATTGTAATGATATTGGTATGGGAAACCTAACTCAAAATATGAAACAATCCAAATATTTTTGAAATTCATCCTAGTGTTTCAAATTGTAATGTGCAATGACATTGGTATGTGAAATAAGACTTAAAATATGTAACATCTAAAATATTTACAAAATTTAAACTAGTTTTGTGAATCATAGCATACAACAACATTGGTAAAATAAAACTAACTAAAATTTTGTAAGACCCAAAATGTTCTTGAAATTTGTCCCAATTTTCTATATTGTGTCATGTAATGAAAATGATATAGGAAACTTGACTCAAAATAAGTAACACCCCAAATATTTCTAAAAAATTTCCTAGTGTTATGAATTTTGTCACATAATGACATTGGTATAGGAAACTCAACTCAAAATATGAAACACCCAAAATATTTATGAAATTTATCCCAATTTTGTATGAGAAAATTAACAACATTGGTATGATAAAATTAACTCAAAATATGCAAAATCTAATTTATTTCTAAAAGTTTTCTGAGTGTTACGAATTACATAGTGTAATGACATTGACAAGAAAAAATTAACTCAAAATATGCAACACCAAAAATATTTTTAAAATATTTATTAGTGTCATGAATTACACTATACAATAACATTGGTATGAAAAAATTGACTCAAAATATGTAACACGCCAGATATTTTAAAACATTTTCTTAGTTTTGTGATTGTGTCATTAATGACATTGGTATTAGAAATTTGACTCAAAATATGTAAACCCAAAATATTTTAGAAATTTGTTTGAGTATTGGGAATTTACTTATCCAACAACATTGGTATGGTAAACCTAAATTAAAACATGAATCACCCTAAATATTTAAAAAAATTCACCCAGTATTTCAAATTACACTACACAACAATATTCGTATAGGAAACCTGACTCAAAATATGCAACCAATGAAATTTTTAAATTTTTTTTAGCATTATAAATTACACTGCACAATGAAATTGGTATGGGAGATGTGACTCAAAATATGTAGCACATAAAATATTTCAAAATTTTATCCTAGCCTTACGAATTACATTTCATAACAACATTGATATAGGAACCTAACTCAAATCATGAAACACTATAAATATTTCTAAAATTTGTCCTAGTGTTGTGAATTACACTACATAACTGCATTGGTATGGGAAACCTAAACCATTATATGCAACACCAAAAATATATCTAAAATTTTTCCAAATGTTGTGAATTATGCCTCCCAGTGACATTGGTAAATGAAACCCAACTAAAAATATGCAACAACTAATTTTTTTTCAAATTTTTACCAGTGTTACAAATTATGACATGTAATGACATTAGTATGGGAAACCCAACCCAAAAGATGAAATACGCATATACTTTTGAAATTTATCCAATTATTATGAAGTATGGTACATAAAAACATTAATATGTTAAACTAGACTCAAAATATGCAACATCCCAAGTATTTCTAAAAATTGTCCCGCTATTTTGAATTACTTTACATAATGACATTGGTATGGTAAACCTGATTCAAAATATACAACACACCAAATATTATTTATATTTTCCTAGTTTATTAAATTATGCCACATAATAACAATAGTATGGGAACCTGACCCAAAGAATGAAACACCCCAAATACATCTAAATTTTTTCTCAATGTTGTGAATTACATCATGTAATGGCCTTGGTATGAAAAACCCAACTCAAAATAAATGACACCCAGATTATTTATTAATTTATTAATAGTTTTGTGAATTTCACTACACAACAACATTAGTATGAGCAACCTATCTCATAACATTTAAAACATAAAATATTTTTTAAATTTATGCTAATGTTACATATTATGTATCATAATGACATTGGTAATGGAAACCTAACTCAGAATATGTAACACCCAAAATATTTATGAAATTTATCCAAATATTGTGAATTTTTCTACACAATGACATTAGTATGGTAAACCCTACTCAAAATATGTAATATCCTAAATATTTATTAAATATTTCCTTGTGTTGTGAATTGCATTGTGAAATGGCATTGGTATATGAAACTTGACTAAAAATATACAACACCCCAAATATTTTAAAAATTTATCCTAGTGTATAAAATAATGTTACATAATGAATTTCATACAAGAAACCTAACTTAAAATATACAACACCCAAAATATTTCCAAAAGTTTTTTGAGTGTTACAAATTGTGTTGCACACTGATATTGGTATGGGAAACCACACTAAAAAATGCAACATTTCAAAAATTTATGGAATTTATCATAGTGTTGTGAATTTTATCACATAATGATAATATAAAACACACGAAATATTTCTAAAAAGTGTCCCAATGTTGTGAATTACATTGTGCAATGACATTGGTATAGAAAAATTAATACAAAAGATGCAACACCCCAAAAAAAATTGAAATTTTTATTAGTGTTGTAAACTACAATCCATAATGACATTGGTATGGGAAACCGAACTCAAAATATGAATTACCCCAAATATTTTTGAAATTCATTATGGTATTTTAAATTGTACCATGCAAAGACATTGGTATGGAAAAATGGTATGGAAAAACTGACTAGAAACATACAACACACTAAATTGTCCTAATTTTATGAATTATACTACACAAAAACATTTGTATGGGAAACCTGACTCAAAATACGTAACACTCTAAATATTTATATTTTTTTCCTAATGTTTTGAATTGCATGACATAATGACATTGGTATAGGAAACCTAAATCAAAATATGCAACATCCCAAATATTTCCAAAATTAATCCTAGTATTGTGAATTATTCCCTACAATGACATTGGTGTGAGAAACCTAACTCAAAAATGCACAACCAAAAATATTTTTGAAAATTTTCCCTATGTTATAAATTATGCAATGACATTGGTATTAGAAACCCAAGTCAAAATATGCAACACCCTAAATATTTTCAAAATTCATCCCAGTGTTTCAAATTGCATTATGAAATGACATTGGTATGGGAAAATTAATTAAAAATATGCACCACCCTAAATATTTTCAAACTTTATACTAGTGTAGTGAAGTGCATTGTACTATGACATTGTTATTGAAAAGATGATTAAAAATTTGTAATACCCCAAATATTTTTAAAAAATTTCCCAGTGTTTCAAATTAAGTTATGCAATGACATTGATATGAGAAACCTAACTTAAAATATGCAAAATACCTAATATATCTATAAATTTTACCTATATTTCAAATAGTATTTTATAAAGACATTGGTATAAGAACCTGACTCAAAATATTATACACCCAAAATATTTCTAAATTTTTTTCTAGTGTTTTGAATTATACCATGCAATGACATTGGTATGATAAATCTAACCAAAATATGAAAAACCTATGTTTGTCCGAAATTCATCCAAGTTTTATGAATTATGCAGTGTAATTATGGGTATAGGAAACTTGACTAAAAATATACAACACTCTAAATATTTATGAAATTTGTCCCATTGTTGTGAATTACACCACACAATTACATTGGTACTAGAAACTTGAATCAAAATATGCAAATCCCTAGAGATTTTTGAAAATTTTCCTAAAGTTATGAATTGTGTCATGCAATGATATTGGTATGTGAAACCTAAATCAAAATATGCAACACCCTAAATTTTTTTTAATTTGGCCTAATGCTATAAATTGCACCATGTAGAGACACTAGTATGGGAAACCTAAATCAAAATATGCATTACCCCAAATATTTTTGAAACTTGTTTTAGTGTTAAAAATTGCATTGTGTAACAACATTGGTATAGTAAACCTAACTTAAAACATGCAACACCTCAAATAATTTTGAGTTTTTTCCCATTGTTGTGGTTTTCACCATGTAATGACATTGGTACATGAAACTAGACTCAAAAAATGAAATACCCCAATTATTTTAAAAAGAAATCCTAGTGTTGTGAATTATGAAACACAATGACATTGGTATAGGAAACATGACTAAAAATATGCAACATAATGTAACAATTAATTTGTCCTAGTGTTAGGAATTATGCCATGTAATAACATTGGTACACAAAACCCAACTCAAAATGTGAAACACCACAAATATTTCCAAAATTTATCCCAGTGTTTTTAATTTCACCACAAAACTATATTGGTATGGGAAACCCAACTAAAAATATGCAACACCCCAAATATTTATAATTTTTTTTCCCAATTTTGTTCATTATGTCCTACAATGACATTGGTATGTGAAACATGACTCAAAATATGCAACCATTTTTTTGGAAATTTATCCGAATTTTATGAATTGTGATGTGTGATAAAATTATTACAGAAAAATTGACTCAAAATATACTATACCCAAATATTTTTGAAATTTATCAAATATTTATGAATTACATCATGAAATGACATTGATATGGAACCCAACTCAAAATACGCAACAACCCAAATATTTATAAATATTGTACCATTATTTCAAATTATGTTATGCAACAAGATTGGTATTGTAAACCTGACTCAAAATATGCAATACCCCAAATATTTCTAAATTTTTTCTTAGTGTTACACCTTACACCATGTAAGGACATTGGTATGAGAAACATGACTCAAAATATGAAACGCCCCAAATATTTCTTAAACTTGTCCCTTTGTTGTGAATTGCATCACACAATGACCTTGGTATGGGAAGTGTGACTAAAAATATGCAAAACCTCAAATATTTATGATTGTTTTCTAGTGTTGTGAATTACACCATGCAACAACATTGGTACTAAAAATCTAACTCAATTTGTAATACCTAATTTAAATTTTGTCTCAATGTTACATGTCATGTAATGAAATGAAATTAGTATGTGAAACATTAATAAAAGTATGTATCACCCCAAATATTTATGAAATTTGTCCCAGTGTTGGGAATTATACAACATAACAACATTTGTACAAGAAACCCAACTCAAAACATGAAACATCATAAATATTTTTGATTTTTCCCAAGTGTTACAAATTGCATCATGTAATTATATTGGTATGGGAACCCAAAATCAAAATATGAAACACCCTATATATTTCTAAAATTTATCTTAATTTTAAAAATTATGCCTTACAATGACATTTTTATGTGAAACCTAACACAAAATATGCAATAACCAATTTTTTTAAAAAATTGTCTCGATGTTATCAATTACAATGTATAATGACATCATTTTGGGAAACCTAACTAAAAAAATTAATTACAAAAATATTTTTTAAATTTGTCCCATTGCTTTGAATCATATCACATAATGACATTGGTAAGGTAACCTAGACTCAAAATATGCAACACCCAAAATATTTCTCAAAATTGTCTGACTATTGTAAATTATACTACAAAATGAAATGGTATGGTTAACCTAAATCAAAATATTAAACACATAAAATATTTATAAAATGTTTGATAGTGATGTGAATCATGCCATGTAATGACATTGGCATGAGAAACTTAACTCAAAATATGAAACACCTAAAATATTTCTAATTTTTTCTAGTGTTGTAAAATGTGTCATGTAATGACCTTGGAAAGGGAAATCCAACTCAAAATATGTAACACCCAAAATATTTTTCAAAATTATCCTAGTGCTATTATTTTCACCATGCAACAACACTGGTATGAGAAACCTAAATCAAAATAAGTAAAACCCATTTTTTTTTGAAATTTGTTTCAATGTTACATATTGTGTAGCACAATGACATTGGTATGGGAAACTTGAGTGAAAATATGTAACACCTCATATATTTATAATATTTTTCCTAGTGTTGAAAATTGTGTCACACAATGACATTTTATGAGAAAACCAACACAACATTCTAAAACCCCAAATATTTCTAAAACTTGTACCAATTTTGTGAATTCCATCATATAATGAGATTGGTAAAAAAAAATGACTCAAAATATGGAACACACCAAATATTTTTAAGTTTTTTCCTACCATTGAAAATTACATCACACAACAACATTTATATGAGAAACCTGACTCAAACATAAAATATAAAATACTTCCAAAATTTATCTAAGTGTTGTGAATTGTGCCATACAACAACATTGGTGTTGGAAACCATACTAAAAATATGCATCAGCCCCAAATATTTCTCAAAATTTTCCAAGTGTTGTGAATTGTGTTGTATAATGACATTAATATGAGAAACTTGACCAAAAATATGTAAAACCCAAATATTTCATAAATTTTCCCTAGTGTTACTAATTTCATAACATAATGACAATGGTAAGGGAAACCTAACTAAAAATATGCAACACACCAAATATTTGTAAAATTTGTACCAATGATGTGAATTATGTAATGTAATGGCATTGGTATGGAAAACCTAATTCAAAACATGCACTCCCCAAATATTTTTAAAAAAATTCCCTAGTGTTACGAATTACATTATGAAATGAGATCGGTATGTGAAACCCAACTCAAGATATGCAACACCCAAAACATTTTTTAAATTTGTCCTAGTGTTGCAAATTACATTGTACAAATATATTGGTATGGGAAATTTGAGTAGAAATATGCAACACCCCAAATATTTATGAAATATATACTAGTATTGGGAATTATGACATTTAACTACATTGGTATGGGAAACCCATCTCAAAATATGAAAAAAAAAACCCAAATATTTTTAAAAAATTTCTCAGTGTTACAAATTACATCATGCAATGACATTGATATGAGAAACCTGACTCAAAATATGCAAGACCCCAAATACTTCAAAAAAAATTCCTAGTTTTGTAAATTACATTATGCAATGATATTGGTATGATAAACTCAACTCAAAATATGTAAAACCCAAAATATTTTTAAAATTTGTCTTAGTGTTATGTATCATGCAACATAACAAAATTAGTATGGGAAACCTAAATAAAAGTATGTAACACCACAAATATTTATAAAATTTGTCCCAATTTCATGAATTGTGTCATGCAATATTGGAAAAATCAACCCAACTCAAAAAATGAAACACCATAAATATTTTAGTATAATTTTTATAAATTGTACCCCACAATGACATTGGTAAGTAAATCTCAACTAAAAATTTGTAATAACATTGTTTTATTAAAATTTATCCTTATTTTGTGCATTGTACTGTGCAATAACATTAATATGGGAAAATTATCTAAAAATATGTAATACCCAAATATTTTTGAAAATTTTCCTAGTGTTATGAATTGCATCATGCAATGACATTGGTATGGGAAACCAAACTCAAAATATGTGATGAGGAGAATTAGATTTTACTGGTTTATTTTTGAAAATTTTTGTCTTATATAGGTTTTAGATGTCATATATTGTCTATTATAAGCTTTTCCATGTTTCACTTTGATTTGTTGATCATTTTGTTTTAATTTCAAGTTTCCCACCAAAATTTTAAAAAAATGAATTTTTTAACTTGTTTAATGTGTTTTAGGATATTTTATCATATACTAATGTTTGGTTTGATCATGAATATTCATGGAGGGTTCATGGAGGGTTTGATCATGCATATACCAAGATTACTCAAAGTACCAGGTTCATGAAAAAATTATATATATGTATATATAACATTTTATGATTAAAATATTCCAAAATAGATCTTGAAATTTTAATTTCTCATAAATTTAATATCTCAGTTTGTGCACAGTCAAAAATCCTTAAACTAGGGTTTTGAAGAACTAAAATCTCTACTCAAAAATGAACTTGACAAAACTCAAAACTTCATGTAAAGGACTGTTATGATGTTTATTTAAGAGTTTAAAGTGTTTTACAAAAAAATACCACCTAGGGAGAAATATATTCAGGTTTCTTTGTCTACAGGCCTATAAACCATGTTTTCTTATTTTCTTGCATTTCAAAGTTTATGTAAAGGAATAACTGAACATTTTGTGTTTATAAAATATATAGTGAACATTTAAAAGACTATTGAAACATAAATACTCCTTATTAGTTTAAAAATAAGGTTGTAATCCTAATCTTCCTTAACCTATATAACATTTTTGGTATTAAAGCAAGGTTTGGTTGCACTTTAAAGTGTCTTAAGGAGAAAGATAATTCATTAACAAGATTAAAGATCAATTTATGAAATATAAGCTTGAAATAAGTGCAAAAATGGCACTTATAGGAACATCCATAGGTGGTGCTAGAGGAGGTTAAAAAAGATAACTAAGAGATGTATTGTTAGAATAAATAATAAATTTGCAAGCACATTTGGAGGCAATAGAAATTGTTAAAAGAAGAAGTTTATGATAGTTGATGTGAGTGATATGGAAGAAGAACCATAAGAAGAGGTTGTAAAAGAATAAGAGGAATAAAAAATGGATTAAATACTATTAAAAGCAATCGTAAAAGTAGGTTCTAATCCAAAATTAGAAGTTATAGTATATGGAAGCATTCCAAATTTTGAATAACTTATGGATTGTATAACTATAGTGGATAAATAATTTAATTATGAAAGAATAACTAAAGATAATAAGGTCATGTTTGTTTTTACTAGGTTAAAGGGATAAACATCTCTTTGGTTGAATAGTTTCCAATATGAAATAAGGAAAAGAGTTAAAGATAAAATCAATTCATGGGATATAATGATAGAAAAAATCAAGTCAAAATTCATTCATGTAGACTACTAGACAAACCCTTAAAAGAAACACCAAAAATTGAAGAATAAAGACATGGGTGTAAAGGACTACATTGAATAATTTTATAAGCTTACAATTAGATCTAGTCATGTAGAAGAAGATGTTAACAAAATAAAAAGGTATATGAATGGTTTGATAATGTGTTTAACAAACTTATTTTATTTTATTTGAGCCCTTAATTAAGTTGTTTGAAAACCAACATTATTTTCTCTTGTCTTCAAATGATTTAAACCAAAGGTTACTCATGAAATTCATTGATGTAATTTTTAGTTGAATTTTATTTCATTAGTGAGACTACTTGGTCTCATTTTATTAATTTTTATGTTACATGATCAACTAATTTTTATTCAAGTTATTATGATAATTATTCATTAAAATTTCATGTGTTAGTAGGTGTATATCTATCACTTAGGGAGAGTATGGGGGATAATAAGTGTAGAGTAAAAATTTACTCTAAGTTTCATTATATTTTTTAGTCACGATGCCGTGAAATTTTGTCTTCGCATACTTTGGTCCAAGATGGCAGAGTTT
The DNA here is from genome assembly GCA_037957365.1 of Torreya grandis. Taxonomy (NCBI): domain Eukaryota; kingdom Viridiplantae; phylum Streptophyta; class Pinopsida; order Cupressales; family Taxaceae; genus Torreya; species Torreya grandis. The sequence goes on along the minus strand of JARHVA010001175.1, from coordinate 258,665 downwards.
TGAAACAGAGCATGGGCTCTATTTTCCTTTTTGATTCATTTTTGTCTAAGTGTCGGGATCAAGCAGAAGCTAACAAGTGTCATCATCTGAGGCATCTTTTCTCAAATGAAAATTGCCAAGTGTCATCATCTGAGGCACCTTTCATATTTTCTATGAGTTGGTTAGAATGTGCCACGTATCTCATAGTGACTTAGTGGAAAGTGCCAAGTGTCAGCATCCATAGTTTCATATCGGCACCCACATTTCATCTCTTTTCAATGAAAGGTTTTAACAATCTAAGTATCAGGATCAAGTGGAAAGCACCAAGTGGTAGTTGTGAAAGGTCTCAATTTTGATTTTCTAAAAGTAATGGAAAATGCCACATATCCCAAGCAAATGAGAGCAAAAGCCACCACGTGTCACAATCTGAATTATCTTCATTTTGGCTTCACTGATATAGCAAAGACCGTGGTGGGTCCTAAGTGTTGTTTTTGAAGCAAGCAGAAGTCATGCCAGGTGTCATTGTCTATGTAAATATGAAATGAGACCCATTTGTTTCTATGGTATAAATAGAGTAAAGTAGAGGCCACCACATGTCATCTTCCATAGGTTTCTAAAAAGGTAGCTAAAAGAAACGAAGACTACCATGTAACCCTAGATAAGTAAAGCAGAGATTGCCATGTGTCCTTTAATGAAGCAGTAGAGATTGACACCTACCCCTATGTCCCTTTTAAAGTTACTTGGGTAAGAAATGTTGTGGGTCTTATTTTCTTTTAAGTTGTTAATGTTTTGAGGAAGAAGATTACGACAAGTTTCAAAGGCAAAACACTCCTGAGCAAAGACACAAAAGAATATAAGTTACGTAGAAAGTGTCGTGTGTCTTCGATAGGTGCTGCAGAACACACCAAGTGTCATCCTTCAGTGTCTCTAAAAGTAATAAGAAGGTTTTCAAGAAATTGGCTAAGTGTTACCTAGTTTTTAAGAGAAGGAAGCATCCTATAATTTATTTCAGCCAATGAACTACCAAAAGACAAAGCATTTTAGAATCTATAAAATATCTTCTATTAGACACTTCCAGTTCAGTTAGATTTCAGTTGGGCTGTTAGATTGGGAACAAGCAAACAATTTGGAGTGAATCCAAGGCTATAAATAAGGGTGTAGAGATCACCAAAAAAAAAGATACAAGAGAGAATTTTTGGAGAGAATTATTGTTAAGAGTTTAGACTTTCTAGAGCTATGACTAGGAATATCATATGCTTTTGTTATATCTTCTTAAGTTGGAAGGTTTATGTAACTATGCATGTTTATGTGCCTCTTATGTGACTAGAATATTAATGAGAAGATTGAATCCTATGCCTTTGTTGATATTTTATGTGTTATTGCAAAAGTAGTCTAGGCTGTGTTGTCAAGAGTTTAGACTTTCTAGAGCTATGATTAGGAATGTCATTTGCTTTTGTCTCATTTTCTTGAGTTGAAAATTTTATATAACTATGAATGTTTCTATGCCTCTTATGTGACTAGAAAATTCAAATAAGAAGATTGAATCCTATACCTTTGTTGACATTTTTTGTATCATTGGAAAAGTAGTCTATGTTGTGAGCCTCTGTTTCTATTGTTTCCATCTTTTACATTGATCATGCACTTGTTTTCTCTTAAATGTAAATGAATCCTACATATAGTTTCATTGTGCCCAAGATTAAGGTTGAATTACATTCAGGTGCATCACCATAGTTATATTTTCTTTCTTGCATTTGTGTTTCTATTAAATTTCCCATCCCTTTTCCCAGTATACACTTGATTTGAAGAAGAAACAGCTTCTCTACAATCTAGAGGTTGTTTCAAGTCGCAAGTCCCACATCTTGAAACTTCCCATTGTTTTTGTTTAGAACAAGCACAATTTTAAATAATCAACAATAATTATCTTGTAACATATCTAAGTAGGCCATGATGAAACCTATCACATAGGTTCAAGACCCTATCCTTCTTCACCCACCATACATGGTGGTCCTAGACACCAAGGTGTCTAAAGGGCATTGAGGTGTCTCTTTTACTTTTGCACATTGTCTCTGGTTGGTGGAATAATTCCTTAAGGGATTTATTCATATTTATTATTGGTTAGTAGGCTGATGTCTTGAGGGACACATACTTATTAAATGGTACATTGATTATTGACTTGTGGATTGATGTCTTAAGGGCCTCCTACATATTGGTTGGCACATGATTATCTTGTATAGTGATCGATGTCCTCATAACCTCATACATATTGATTAGAATATTATTATATTGTATAGTATACAAATGTCTCAAATACCTCATAAATATTTATATGCATATAATACTCTTGGTTGGTGCAGTGATATCCTAGGAGCCCACATATATTGAATGACATGGTAGCAGGTTTATTAAAATCCCTTCATGAATGACATGATATATTGATAAGGGATATATTCCCATAATTTTATTTATATTTATAATAATGAATGTGATGGGAGGCATTTACCCATGCTCTATTTATTTTGAAGATCCTCTGTGTTTCAAATAACACTATATATGGTGACTCAACATTGCCTTGTATGTTCGTAATGATTCAATGTGAGCTCAGAATGCTATGACTATGGATTGATACCTATTTTAGTAGAATGGTTTTTTTGGGCTTGGAATTCATAATTCTTCTCAAAGAAAGATTTGCACATTTGAGGAATGATTTAACTCTCATGCTTATGGAAATTAAATTTTGGGTCTCAATAGATTGGGATAGTTGTGTTTTGTAGTATGATTTACATCATAATGAATTACACTCTTTAAAAGATTAATTAGAAGTCATACAACATCTTATTTATTTAAAAAATTAGGAAATTTAGTTTCCATTTAACATGATTCATCATCATCCAATGCATCTAGTGAGGTATTGTATGGTAGTTTAACCTTGAATAAAGCAAGGGTTGGGTTTGAAATTGGACTACTTTCATATTTGGTTTAGAGATAATTTGTCTAAAATGAAAATTATATGTCCATGATTAAGAATTGAAGCATACTTATGATTTTATCACAAGGATTCTCATTATGATGAAAGAAAGTAATAGTCTAGATATGATATTGATGGGAAGTGGAAAACTTGAGCAAGTGAAATAATTGCTTGCATTCATAAAATGGAATTCATGACTTATGTTCCAAAGTATGGAATGATTGTGTCACACCTATTCAAAATCCAATAAATGATATGGTGTCAAAATATTGAGGATTAGTGGTTATTGGAATCCTTAATGTGTTAATAAAGTATTCATGCCCCGAAGATGATGCCCCTTTAAGGGGGATAATATAATGTACCTAATGAGATATCAAGTAACTTCTTGTTATTTGAAATATGATTTCCTATTGAGATTAAGATTCTTTCTAGTGGGGTGATAGGGATCTCATCTATGGACACATGATGAGTATGAAAACATTAATAGTTTCACTTGACTATGTAGTTTAATTCTATTCAATGCCCATTGAGATATGTTTCTAGTATGAACAAAATGACTATGTTAAATTTATGGTTATATTCCCTTGGTGGTGCTGATGGAAAAGGTGAGTGGATTATGAAAATGGTATGTGTTGGTTTAGAAATGCTTAAATTATCATCATGTATTGTAATTGAAATTATACATGAATTAAATGCTATAAGAATATCACTTCATGAACTTGTGAATTTATTAGTAAGCTAATTAAACTAGTTTAAATTAAATTATCTTGTATGATTATGGTTGAAAGATTAATCTATTAGAATAGGAGGATTTCATGGGTTATATTATTTTGTAGGAACAAGTCATTATCAATAAAGGAATAAAGACTATATCAAGTTTTATCAAAACATTTGTGATGCTATCTCTTTCCCATATCTTTTCTTAAACATTAAGTGATTTAAATTGGATTATTTTTATGCCATTCAACCCATTTTTTTAGTATTGGCATGTTTTAATATATTGTAATCACTATTGAGTTGGTTAAACCACATTTGTTGGTTATATTCAATGCATGAGGATGAAATATACTAACGTATAAAATTCATTGTGTAAAAATTATAGAATTTTCCATTTATTACCTTTGCCTTGAGCCTAGTATAGGGAGGTGGGATCCCTTAGAAGAAACCATAAGATTCTACTAGAACTGTTTGCAACCCCAGTTGTACCCTCTGAAGCAGATTGTTTAATTCTACTTGAAACTTAGACTAACATGGGAATGGTCTAAAGGTTATAGGTGACCTTATCATTTGACCAGACCTTTAGAATATGGGGATATCTCCCCTAGTGCATCTATTTGGCTCATTTTACTAAGACATAGTACTATTGGGGTGAAAAGGGATATAAAGTTCATAAAACAAATTTATTCTAAGGGGTAGTGATGCAAAAATATGATCATTCATCCACTCAATTTAGACTTCAAAAAATACTAGCAATAAATACAAGTTAATGAGTCTTCTAAGTCTAAGAACTCTTATGCAACAGTGTTTCAGATAAAGGTTTCACTAAGTGGTCAAAACATTAGGTTAATGATGGATCGCTTGAATCAAGGCACTAACCAATCAAATCTTCACTCGAAGCTCAACCACTTAGCATTCAAATAATATATGTGACCTGCATAAATTCACATATTAGTAACTAGGTGAGATTAGGACCTATCAAGGGAAAAAAATACCACATCTACATAAGATAAAAGAGTTTTTTAAAAATAATTTACATTAGTTTAAGAGGTTATAAAATGCCAATATAGGTAGAGTCTCCTCATGCCCAAGAGAGGGATACCAAAATAGGCCTTAAAATCTAAATAAATAAAAGCACATGGAGAAAAGAAGAGGGAGAGTGGTGTATAAGTCCTTAAAGAAGTCAAAATATCATGACTTATTCCACATGACAATTACAACAATATTTCATGTGTTTAATTGTCTTTAAAGAGTGTCATTATGATGGTTAAAGTATATTTTAATAAAAATTTACCCATGAAAGGTCTATGCATGCCATATTCATTAAATAATCTCTATTTTATCTATTACAGGGATTGAATAGACATAAATAAGTAACTTTCATGAAGCATCAACTAACTACCTCTTCTTGTGGTTGACTATATCCATAAAACTGCCAAAAAACCTTCATAAATTATCATGAATATGGAAATCGCTTACTTCAAGGGGGAAATTATGAATTTTTATAGATGTTTCATTAGCCACATGTAGTCTCTCTATGCTTAAGAGTTCATACATCTAAAATTTTACTCTTATTGAATAATTAGTCCATCTTTACTAGGTTCATAGACTAGATGATTAGTGAAGGTTGGTAGAGGTATTTCTAAGCAAATTCTTGGAAATATAATGACTTGAGTAGATATAACAAGTCTTAGACCTTCATACCCAATGATTTTTTAACTCTTTAAATTACCATGTGCCTTATTTTATACACAATTTATTTTAAAAAGTATTATTTTATGATAGGTCTATAAAATTTTAGTACAAAACTATACCATGACTAGGGTTAAGTGCAATATCTGTTTCAATTGTTTATCAAGTCATTTATGAGTGTTTGAGTGTAAAAATATTCACTTTTCTCAAGAATAGTCTATCTTAGGGTTTATGTAGGGTTTTAGAGGTCTATCATCTTAAACATGTTTCATAAAGATGAGACCTCCAATCCCAAACTTATGGTCATAGATGTTTAATCCATATACCCATGTAAAACCTCTAATAATATTTAATTCCCATGTAACTTGTCTGGAGAGATGTGAGTGCAAGTTGGTGAACCTTGGGCTTCCCATAGGTAGTTTGGTCATGTTTGTATTCTTAACCTTTGTTTATAAACCTAATCTCCTCAATATAGCTCATTCCTCTAACCCCAAGTCCTTATGCTATGAATGATCTAATAATTTGAAAAGATAACTCGAGTTGGTTGTCTACACTATTAAATTCAAGGTGGACTTTAAGACTAAATTAGACCTCTTTCTAATTTTGTCTACTTGAGGCCACCTTTTTTGGATCTGCATCATCCCACTATATCTTCTGATGGTGTAAAACTTGATTAGGAGGGTCTGAGTATACTTCCATGGTGGTGTGGGTTTTATAGGCCTAAGATAGTTTTTTAGGCCTAATTAGCCTTGATTGAGTTTGAGGGTCTAAGCATACTATAGATGAATTGAGGGTTTCAAGATCATTATAATCCATCCTTCTCACCTATTTATATCTTTTGTATTTTCTTTCAAACACTCAAGCTCTAAATCTACTCCTCTTTCTCATGTGACTGGTTATAGGTCACTATTTATTGTTAGCCTGAGTTACTTGAATGAGTGTATAAATATGAGTGGTTTCACTCTCCAATATAGGTTTGATATAGTTGGATGTTATGTAAAATTCTCTTAGGGTGGATAACACCCTTTCAATTGAGATTATCCTACCACTACTCTCTATGTACCTTGTATAATTAGGCTTAGGGTTTGTGAAAACTCATGATGATGCACCCTAAGGGATTGATTAAGAAAATCCCTACTTATCTAAGGTTTATATCACCTTATAAATATCTTATGTCCTCTAAATCATTCCTCAAATATTTATAGCTCCTTAAATAAGCCTAAAGTGTGTGGTTATCTTCAACTCCTATGCACAGGCCTTTTTAGGCCTAATGGGATAAGTAGACCATTAAGCTATCCTTTCTCATCTTAAATGGAAAAGAACATTATCTAAGAATTAATATATATGCCTTTTTGAGAAAACAAATCATGCTCTTGAAGACAAGTCCTCTTTTCACCACTATGTAGATGTCTACACATTTGGGTCTAACTATTGGTATGCTTAGGCCTAACTAAGCCTAATTAGGCCATCTAGGTATTTTATTTTCTCAAATAATCAAACAAATGGTCACAAACATTTATGTTATTTAATCAAAGGTTATGAACTCTTACACTATCATCTTCATATAATAATTAGTCATATCTCTTTCATTTTACTTGTACGTGGTAGATTGGCCTTTAACTATATGTGGGTAAAGGTGAGATTTATTCTTTATCACCAACTCTCCTCAAATGACAAGTTTTAATAATCCTTCTCATGGATTTTTATCAATCCTTAATACATTCCTCTAGTTTTGAAGACACCTCAAAATAATGTTGGCATTCAAACTATCCTTGGGTATAGTCTGACTTGTAGGTGGTCTAATTAGTTGATTACAAACGTGAAGCCCTTTTTCCTTTTATATTTCTCATCCCCTCATCTAACCCTTAGTGATTATTTAATGACCTCATTGTGTGTCTATCCCCTTTATTCTCTTCTTTACCCTCAAAATAGGGGTTTTTTCCCAAACATTTCCTCTCCTACAATCATCATGTATGTATCTACCATAAGTTTATTGGTTGTGAGTTATCTTATCTAGAGAGATTTTAAAAGGGGTATGAACTTTTGTATCTTCATATCCATGTCCCTCTTAACCATCATACCTTCATCTCTCTACAAAATTCCCACTTGAACTCTCATTTTCTCATATTTATGCTTACGCTTCACTATCTTGTTGATACCTTATATGTAGATATCAATATTGCATTTTGGCTCTATGTGGTGACTAAGTCATTTGGTTGATTTAACAAAATAGGGGTATAATAACTTAGAACACTTATCATACCCCCTTATATCCTTACTCAGGTGTCTCCAAGACTTCATTTGATCACTCAACATCCCATCAAATCTCTAGTATACATACAAGTTTGTGAATGATCCTATGAGGGTTAAACATTTCAAGGCTAAAACTAAGAATTTTTGAAAATATGGGAGTGAGGGGAATTGATTATTAAAAAACAATGAATTAATAAAACATGAAAGAGTTTATGCAAATTTTGTTTTGACTTGGAAGCCTTCATAGTCACTTAGACTTATGCTTGTTAGGAGGTCACATAATGTAGTTATAACAACCATCTTAGAAAATGATTTTAAGGATTAAATTGATATGAACTAGATAAGTATGAAAAGTAGAGAATATTTAAAAAAAAATGAAGGGACCATTATATTCTTGAAGACATCCCTTTCTTCCATATTTATGCCCTAAATGCTCTATAACATAGATACACTTGTCTGTAATCTACAAGATGAGGAAAACATGAAGTGTTGATTTTTCCCACCACCCACATATGTGAAATGATACTGGAGTTTGATGTATATGGTCTATTATTAACTCAAAAACACACACCAAGTGTTGGTTTTCATAAATTCCTCAAACATGCACCAAAACCATTACATCTCTAAACCCTGCATAGATGAATAAGGTTATTGGAGTAACTTGAATGTTAGATATGGTTTATAAAATATATACCATTAACCTAAAAAAAAAATCCATGGATGGAATTTCAATATATCCCCTTCCTCTACCTAAGATATTATCTCCCCATTTTCTCTCTCCAATCCATATTATTCACAAACTTGAAGCTTTCTTGAGTTGCAAAGGAGCTTAGTTGAAGAGAGAGGTCAATTTTATACCTATATTTAATACTCCAACCATGAAACTTAACTAAGATCTCTAATATAATCCCAATTGCAACCTATGGTCTCCCACTGTATGGATTTATCATGCAAGTCTGTACTATCTACATAAAACACTTAAAAAACACCTCTTTTCCTACATTTTCTCCATTTTTGAAGCCTTAACCCACCATTAATGTATTAATAAAGGGAAAACATGATTTAACTGACATTTATAATAGGATATATGGAAAGGAAAGTTGGAGAGACATATTTTGGCATGTGTGGGGTCTACTTGGTGAGTAGGGAGTTGGATTTAGGTCTTAAAAATGACTTTTTATGATATAAAATGCCTATTGATGGTGTAGGTACTCTTTAAAACCTTCCTAATAATGTAATAATTGAAATATGGTATTTTATAAGGCATATTTATTCATATTAGGTTGTTTTATTATTTTTATAATAATGGGGTTTTATTCCTAATTAAATAAATAGGTCTAAGCAAAGTAAATCAGTAAATAATATACAAGAATTAAGCTATTAATTTGTGTAAATAGATTTATATTTTTGCCTTTTATAAATATAGTAATAAATTAGATAAATATAACTTAGCTTATTATAAATTATCCAAATGAAGATAGATTCTACTACTAGAGGAGCATGACTAGGAAACTATTAGAAACTAGATCCTAAGGTTCATTTTTAGATTACATAGGAGCACCAAAAATGGGACACCCTATTGTCTAGCACTCTAGTCCTTTTTTTGTACTATTGTCTAGGTGGTCTGAGCTTTTTAGGTTTTGTTTGATAGGCTTGTGTTACTCTATCAATGAAAGATCAAAGCTTGGAAGCCTATGGAACTCACTATTTGTCTATTTTTAATCTTCAAATCCCTAGAAGCTCTTTGTGCTTTAACTTGAATGGAAACTTTAAAAATATAGAAAAGGGGTCAGTTTTTAAAGGATATATTGTATTCACTTCAAACCCCATGTGTGGTCATGCTACCTACATATCAATACTCTAAGGAGGGATCAAGCTAATTTAGTTCTCCCATTAAAGTTCTTAGTGTAATTGTATATTATAAATGTAACTAGATGCAAAATTGGATGTACTTTGGATGGCTATGGACTGATGCAAAAGTTTTAATAAGCTTGAAATGATCTTGGAAGGCTATATGTAGAGAATAGGGAAGAGTGATTGAGTGTACTTGCTTGTATTCTTGTTTCTCTCTTGTAAATCAGTGGAAACCCTTCTAAATGGACTTTACATGGCCTTTTATAGGGAAATTAATGGCAATTAGTTAAAGAATTCATGTTAGGCTGATGATAAAAAGGATAAGGATTTGAAAGAATCTAATAATTAGGACCAATTTTGCACTTGGATAATAGCACTAAAATCAAGACACCTTGGGTTTTAGTGCTCCTATCCAAGTTGGGCACTATTGGCTAGAGGTAATGAGACCCAGGGGGATGGATAAGGGCCTAAAAGAGCTAATTGGGTCTATAAGGGTTAAGTATAGAAGGTTATATATGACCAAAAATTAGTGAAAGAATAACTTAGAAGGGTTTTGCAAGCAAGTAGGAAGACTTATGGATTGGGTGTCATTAGTCATGGTTAAGTCATCTAATTTTGAAATTTATATGACTACATTTTCCCCCTCCCTTTATTCTAGTGATGTAAAAATGTGAGATAATAGGATAAATGAAAGTAAAAAACATACCTAAACTTAATTATAAGGGAAAATCTCATGAAGTTATGTGATGTTGGATGTGCATAAAGATATCATGTTGTGAAGTGTGAATCTAAAATGAAAACATAAAAGTATATTAGTTCTTACTAGATACACTATATCTAAAATAAGAATTTACAAAATCTAAGTAAGAGGAAGAGAAAGGAATGAATATACCTCATCAAGTATGTGAACCAATAAAAAACCTATTATGATGCTAGATTATGTTGGATGATATTGGGTATGTGTTGAATCAAGAGTAATATCATGAATGGAGATGAGTGATTAATTCCCTAAAAAGTGGCTTAAGAATTCATAGTCTATCCCTTTATCTCCATCATCACCAACTATGTGAAGTTAATTAATCATACATGTTCTAATCAATGTCTATAATGTGTTCTAATCCCTCTGAATAGGTGGCTCAAGAATACAAAGGTTGGCCCTTTTGCTCCATCATTGCCCCATGAAGTGAATCTATGAAATGATATCATTATAGAAAATATGTCATATGAGATGGCTCATAGATCCCATATATGTTCTACAAATCTAATAATGTGGCATGGATAGCATAAATGTATGATAAAAACTAGGCCACTCTTATCCATTTTGAAAGATGGAGGTTAGGCTTGTATGAAAGCCACTCCAAAACTGACGTACTAGGGTTATGTCAAAGTCAACTTGGGAACTCAAGTACTTGAAAATTTAAACTTATATGAAATTTAAACTTGAAAGTGATGTCAACCACATACATATGGATTAAGGCATGTAACTACTGAGAATGCCTGAATAATAAACTTACTATATATATTTTATGTTGTTTTCCTATACTAAAACTAAAATTATCACTATTTTTTTTGAAAAACCAATGTATCGTGCATATAAGGGTGTTTCCCTTTCTTTTGACATGGGCACATGTCACTCAAACTAGAAAGTAAGCATATAAGGCATGTTCAAATGCCACAAACACATACAAGCAAATTTGGTATAAGGGATATAGGTACATTAAAGAGCACAAGAAAATGACATTGGTAAATTTCCTAAGGAAAACACATGAATAGAAGAAAATGACATTTAAAAATGTCCTGAGGCACAAATAGGAGATAAGTAGGAACTGGAAATTCAATCACACATGCTATGCTAAGCAAGAGAATAAAGCATATAATAATTAGAAAGGTATAATCACATGTAACTAATCAAAGAAAATGTGAAAGTATGCAAAAAATGTGTAGTAAAATAATAGGTATATGCTAATAAATACACAATTATTATATACTATTGAAATATTGATATAGTAATCTAAAAAAGAATGTACATTATCATGATAACTCAGATTGTGTAGTGTAGGAATGACATAACCTGAATGTTGTAGTTATGTAGAATATGCCCCCAGTGGGTGGGTAATTAATGTGTGTCTCAAATGTATAAATATGAATTCCCCCTCAATGGGTACAATGAATCAATCAAGTAGTTAGATTTCACTGCACACACTCTATGAAGATCAAGTGAAACATGACAATGTATAAAAATCAACATACAATATCATGAAACAACAAATGTAAGTCTTAGCATGATAGTAGTAATGAAAATAATGTATTATGCACAAAATAAAATAAAAATTGGTATTTTTGACATATTTAAATGTTTTTGTATTTTTAAATAAGCTATGTACAATGAAGTAGAAGAGATTATGTACAATCAATGTTGAAAATAAAATTATGCACAAAAACTATGTAGAGACAACATATTATACATAAAATCTACATAGATGAATAATGTTCATTGGATTTTTGAGTTTTTCCTTTAAGTGAGGCTAGATGGTACACCTTAGGGATAAATTTTTTAATAATGATGTAAGGACCTAGCCAATTAAGTTTGAAGTTTCCTTTGGTTTCTTCTTTGGCATTGACATTGTAGAGGTTTTATTTGAGAATAAGATCATTAAATTTGAATTATTTGATGTGAAATAACTTATTTTAGGATCATTATATACATTGTTGGTAAATTTTGAGGTGTTTTGTAGTTTAAATGTCTATATGGTCTAACTATTTAAGCTGGTGTAGACATTTTTATCGATACTAGTCATTAGTGAGAATACCTTTAAGGGATACATGAAGGGATGGAATTTATAATTCCAATGGTATGACTAATTTTGTACCATAAATGAGTGAATAATATTATCCCCCATGGACATATTAATTCTTGTGTGATAGGCTCATAGTGATAAAACTAGTTGATTGTGACAATCATCACCAAATTTGGTTATTGTTTTGCTCAAAATGTTGTTAATTATTTTATTACTAGCTTCTACTTAACCATTTCCTTTTGGGTAATATGGAGTGGATAATATGTGTTTAATTTTGTATTTCATAAAAAAAAATTGATAGTTTTCTTCTTGAATGATGTTCCATTATCATAAATGATAGTTTTAGGTAGGCTGAAGTGTAAAATAATATGAATCATGATAAAATTGTGAATGTCTTCACCTATGTTAGATTGAAGTGGAACTACTTCCACCCATTTGGTGAAGTATTTGTGGCTATGATTATAAAGTTATGTCCATTGGTAGACTTAGGTTTGATTTTTCCAATGAGATCAAATCTACATAACATGAATGACCATGGAGAGATGATAAGTTGTATTTGTTGTGATAGGGCATGTTGTATATTATTGTTTCATTGACATTTATCGTATAACTTCACATATTATAAAAATTCATCTTCTATGGTAGGCTAGTAATACACTTGGTGGAGGAGTTTGTATAACATGGCTTTTCCATTTAAATGACCACCACACTCACTATCATGTATTTTAGCTAGAGCAATTTTAGTTTCTATTGAGGTTAATCACCATATTAATTCTCCATAAAAGGATCATTTTAAAATGTCTCTACCAATGATGACATAATGGAGTGTAAGTTTATGTTTGTAATTTTAGGAGAAAGTGTCTAGTGTAATAGATTTTTTGATAAATTTATAAATGTCAGAGAACCATTCTGAGGTTGTAGAGCTATGTGTAGTAGCTAAGATGAAAAGATAAAATCAAATCTACACTAGATAGTGATGGTGATTGTAATCATTTAATTGTAAAAATTGATTGATTAATGGTGATGTCAATAGGGATTAAATATGTAATACTAGAAATTATATCTACATACCTATTATATATTTTTGTGAATCCTCTCAATGGAAAAATAATCAAATTATGATGATATACATTATACCATGATGCAGTATGGGATAAAGTGTTCTTATTTTGTTTGATAAACACTGTTGACTTGATTGAACACAAGTTGGGAATCATAGAGGACTTGAATAGCTTTGCTATGGAGGATTGTGTAATGAACAATCCTAAGATAAGTGCTTCATATTCTACTAGGTTATTGGTACATGAGAAACTTAATCAGTATGCTATAGGAATTGTATGGCTAGAAGGATCGATAAAGATAATGTCTACCCCTACACCAGATGTGCATTGGGAGCCATCAAAGAACATGGTCTACGTATCTAAATGAGTAGAATAGGTAGTGAAATCATCTTTAAATGTTTCACTTAAAGGGTTGGTATCTAAGAATGGTGTTTTTACCAAATGGTCTACAATGATTTGGCCCTTTATCAATTTTTGGAGGACTATTTTTAAGTCAAATTTTGTTAATAACATAACCCATTTTGTGATGCAGCCAAAAATATGTGGTCTGTCTAGTAGGAAATTTAAAAGGTCTACTTTCATGATAACTTGAGTCTTATTATTGACCATGTAATGTCAGATTTTTTGTGCGGAAAAAACTAATGTTAGACATAATTTTTCTATTGGGGAATAATTTTTTTCATAATCAACCAATGTGAGACTAATGGAATAAACTATGCATTCAATATTTTGATCATCATGTTATTCTATGAGTGCTCCTAATACATGATATTTTGTTGAGATATAAAGCAAGAAAGGCTTGTCTGGGATATGTGGTACTAAAAAGGGTGGATTAAGGAGATATTATTTGATTGTTTCAAATCTATTTTGACAAGATTGGTCCCAAATAAACTTTGTATCTTTCTATATTAATTGAGTAATGGATTGAATTTTATCATCAAGCTGGGATATGAAATAGTGAATTATTTGGATCTTGTCTTGGAGAGATCATAGTTGTTTTAAGTTGGTAGGAGGTGGCATGTCGACAATTAATTAAAATTTCTTAGGATCAACTTCTATACCACTTTGAGATATAATTAAACCTAAAACTTTCCCTAACATAACTCTAAACACACATTTATTTATGTTTAATTAAATGTTATATTTCCTAAATCATGTAAACCTCTTTTGTAAATCAATAGTGTGATGTTGTCATTGTTTGGATTTAGCTAGTATATCATCAATGTAATCCTTGATAGTATGGTGAATTAAGTCATGAAAAATGTGTGTAATAGTATATTGATGTGTGGATCTAAAGTTATTTAATCCAAGAGGCATAAAAATGTAACCAAATATACCCATGGTGTTGTAATTTTTTTTCTTAATCTTCTTCAAAAATTTTGATTTGATTATAACCGACAAAACCATCCATAAATGATAGAATTTCATATATGGTTGTGGAGTCGACTATCATGTTAATATTTGGTAAGGGTAAATCATCTTTGGTGCATGATTTATTTAAATCTCATGAATTAGAACAATATTGAATTTTTCCATTAGGTTTGACTATGGGAACTATATTGGAATTCTATTCAGGATGTGTTACTGGGTGAATGAAACTAGAGTCTAAGAGGCATTGGATTTTATTCATAATTAAATAAATAGGTTTGAGCAAAGAAAATTAGTAAATAATATGTAGAAATTAAGATATTGATTTGGGTAAATAGATTTGTATTTTTTCCTTTCATAAATATAGTAATGAATAAGAGAAATCTAACTTAGCTTATTCTGAATGATGTAGACTAAGACAGGGTCTAATCCTGGAGGATGACTAGGAAACTATCAAAAATTGGATCTTGAGGTTTATTTATGGATTAGATAGGAGAATTGTATGTGGGGAACCCTACTATCTGATGTTGTAATCATTTGGTGTTTTTGTTCAAGTTATTTGAGCTTTTTGTGTTCTATTTGATAGACTTGTGTTACTCTATTGGTGAAATATCAAATCTTGGAAGCCTATCGAGCTCACTATGTGTTTCTTTTTAATCTTCAAATCCCTATGAGCTCTTTGTGATTAAAATTGAATGGAAACTTGGAAAATATAGAAAATGGGTTAGTGTGTAAAGGATACATTGGATGTGTGGGCATACTTCCTACATAACAATACTTTAAAGAGGGATCAAGCTAATGTATTTCTCCCATTAAAGTTCTTGGTGTGATTGTGTATGATAAATGTAACTAGATGCAAAACTAGAAGTGCTTTAGATGGATAGGGACTGATGTAAAGGTTTGAATAAGCTTGAAATTATCTTAAAAGGATGTATGCAGAGAATATGAAAGAGTTATTGAGTTTACTTTTTTTAATTCTCGCTTCTCTCTTATAAATGAGTTCCAACCCTTTTAAATGGACTTTGAATGGCCTTTTAGAAGGAATTTGATGATCATGGGTTAAATGAATTCAAGTTAAGTTGACAAGAAAAAGGATAAGAATCTAAGAGAATCTAATCATTAGGACAAATTTTACACTTGGACAATAGTGCTAAAATAAGGACACCCTAGGTTTTAGTGCCCCTGTCCAAGTTAAACACTATTGTCTAGAGAGAACGAGACCTAGGGGGATGGATCTGGGCCTAAACAAGTTTCTTGGGTCTATAACGATTAATTCCAAAAGGATGTGGATGATTTGGAATTAGTGAAATAATAGCCTAGAATGGTTGTGTAAGCAAGTAGGAAGACTTATGCATTGGGTGTCAATAGCCATGCTTAAGTCATCCAATTTTACATTTTATATGACTATATAGGAATTTAAGGGTATTGAAAGGGATTCTAAGGGGTTTATGACAATATGGAACTACTTGAATGACCAAACCATGAAAAATGACATTAAAAAACCATTAGACCTCATATCATGACTTTGAACAAGTTTTAGACACCACTCACAATGCTTAGAAAACCTTTTTCATAATAAATATCTTGAAAAAGGCCCATATACCATAATAACCAATAACCTCAAACTTTTCAAATCACCTTAAATTTTGTAAAAATATCTTTAAACTTATTAAATAATGTTCAAACCACTCATTATACTTCATAAGACATCTTGACACCCTCCTATCATACTCTAAGATCACTATAACCACTATTACCTCACCCAATAGACTCAAGGTAGCCATGACACAATGGATTCACAATCAAGTTCTATAACACATAATGACACTTCTAACAGTGCTAACAAGGCTCAAAATAGGATCAATAAGGACATGACCATGTAGGAGATTACTATGTGTGGGATTGGATGGTTTGCATAGAGTTTTTGATTATAGGGGTTGGCATTTGGCCTAGGAGGCTAAATTACCAACATTTTTGTTGACTCACAGGTGTTGACCAACATACTAGTTAAGGGAACCCATTGAATTTTAATTACAATGATAGAATTTAAACATGATAACATGGTTTTGATGACTACCCTCTTAGACTGACAAATAATTAGCACTTGTGACACCTTTAGAACTATAATAAACTAACAAGACACAACAAAAACAATTGAATAAATAACACTTAATCCTAAGAAATACACCTGATCTAAGCGAAACAATAAGACAAGACAAGAAAAAATAAGGCAAAAAAATATACTTGTGTTGACCACTGATTGAAACAAAACAAAAAACTATAAAAAACTAACCTAAGATTAACTTCTTTCCTCTGGGATCAAATGGAAAACATGCTTGATCACTATGGCACCATGAGGTCTAGTTACCATGTCTTGATTTGAGTTTAATCAAGTATTTATCACTATACAAGGACTCCCAATTTTAGCTAAGGCTTTTGGCATGTTCATGGCTGCTCATGACATTAGTTTACCCTTTTTGTTACACTCTTAGGTGGATAGATTATCTACATTGGTCAAGCACCCAATCATATTCATTCCAAACTTGTTTTCCTTGAATCAAAAATGTCAATTCCAACTCAGTCATTAAATTATCCATTTGGGATTATGGTTTTTTGAAGATTTAATGATGGACATCTTGAAATTAATGAGGAATGATAAGATACAAGATATCCTCACTTGGTTTGTGTTTAAGAGTATAAACCTATGGTACTACTTCAACAAAAACTTCATCATTCCTTCCATCATCTTGGGCTTGCTCTTCTTGTAGATAATACTTAATAGGGTCAGTAGCTAATTGATATTCAATATATTTTATAGGAAATATGATTCCTTTAAGGGCCTAATATTCATTGGAAATTATCATGTACTATTATTAAAGTTCATCATTATCACCTTGACACTCCATGTAATCATGGCCATACTTAAATCTCTCATCAGTCTTTGGGGTCTCATGCCCATCAATAAACTCATCTTGGTAACCAATAATTTTTCCTGCATAATCAATAAAACTATAACATTATTGAACACATACATTTTATTTTATGTTTAAATATTTTAGAAGGATACCTCCTTGCCTTGTAGCTATTGTAAGTTGAATAGATGCCTCACTCAAACACTCGTCACGGATATCATGATAAAGAGTGGTTGTCATGTCACCAAGGAGCTCTTAGGAACCATATTCTTCATGTCTAATTGAAGTGTCTTCTTCTTGTAGATTACCTTGCACCCAAGAAACTTCTTTGATTTCATCCTCTTTTTCATTGTGGAAGACTAACTCATACTTATCCTTCACAAGGGATGTTGAATGGTGATTTACTCTTCTTGTTCACTCAAGTCACTCTCATCCTCTATCACTATAGTTGATTCATCTTCATTTATATTAAAAATAATAGGTTCCTTCTCAAATAATTGCATGGTGGATCCTTTAATGATTTTGATAAGGTGTGTCAAATCCAAAGGTGTTGTAGATTCTTTATCATGCTCATTGATTTTCCCACCTTTGACAATCATCAATTCCTCTTTATGTTTCACATTGTTTTAAATAGACATCCATGAGGGGAAGGTATTGGAATCTTGAATGATATCATAATTTTCCTCCAACTTAACACTTTGGCTTATACTTGATTGATCTCCTCCTCCCCTTGACTACTATATTTTTTTCCATGTTGGAAATTCATAAGTTTGATAGTCCTTCACATGTGTCACAACTTGTAGAAGAAATGAAGGTATCTTCAACTGAGATTGTGTCACTCTTAAAGCTGATATTAAATTATGTAGATGATTGTCTTTAACTTTAATATATTTAACAAGGTGAGCCTCAAATTCAAGCACCATTTGATTAGAGGTTTCTTCATATTGATCAAAAGGTGAATGGCCTTGAAAAGTCTATTGTGAATCATATAACTTAGCCTTCTAAAGAAACACTTATCCCACCTTTTTAACTCTCTCTTGGATAGATCTCAAACTAGGAAAATTTGGTAGGGATTGTGAGGAAATTTTAGGTCTATGACACACATTTATATGAGAGTCTTAAGCGGGAAAGGGTAGTTCAATGGAGGACTAATGTGGGATGAAAGCAAGGACATAATTTTGATAATGGTAAATATTATGCCCCTCATATCCTAATAATTTATCCTCAATATTTGAAATTATACCCTCTATATCCAACATGTCACTACTGACCTTTGAATGACCCTATCTCATGAAAAATTCCCACTCTTATTTATCCTATTACAATGAGGTTCTCATTCTCTAAATTACATGCCTAGGGATTTCCTATCCATAGCTCCTTTGTGTGTCATTTATCACCATGTGTCTTTCATAGATCAATAAGGTATGCTTATTTCTTGATATGGATTGAGTTTAAATATGAGTATACTAACTAAGAACATCATGATGTTACCATGGCTAATTAAGGTGATAAGTAGGCTACCAAAGAGGTGGATTAGGGAGGCTCACTATAGGGATAAAAATAATTTAGGGTTGATAGGGGTTATAATAGGGTTAATAGTGATCATGATAGAAATGGAATAAATCATAGGGCTATTGATAAGGAAGTGAATGACACAAATCGACCCCATATGTAGCCATAACTCATCATAATGCACATGAATAATTATGAAATATGAAAAATAACTAATCTTACCCTTGTAATGATGACCATATGATAACTTATAACTATAACCTATCCTATGAGTGCTTGAAGATGATTGAGATGGCCAAGATGCTACTATGAAGGCTCTAATTCTTGAATCTGGTCCCACTAGGCATGCCAAAACTATTACCAACCCAATTTTCACCCTTTGAAGGATATTTTTCAATTCTAATTGAAACTTGGACTAACATGGGAATGGCCTAAAGGATTTGGGTGACCTTATCATTAGAACAATCCTTTAGATTATGGGGCTAACTCCCCTTTTGCATCTATTTGGCTCAGTTTATTGAGACTTACTACTATTAAGGTAAAAAGAGATAAGAAGTGCATAAAATAAATCTATTCTAAGGGGTGATGATGCACCAATATAATCATTCATCCACATAATTTGGACTTCAACAAACACTAGTAAGTAATACAAGTGACTAAATCTTCGAACTCCAAGGACTCCTATGTAAAAATCTTTCGCATAAAGGTTTCACTAAGTGGTCAAAACATGAGGATAATTATGGAAGGCATAAATCAAGTCACTAACCAGTAAAATATACACTCTAATCTCATCCACTTAATATTAAAACACTATATGTGACCTACATAAGATCATATACTAGTAACTAGGTGAGATTAAGACATGCCAAGGGAGAAAAACTGCCACATGTGCAAATTAAACTAATAAAACACACTAAACTTGTATTGAAGAGTCTAAGAATAGTCATTTTCATTAGCTTCCAAGGTTAAAAAGTGCCAATCTAGGTAGATTTTCCTCATATCCAAGAGAGAGATATAAAAATAAGCCTTCTAAACTCAATAAATATAAGTACATGGAGAGAAAAATAGGGAAAGTGGCATATAAGTCTTTGAAGAAGTCAAAAGATCACGACTTATTCCAAATGATAGTTATAACAGTCTTCCATGCATTGAAGTGTATTTAAAGACTATCCTTATGATGGTCAAATTTTAATTTTAGTAATGTTTGACCCATGAAAGGTCTATGCAAAACATCTTCATTAAATTCCATCTCTTTTATCTATTGCAAGCATTGAATAAACATAAATAAACAACTTCTATAAAGCATCAACTATGTACCTCTTCTTATGGGTTGACTATATCCATAAAAATACCAAAAAACCTTCATAAATGATCATGAATATTTAAATTTATTTATTTAAGGGGTAATTATGGATGTTTCTAGATGTTACATTAACCACATTTAGTCTCTTTATACCCAAGAGTTCCTCCATCTGTAATTTTATTCTTATTAAGTAATTAGGCCATCTTAACTAGGTTCATACATTGGTTGATTAGTGAAGGATTTTATAGGCATTTTTAGGTATATTATTCAACATATAATGACTTTCAGAGATGAAATAAGTCCCAAAACTTCATACCCAATAATTTACAACTCTTTAAAATGTCTTATACCTTGTTTTCTACTAAATTTATTGAAAAAGTAATATTTTTTGACATTTATGTATAGTTTAATTATGATATAGTACCATGAATAGGGTCTCTTCTGAGTGTCATATATGTTTCAATAGTTTATTATGCCATTTATTAGATTTTGAGTGCAAAAATCTTCACTTTTCTTAGGACTGGTCTATCTTATTATTTAAGCAAGGATTTGGAGGTCTACCATCTTAACGATGGTTCATAAATATGAGACCTCCAATCTAAAAATTATGGTTATTTATGTTTATTCTATAATAGCCAATAAAATATTTGATAATCTTTGGCTCCCATGCATCTTGTGTGTAGAGATGTGAATGCAAGTTGGTGAACCTTGGGCTTCCAACAGGTAGTTTGGACATGTTTATAGTCCTAATATTTATTTAAAAATTTGAAATACTCAATAAATATCACTATTATATGTATTTAAATTACATAGGTTTTCATAAATATTTTTAATAAAATTTAACCCAAGTCCTTAATTTATGAAATATCAAAGCATTTGAAAAGACAACTCGAGCTGGTTGTGTACACTATTGAATTCATGGTAGAATTCAAGACTAAATTGGCCTTATTTATAATTTTATGCAATTTTATATAATTTTTTTATACTTTAATCATTACCATATACATTATAATTTTTTCAAACTTGACTAGGAGGGTCTAAGCATATGTTGATGTGTTGTGGGATTTCTAGGCCTAAGACTGGTTTTTAGGCCTAATTGGCCTTGATTGAGTTTGAGAGTATAAGCATAATGTAGGTGACTTGAGGGGTTAAATATAATTATAATACCTCTATCTCACCTATTTATATCTTATATATTTTCTTTTAAAAAATAAAACTCTGACTCTGCTCCTCCTTATCATGTGACTGGTTATAGGTCACAATTTATTGTCAACCTGAGTTCCTTGGAGTTAGTGTACAAATATAAATGGTTTCACTATAAAATATATATTTTATATATTTTAAATCTATATATAATCATATTACTATGTAAAACTCCCTTTCAATTGATATTCTCATACCACTACTCTCTCCATACCTTGTATAGTCAATCTTAGTGTCTGTGAGAAGTCATGCTTATGCATCCCTAAGGGATTGATTGAGAAAATCTCTAACTTATCTAAGGGTTATAACACCTTTAAAATATCTGATATGGCATTTAAATCCTTCCTCAAATATTTATATATCCTTAAACAACCCTTAAGCATGTGTTTGTGTTCAATTCCTACACATAGGCCTGTTTAGTCCTATTTAAGCGTAATGGGCTCTGTAGGCCATTAAGTTCTCATTTCTCATATTAAATGAATAAAAAAACTATATAATAATTAATAAATTTTATAAAACAAATAAAAATCTTTTATACATGTCCCTTTTCACCACTATGTAGGTGTTTACACATTTGGGTTTGATTGTTGGTATACTTAGGCCTAACTAAACCTAATTAGGCTATCTAGGTATTTTCCTTTCTCAAAGAATCAAACTACTAGTCATAGACATTGAGGGTATTCATTCAAAGGTTATAAAATAATTCTCCACTATCATATTTGTATAATAATTAGACATATCTCTCTCATTCTTCTTGTAGGTGGTAGACTGGCCACTAATTATATATAGGTAAGAGGTGAGATTTGTTCTTTCTCACCAATTCTCTTCCATCCACTAGTATTAATCATCCTTCTCATGGATGTTGATCAGTACTTATTAAATTTCATTAGTTTTTAAGACACATAAAAATGGTTCTAGTGTTTAAACTATCCCAAGGTACAGTCAAACATGTAGGAGGTTTGATTAGTTGACTGCAAACATGAACACCTTCTTCCTTTTCCATGGTGGTGTGGGTTTTCTTGGCCTAGAACAAGGTTTTAGGCCTAATTAGCCTTGATTGATTTTTAGGGTATAAACATACTATAAGTGAATTTAGGGGTTAAATATCATTATAATACCTCCCTTTCACCTATTTTTATCTTTTGTATTTGTTTAAAAAAAATAAAACTCTAACTATGTTCCTCTTTTTCATGTGACTATTATAGGTCATATTTTATTGTCATCTTGAGTTGCTTAGATCTAGTGTTAAAATATAAATGGGTTTAATATATAATATAGATTTTATATAGTTTAATTTTCTATAACATGATCTTAGGGTGGACAACACCCTGTCAATTAAGATTATCCTACCACTGCTCTCTACATACCTTGTATAGTCAATCTTAGTGTTTGTGAGAAGTCACATTTATGTAGCCCTAAAGGCTTGATTGGGAAACTCCTTACCTTATATGAGGCTTATAAAACCTTTTAAATATCTGATATGGCCTCTAAATGCTTCCTTAGATATTTACAACTCCTTAAAAACCCTTAAGTATGTTGTCACCTTCAATTCCTACACAAAGGCTTATTTAGTCCTATTTAAGCCTAATGGGCTAAGTAGTCCATTGAGATCTTATTTCTTATTTTAAATGTATAAAAAAATTATTTAATCACTAATAACTTTGAGGAAACAAATCACACTCTTGAATACAAGTCCCTTTTCACCATTATGCAGGTGTCTACACTTTTGGGTTTGATTGTTGGTATACTTAGGCCTAACTAAGCCTGACTAGGCCATATAGGTCTTTTATTTTATTAAAGAATCAAACTAATGGTCATAGATGTTGAGTTTATTTAGTCAAAGTTTATGAAATTATTTTTTAATATCATGTTTATAGAATAATTAGACATATCTCTCTCATTCTGCTTATAGGTGGTAGACTAGCCTTTGAATATATATAAGTAAGAGGTGAGATTTGTTATTTCTTAGAAACTCTTCCATAAAATAATATTAATCATCTTTATCATGGATTTTTATTAGTAATTAATACATTCCATTGGTTTTGAAGACACCACAAAATAGGGTTAGTGTTTAAACTATCCTTGGGTATAGTCAAACCTGTAGGACATCTGATTAGTTGACTACAAACATGAAAACCTTCTTCCCTTTCAATTTATAATCCCCTCACTAACCCTTATTACTTCTTGACTGACCTCACTATGTCTCTAGGCCATTAATTCTCTTCTTTACCTCTAAATAGGGTTTAATGGCTATAACTTTCCTCTCCTATAGTTAGCATGTATGTATCTATTGTAGGTTTATTGGCTGAGAGTTATCCTCTTAGAGAGAGTCTGAAAGAGGTATGACCCTATTTATCTTCATATCCATGTCCCTCTTAACCATCTTTCCTTCATATCTCTATATTATTCTCAAATGAACTCTCCTTTTTTTAATATTTATGCTTACACTTTCACTATCTTATTGATACCATGTCTGTAGATATCAATCTTGCATTATGCATATGTGTAGTGACTAGGTCATTTGGTTCCTTTACCAACCTAGGGATATTATGCCTTGGAAAAATGATTATAACCCTTGATATTATTACTTAGGTGTCTGAAAGACTTCATTTTATCACTCAACATTGCATCAAATCTCTAGTTTGCATTAAATTTTATAAGTGATCATGTGAGGGTTATACATTTCAAGGCTAAAAATAAGAATTCTTGGAAATAGAGGATTGGGGTCCTTGATGATCGAAAAAGGAATGAGGAAAACATGAAATAACTAATGTCTATTTTGTCTTGACTTGTAACCATTCACAATCACTATAGGTTACTCAAACTTATGTTTGTCAGGAGGTCACATAATGTAGTTATAACAACCATATTAGAAAATGACTTGAAAGAGTCCCTTGAGATAACCTAGTTAAGTATGGCATGTAGAGGATATTTTAAAAGATATCAAGGGACCATTACATGCTTGAAGACATTCATTTCTTCCATATTTATGCCCTAGATGCTCTACAACATATATACACTTGTCTGCAATCTATAGGATAAAGAAATCATGAGTATTTTCTTTCTCCCACAACCCACACATGTGAAATTAGGTTGGAGTGTGATGGATATGGTATATGATGACCTTAGGAACACACACCAAGTGTTGGTTTGCATAAATTTATCAAACATGAACCAAACCCATTGCATCTTTAAACCTTACATAGATGAAGAAGCTCATTATATTGACCAAGATATTAGCTATTGTTCATAAAATATAAACCATTAACCTAGAGACAAATTAAATTAATTGTAAGGTCAAGAGACCCCCTTAATTTGACCAAGAGATCAACTCCCTATTTTCTCTCTCCAATCCATACTATCCACAAACCTAAAAGTTTTCTTGGGTTTCAAAGGAGCTCAGTTGAAGAGAGAGATCAGTTTTGAACCAATATTGAATCCTCCTACCATGAAACTACATTGAGATGTATGATATAATCCCACTTTCAACCTATTGTCTCCCATTATATGAATTGACCATATAAATGCATAATATCTATATAAAACACCTATTTTCCTACTTTTTATCCATTTTGAATCCTTAACCCACCATTAAAGGATGAAGAGATGGAAAACATGAGTTAAATAACAATTATAATAATGTATATGGTAGGGAGAGCTAGATAGACACATTTTGTTATGTGTGGGGTTCATTTAGTGAGTAGGGAGGTGGATTTGGGTCTTAAAAAAGGAATTTTTATGATATAAAATGCCTAGTAATGGATTATGTACTCTTTTAAAACATTCATAATAATGGAATACTTGAAATATGGTCTTTTAATAATATTTTATAAGTCATATTGAATCATATGAGGCATTTAAGGGTCTTGAAATGGCTTGTATAGTGTTTATGACAACTTGAAATTACTTAAGTGACCAAACCATGAACAATGACATTAAAACACCATTATACATTCATATCATGATTTTGAATAATGTTTAGACACACCTCAAAATGACTATAAATCCTCTCTTATAAGAAATATCTTGAAAAATGTCCATATGCCATAAAAACTAATAACCTCAAACTTGTCAAATTAACTTAACTTTGTTAAAATATCCTTAAACTTATCAAATAATGTTCAAACCACTAATTATAATTCATAAGACATATGAACACCCTCTTCTCTCACTCCAAGATAATTATAAGCACTATCACCTACCCAAATAGACTCAATGCATCCATAACACAATGGATTCACAAGCAGTCTCTAGAACGCACAATAACACTTCTAACAGTGCTACCAAGGCTTAAAGTAGGATAAAAAAGGACATTACCATGTAGGAGATCACCATGTGTAGGCTTTGGTGGTTATCATATAAATATTTTTAGTTATAGGGATTGGCATTTGGCATAGGAGACCAAATTGCCAACACTATCATGCACCATTATGGACTAACAAAGAGAATGTCCATTTATGAAGGCATGGTCTCACAAGTAGAGTGGTTTATTAATCCAATGAAATAAAAAACACTTATAATTTTATGATTGGGTTGTGATGAAGAGAGAACACCTATTTGAGAAAGTAGAATATCTTAAAAGTGGAATTTTTGGTCAATTTAGTAATAGGGGGGAGGGAAACAAAAGAATATAGAGAGGGAGAGCCTCAGATTGAATAAAATTTTAGAAAATATCCCAAGAAGGATCAAGATTGATTGTTAGGATTATATTTTAACTTAACTAGTTTGTTGTGTTAATGCATAAAGTTTGTGTGATTTTTCATTGAATTATTGTGTTCACAAGGGGTAAAGCTACTTGGATTACTTCTTCTATCTATCTATTTCCATATGGTTTTGTATAGGTCACCCCATATTATTTCTTACCCTTGTGTGGGAGTTTAGATTTTAGATATTTCTCCATGATATCTCTAACTGTTACGACTTTTTATTTCTTGGATAGTAAAGTTTCATTGTGTAAGACTATTAATGTATTGAAAGGTTACATTATTCATGATAGAAGAAGGGTTAGGTCTCTCATGTGGGAAATGATGGTAGGTTGCCTAATCCCTCTCATAACTATATATTGGAAAACATATTATTGGTTCAATGATTGATTACATTTATCCATTTGGTTATTTTTTGCTTTATGCTTATTGGAAATATATTCTAGGTTTATAACCTCTTTGAATATGAAATGTTTGGATTATCACTTGTGAGTAGCCATCTCCTTGACCCATAGAAAACTTGACTACCTTATACATTTATTTACATTCTACCATGATTTTAACATGATTGGAGTTAGGATTAATTCTCAAGGGTGCCTAGAATAGTCTCTTGAAGATGGAAAAAGGTTGGGAGGTGATCCCTCCTTCTATTGGTTGAAGATGCACTTAGATCAAATAGAAAATTATCTTCATGTATTGATCATTATTTATTGGTTAATTTTATATATATGGATATAAGAGAAGGATTAAATTATTCTATACTATAACCAATTATAATTATATAGTGAAATTTATTATGGGCCAAGATGTGAGACACTTTTCTCATGAATTTTAGTAGTTGGAAGTTTTGTAATTGAGATCTAGTAAGACTGATCATTTATATTTATTTTATTAATCTTCTTGTGATAGACTCATCATTGAGAATTGAATCCTAGGTGATGTTTATTTATTAATGAGTTAACTTGTCCAAGTTAAAGGTCTATGTGTGTGTGTGTGTGTGTGTGTGTGTGTGTGTGTGTGTGTGTGTGTGTGTGTGTGTGTGTGTGTGTGTGTGTGTGTGTGTGTGTGTGTGTGTGTGTGTGTGTGTGTGTGTGTTTTTGTGTGTGTGTGTGTTTTTTTTTTTTTTTTTTTGTGTGTGTGTGTGTGTGTGTGTGTGTGTAATAAATATAATATGATGTTTTGTTTATATAAATCTAGATATGATAGACACTTTATGATATGTATTTATGCTCAACTAGTAGAACCTTATTGGTTAAAATTTTGGTGATAAGACATATCCTTAGTAAGATAAAATCTTAAACAACTCTTGATCTAACAATATGGAAGTGAGAAATAGGTTTGACCATAGACCTCCTTAGAATGGAAATGACTTTAAAGAGTAACTCTTAGGCATGCATAGCTCTTTTTATAGTATATCTGTATGCGTTTATTGGATTGAACTTTGTGATAATCAGCCTATAAAATATGCTTTATGTCTCTTCCTATAATCTAAGTGATTATTTGGAATATGTTTATCCATTATGAATGGAACTCAATAATTGACTAAGTTTTAGATTTAGGTAAAAACAGGTTTTGAAGGGGCCCCAAAACCCTAGTACAAGGAAAGAAAGAAGGAGCATCTAAAACCACAGGCAAAGCCTTACAAACTACAACAAGGAAGTTGCAAAAACAGGTTTTAAATGGACCTGAAACCACCAGAAAGACTACCGATCAAAACCCAAATTTAAAAAACATCTGGCTACACCAAAGGCAAAAGATTACAAAAGTAAGCCATAGAACAGGACCAGTTTACATAACCATCAAGAGGAACCAGACTATTCATCCAGTTCCAATATCATTTTCATAGTTTCTTTTTGTTTCACAACAGTATCTTGGGTAGTGGTTGCCGCCAACATGGCTCCTTCTTGTGTAGCCTTCCTTCTTGAACTTTGTCTCAAGGTCCCTCCAAGGCTTTGGTCTCCTCGTTGGCTCTTTTACCAATATTGACAGCCACAGCACAAATATTGGACGTAAATTCCTCCATTTTTGTTTTGTTGTCCTTAATGAGTTCCCTGAGATTATTCTCGTAGGCTTTAAGCTTGACTGGGATATCTCTTATCTGATTTTCCATATTGTTAATTTTGTTCCATACAACTTTCAGAGTATCTTCCATAGTTTCCACTTTCCTTTTGAGATCCATGATCTCCCTACACGTCCAAGAATCGAGTTGGAAAGATGCCTCTGCTTTGCAATTGAACCAAGTCATTGGTGTGTGTGTTTCATCATTCTATTTTTTCCCCCTCCATTCCTCAGAGTTTTTATTGGGATTGTTCCTGGCTTCTTCAAAGATATCCTCTCGACCCTTTTGATCCTGTTCTTTAATTCCAGTTTGAATTTCCATGTCCATTTCTTGATTATCATCCTGAATTGTTGTTTCCTTTTCGTTTCTTGAAGCAGGGTCCTCAACAGGGCCATCCTGGACAAATTCATCATCTGACACTTTTTGATTTTCCTTCGTATCTTCTGTTCTATTTGCAAAATCCTCCTCTGTGTTGACATCTTCTTTTTCTTTCTTTTCAGGACTTTCTTCATCCTCATTAGAGTTTGTATCCCAGCTTTCAGTTCCTTCTCAATAATTGACTAAGTTATTATTATTGGAAATAATAATATGACTTGAATGTAAAATCTAAATATTGATGATATTCAAGTAAAGATATGTCTTGTGGAAAGAGTTGATAATTAAAGCATTGAATAAGTCATCTACTATAGATTCTCCTATAATAATACCAACATATATAAAAGTAAAATAATTATAGTGCTGAGCTCTTTTGTTAAGAAAATAACAAATCAAGGCAACTAGATTAGTTTAGCTAAATATCCTTTCAAGAGGTTAATTAATGATAGGAAAGGATTTTGAAGACTGATCCTTAGCTCTATGACTTAACACCTCAGTAAACCTATGGTTTGGCCTCCTTATTTTTTCATAATAGAATGAGTCTTTGTGTTTATCCCATGAAGTTAAAACTTATAATGAATGTACTAATTGGCTCATGCTCCTAAGAGACTTCTTGAAGGATGACTTGAAATTTTTGAACCTACCTTGTGATTATTTGATATTGTCCTACACCAATTAGAGTATTGGTTTAGTTTTATTATACAATTTTAGACTCACACTCACTTTATTGATTTGATTATATTTATAGTTCAACCCTAGATATTTTCTATAGTAAGTTTAAATCATTTTATTTTAGCTTTGGTGAATTATTATATGTAGGTTATTAGTTTAATTAGTCTTTATTTCCTTAGTCACTTTTTGAACTATTCATATAATTTAACGTAGTTAAATATTATTTTTTGACTTGGTCATTTTTTAAAAAAAAAGTTGATCAGATAATGACACATGACATCATTCTAGTTATGAAGAGAATTAGTATGATAGTCTAACCCCCTAATATGTCCAAGGTCCATAGAGATTGTAAAGTGGTATAATTTTGGAGCTTAGAACCATGGAAGGATTAAGCCATTACGGATAATCCATTAATGGACATAATATTATAATGGATATAGAAACTACCACATTGAAGTATACCAGAGCTTTGATCCCCAAAAGGATTAATATTTTGGGAAAATACTTAAATACCTATGAGTTTTTGAGGGTCAAAGAAGCTACCACACAAAAATGTGCTAGATCTCACAGCCTCAAGAGGATTAAAACATTGGGGACTAATGCTCTAATGCTTTTGAGGTATCAAGATCTTGAGGATTTATCAAGTGGATAATCTCAGGTCTCAAAAGTGAAGCATCTTTTTAGTCAAAGTTGAGTTTGGGGTCCCATATATGTGACAAATGGCACATCCTTTACATCTAGTGAGATTAGTAGAAGTGGACCTAAAGAAACCATGAGGTGCCCAGTTACATCAATAATAACACAGTAAATTTGATGACCATCTCAATGTAGTTTAGTGATATCCTTGGGATTGTTCTTACAAATTAAGTTATAAGTTCCATGGCTGATCATGTTGGGTATTATGGCCTTAAGACCAATGTTACCTGACTAATAAATTAGAATGTAAAAGTTGGATAGATTGGAGTATTTAATTATATATCAATGGTTTCTCATATATATATATATATATATATATATATATATATATATATAGTGTGTGTGTGTGTGTGTGTGTGTGTGTGTGTGTGTGTGTGTGTGTGTGTGTGTGTGTGTGTGTGTGTGTTGTTATGGTTTGGTGGAGCATGAATTATTTATATTCATTTTTGTTTTTTTAGAAAATAAAATTGGGCATGAATCCTAACATGAAATATGAAACATCCCAAATATTTTTAAAACTTGTCTAGTGTTATGAATTACATCATTCAATAACATTTGTTGAGGAAACCCAACTCAAAATATCTAGCACCCCAAATATTTCTAAAATTTGTCCCACTATTGTGAATTACAACACATAATGACATTGGTATGGGAAACTTGACTCAAAATATGTAACACCCAAAATATTTTTGAAACTTGTCCTAATGTTGTGAATTATACTATGTAGTGACATTGGTATGATAAACTTGAGTCAAAATATGTAACAACCAAAATATTTTTAAAATTTGTCCCAGTGTTGCAAATTGTGTCACATAATCACATTGGTATCAATAACATGAATCAAATATGTAACACCCAAAATATTTATAAAATTTATCCTATTATTGAGAATTGCACCATGTAATGATATTGGTATGGGAAGCCTGATTCAAAATATGAAACACCCCAAATAATTTTGAAATTTCTCACAATGTTGTGAATTTAATCACTTTATGACTTTTGTACAAGTAACATAAATCAAGATACGTAACACCAAAAATATTTTAAAAATTTGTCCAAAAGATGTGAATTTCATTGTGCAATGGCATTAGTATGGGAAACCTGACTCAAAATATGCAACACCTTAAATATTTTGAAATTTTGTCTTAGTGTTATGAATTTCACTATGTAATGACATTGGTATGGGAAACTATAATCAAAGTATGCAACGCCTAGAATATTTATGAAATTATCCTAGTGTTGTGAATTACCTTATACAAAGACATTGGTACATGAAACATGAATCTAAATATGCAACACCCCATATATTTCCCAAATTTTTCTTCATGTTATGAATTACACCATTTAACAACATTGGTAAGGGAAACCTAACTAAAAATATACAATACTCAAATATTTCCAAAATTTGTCCTAGTGTTACAAATTATGCCACATAATGACATTGGTATGGGAACGCTGACTCAAAATATGCAACATGATAAATATTTTTTAAATGTGTCCTAGTGTTATTAATTACAATTCATAAAGACATTGGTATAGGAAACTTGACTCAAATTATGCTACAACCCAAATATTTTTGAAATTTATCCAAGTGTTATGAATTATGATGTGTAATGACTTTGGTATGGGAAACTTGACTCAAAATATTCAAAACACCAAATATTTCTAAAATTTATCCTAGTGTTATGAATTACACCTTATAATGATGTTGGTATGGGAAACTTGACTCAAATATGTAACACCCAAAATATTTCAAAAATTTGTCATAATGTTGTTCATTACATCACATAATGACATTGGTATGGGAAATCCAAATTAGAATATATAAAACAAAAAATATTAATAAAATTTGTCCTAGTGTTGTGAATTACATAGTGTAACAACATTAATATGGGAAACTTGAACCTAAATATGAATCACCCCAAATATTTCTAAAATTTATCCTAGTGTTACAAGTTGTGTCATGCAACAACATTGGTATGTCAAACCTGACTCAAAATATGCAACACCCAAAATAGATTTGACATTTGTGCCAATATTGTGAATTATACCATGCAATGACATTGATATAGGAAACTTGACTCAAATATGTAACACCCCAAATATTTATAAAATTTGTCCCAGTGTTGTGAATTATGTCATGCAATGACATTAGTATGGGAAACCTAACTCAAAATATGCAACAAAA
This sequence comes from Torreya grandis, assembly GCA_037957365.1. Taxonomy (NCBI): domain Eukaryota; kingdom Viridiplantae; phylum Streptophyta; class Pinopsida; order Cupressales; family Taxaceae; genus Torreya; species Torreya grandis. The sequence goes on along the minus strand of JARHVA010001175.1, from coordinate 226,355 downwards.
CTAATATTTGTAAAAAAATTGTGTGATAAAAATTGTGATGCACAATAACATTGGTATTATAAAGCTGACTTAAAATATTAAACACAACAAATATTTATGAAAATGTTTGTAGTGTTGTGAATAATGTCACATAATGACATTGGTATGGGAAACTTTACTAAAAATATGCAACACTAAAAATATTTACAATTTTTTTTCATGTTAGAAATTATTTTGCATAATAACATTGGTATGGGAAAGTTGACTTAAAATATACAAGACCAAAAATATGTATTAAATTTGTTCTAGTGTTTTAAATTGCACTATGTAATGATGTTTGTAAAATAAACTTGATTCAAAATATCCAACACCTAAAATATTTATGAAATTCATCTAAGTGTTAAGAATTGTGTTATACAATGACATTGGTATGAGAAACTCATATAAAAAAATATGCAACACCCCAAATATTTTTGAAATTCATCTCAGTGTTGAGAGTCAAGAAGCACAACTTTGGTATTGGAAACCTAACTTAAAATATCTAACACAAAATATTTCTAAAATTTAACCCAATGTTACACATTTCCCTATGCAAAGATATTGGTATGGGAAACATGACTCAAAATATGAAACACCATAAATAGATATAAAATGTGTCCCATTTTTGTGAATTATGACATATTCATATGGGAAACATTTTTCAAAATATGTAACACCCCAAATATTTATAAAATTTGTCCTAATGTTGTGAATTATGTTTCAAAATAATATTGGTAGGGGAAAGTCAACTCAAAATATGAAACACAATAAATATTTACAAACATTTCTTAGTGTTATAAATTGTGCCATGTAATGACAATGGCACATGAAACCCAACTCAAAACCAAAATATTTCCTATATTTGTCCCATTATTGTGAATTGTGTTTCTCACTGACATTGGTATGGGAAAATTAAATCAAAATATGTAACACCCCAAACTTTTCCAAAATTTGTCCAATTTTTATGAAATTATGCCATACAATGACATTGGTATGGGAAACCTAACTCAAATATTCAATGCCCCTATGAAAATTTTCAAAATTTTATGAATTACATTATGCAAAGAAATTAGTATGGGAAACCTGACTCAAAATATATAACACCCTAAATATTTATTAAATTTGTCTGTGTTGTAAATTGTGATGGAACATGATATTGGTATAAGAACCAACTCAAATGATGCAATACCCAAAATATTTATTAAATTTGTCTCAGTGTTATGAATTACACCATGTAGTGACATTCATATGGGAAACTTGACTTAAAATATGAAACACCACAAATATTTCTAGATTTTTTCCAAGTATTGTGAATTACACTATATAACAACATTGATAAGGGAAACTTGACTCAAAATATGCAACATTCCAAATATTTATAAAAAAATTTACCAGTGTTTTGAATTGTGCCACATAACAACATTGGTATGTGAAACATGACTCAAAATATATAACACCTAAATATTTTTTAAAATTTTCCAAATATTGTAAATTCTGATGCACAATGACATTGGTATGAGAAACCTAACTCAAAATATGTAACACCCTAAATATTTATTAAATTTATACCAATGTTATGAATTCTGATGTACAATGACATTAGTACAAGAAACCTAAATCAAAATATACAACACCCTAAATATTTATGGAATTTGTACCAATGCTTTTGAATTATGATGTGTAATGACATTGATATGGAAACCTGACTCAAAATATGAAAGAGACCAAATATTTTTAATATTTATCCGAGTGTTGTAAATTACATCATGTAACGACAGTGGTACTAGAAACTAGATTAAAAATATACAACAACCCAAATATATTCAAAATGTGTCCATGTTTTGAATTACACTACATAATGACATTAGTATAAGAAACCTAACTGAAAATATGGAAAACCCTAAATATTTATGAAATTTGTCTCAATGTTATAAATTATGTAAGGTAACAACATTGTTATAGGAAATCTAACTCAAAATATGTAATATACAAAATATTTTTGAAATTTGTCCCAGTGTTGAAAATTTCACTACATAATGACATTAGTATGGTAAACATGACTCAAAATATGTAAAACCCCAAATATTTTAAAAATTTGTCCTAGTGTTGTGAATTATGCTAGCAAACCTGACATAAAATATGAAACATGCTAAATATTTTTGAAATTTGTCTAAGTGTTGTAAATTATGTTGGGTAACAATTTTTTATGGGAAACCCAACTCAAAAAATGAAAAACCTTAAATATTTTTTAAATTTGTCCTAGTTTCTCAAACTATACCTTGTAACAATAATGTTATGGGGAACCCAACTCAAAAAATCCAAAATTCAAAATATTTTTGAACTTTTTCCCAATGTGGTAAATTGTTTTATGTAATGACATTGGTATGGGAACCCTGACTCAAAATATGCAACACTAAAAATATTTCTTAAATCTGTCTTAGTTTTATGAATTACACCATGTAATGACACTGGTAGAGAAAACTCAACTCAAAATATGCAACATCCCAAATATTTCTAGAATTTGTGCTAGTTTTGTAAATTATGCCATTTTTTTATAGTAAATTCAACTAAAAATATGAAACATCCCAAATATTTTTAAATTTTATACCAATGTTGTCAATTGTGCCATGTAAAGACATCAATAAGGGAAAGCTAACTAAAAAATACAACACCCAAAATATAACATAAAATTGACCTAGTGTTGTGAATTACACCACACAATGACATTGGTATAGGAAACATAACTCAAAATTTATAACACCCCAAATATTTCAAACATTATTCCTAGTGTTGTGAATTATGTCATGTAACGACATTGGTATGGGAAACCTTACTCAAAATATGAATCATCCCAAATATTTATGAAATTTGTCCCAATGTTATGAATTTTTTGATGTGATGACATTTTTATGGGAAACCTTACTCAAAATATGTAACAACCCAAATATTTCTAAAATCTATTATAGTGATGAAAATTTTCATACATAATGACATTAATATAGGAAAACTCACTCAAAATATGTAACACCCCAAAATTTTTAAAAATTATTTTCAATGTTGTGAATTACATCATGTAATGACATTGACATGGGAAACTTGACATAAAATATGAAATATTGTAAATATTTCTGAAATTTTTTCTAGTGTTTTGAATTGCACCATAGAATGACATTCATATGACAAACCTAACTTAGAATATCCAATTCCTCAAATATTTTTGAAACTTGTCCCATTTTTTTAAATTTCACCACACAAAAACATTAGTATAAGAAACCTGAATCAAAAAATGTAATACTCCAAATAATTCTAAACATTTTCCCAGTGTTGTGAATTACACTACACAACTTTGGTATTGGAAACCTGACTCAAAATATGCAAACCCAAAATATTTCTAAAACTTGTCACAATGTTACAAATTACATCATGTAATGACATTGGCACATGAAACCTGACTCAAAATATGTACCACAAAAAATATTTTTGAAAAGTTTCCTAGTGTTGTGAATTATGCCATGAAATGACATTGGTATAGGAAAACCAACTCCAAATATAAAAAAACACAAGTTTTTATAAAATTTTTCCTAGTTTCATGAATTGTGAATTTCAATAAAATTGGTATAGGAAACCTAACTCAAAATATGTAACACCCAAAATGTTTCTAAAATATGTCTCACTGTTTCAATGTGTGTTTCACACCAACATTGGTTCAAGAAACCTGACTCAAAATATGCAACACAAAAAATATATCTAAATTTTTTCCTACTATTATGAATTATGATAGGGAATACCATTAGTATATAAAACCTAAATTAAAAATACAGCACTCCAAATATTTCTAAAATTTTCTAAGTTTTGAAAATTATGTCACACAATAAAATTAGTACAAGAAACTTGACTCAAAATATGCAACATACCAAATATTTGTTTAAAATTTCCTAGTGTTCCAAATTACTTAGTCCAAAAACATCAGTATGGGAAACCTGATTAAAAACATGAAACATGCCAAAATATTTAAAAAATTTGTCTTAGTGTTGTGAATTGTGTCATGCATTGACATTGGTTCAGGAAACTTGACTTAAAATATACAACACCCAAAATAGTTCTTAAATTTATCATATTTTTTGTGAATTATGATGTGCAAAAACATTGTAATGGGAAAGTTGACTCAAAATATGCAACACCCCAAGTATTTATTAAATTTGTCCCAATGTTTTGAATTTTACCATGTAATGACATTAGTAGGGTAAACCTGACTCAAAATATTCAACATGCCAAATATTTATTAAATTTGATACAATATTTTTAATTACACTACACAATGACATTGGTATAGAAAATGTGACTTAAAATATGCAACACTGCAAATATTTTTAAAATTTGTCTTAGTATTAAGAATTGTGTTTTGTAATGAAATTATAATGAAAAAATCAAATAAAAATATGTAATGCCTAAAATATTACAAAAATATGTCTCAATGTTTTGAATTATATTGTGCAATGACATTGGTATGAGAAACCTGACTCAAATTATGAAACACCTAGAATATTTTGAAAAATTATTAAAGTGTTGCAAATTCCACCATGTAACGACATAATTATGGGAAATATGACTCAAAATATGTAACACCTCAACTATTTATGATTTTTTTTCTTAATGTTGATAATTACACTACACAATGACATTATTACTAGAAACTAGAAATAAAATATGAAACACCCCAAATAATTATAAAATGTTTCCTAATGTTGTGAATTTCACACATTGACATTGGTATGGGAAACCCAAGTCAAAATATATATCACCCCATATATTTTTGAAATATGTCCCAATGTTGTGGCCACACAATTAAATTGGTATGAAAAACTTGAATCAAAATAAGCAATAACCAAACATTTTTGAAATTTTGCAGTGATGTGAATTATACCACATAATGATATTGGTACAAAAAACCTAATTCAAAATATGAAACATCTCAAATATTTATTAAATTTGTTCCCGTGTTGAAAATTACACCATGAAATGACATTGGTATGGGAAACTTGACTCTAAAAATTCAACACCATAAATATTTTTGAAGTTTTTTCCAATGTTGAGAATTACGATGTGCAACAATATTGGTATAGGAAACCTTTCTCAAAATATGCAACAACTTATATTTTTATAAAAAATTTCCTAGTGTTGTGAATTATGATGCATAATGACATTGATATGGGAAACCCAACTCAAAATATGTAACAACCAAAATATTTATAAAAATTGTCCCAATGTTGTGAATTCTACCACATAAAAACATTAGAATGGGTTCCTGACTCAAAACATCTGACACCACATATATTTTTGAAAATTTTCCAAGTGATGTGAATTTGATCAAGAAATGACATAGGTATAAGAAACCCAACTCAAAATATGCAGTACCCCAAATCTGTCTAATTTTTTTTACTAGTGTTGTGAATTATGACACATAATGACATTGGCATGGGAACCTAACTCAAAATATGAAACATCACAATTTTTTCTAAAAATTTTCTAAGTGTTGCAATTTGTGTCACACAACAACATTGGTATGATAAACTTGATTCAAAATATGCAACACATTAAATATTTTTGAAATATATCCTAATGTTTTGAATTATGTTACACAAGAACATTGGTATGAGAAACCTTACTCAAAATATTCAACACCCCAAATATTTCTAAAATTTCTCCTAATTTTATGAATTACATTGTGCAAGTACATTGGTTCAAGAAAACTAACTCAAAATATGCAACACCCAAAATATTTCTTAAATTTATCTAGTTTTACAAATTATGACATTCAATGACAATTTTACAAGAAACTTGACTCAAAATATGCAACACTTCAAATATTTCAAAAAATTGTCCTGATGTTGTAAATTGTGTGACATTGGTATGGGAAACTTGACTAAAAATATAAAAACCCCAAATATTTCTTAAATATTTCCCAATGTTATGAATTATGCCATATAGTAACATTGGTGGGGGAAACCTAACTCAAAATATAAAACACCTCAAATATTTATAAAATGTGTCCCAATGTTATGAATTACACCACACAACAACATTGGTATAATAAATTTGACTCAAAAATATGTAACACCCTAAATATTTTTATTTTTTTTCTAAATGTTGATAATTGTAATGCAAAACAACATTAGTTCGGGAAAATCAACTCAAAATATGAAACACCGTATTTTTTTCCAAAATTTTTCCAAGTGTAGTGAATTTTGATGCACAATGACATTGATAAGGGAAACTAGACTCAAAATATGTAACAACCCAAATATTTGTAAAAAATTTCTCAATATTGTGAATCTTATTATGAAATGACATTGGTATGGGAAGCTTGACTCAAAATATGTGATACCCCAAATATTTTTGAAATTTTTTCCAATGTTTTAAATTAAACCACACAATAATATAATTGATAAAACAAACCCTATTATAAAAATGTAACACCCAAAATATTACAAAAATTTATCAGTGTTGTGAATTACACTATGTAATGACATTGGTAAATGAGACTAACCCAATATATGCAACACCACAAATATTTTTGAAATTTGTCCCAATGTTATAAATTGTAACATGAAATGACATTGGTATGAGAATCATAACTCAAAATATTCAACACCCCATATACTTTTAAAATTTATCCCAATGTTGTGAATTGTACCATGCAATGAAATTGGTATGGTAAACACATCTCAAAGTAAGCAACACCCTAAATATTTTAAAAAATTATCCCATTGTTTTGAATTGTGATACAAAATGATATTAGTTTGGGAAACCCAATAAAAAACATGAAACATCCCAAGTATTTTTGAAAATTTTCCTAGGTTTGTGAATTATGTCATGTATAACATTGGTATAGGAAACCTAACTCAAAAAATGCAATACCAAATATTCAAAAAAAAATCCCAATTTTGTAAATTATGCAACATTGGTATGATAAACCTAACTAAATATATGTAACACCCCAAATATTTTTTAAATTTGTTATAATATTATGAATTATGTCATGAAATGACACTGGTAAGGGAAACCCAACACAAAATATGCAACACTCTAGATATTTTTGAAAGTTGTCCTAGTGTTATGAATTGTATCATGCAAAAAAAATGGTAACACCCCAAATATTCCTATAATTTATCTCAATGTCAATAATTTTACCATGCAATGGCATTGGTATAGGAAACTTAACTCAAAGCATGCAACACCCCAAATACTTCAAAATTTTATCCGAGTGTTGAAAATTGCACTACACTATGAATTTGGTATGGGTAACCTAACTCAAAATATGAACACTCAAAATATTTTAAATTTTTTTCCAAAAGATGTGACTTACACCATGAAATGACATTGGTATGAGAATCCTGAATCAAAATATGTAGCACCTCAAATATTTCTAAAATTTGTCCTAGTGTTGTAAATTTCACTACATGATTACACTGGTATAGGAAACCAAACTCAATATATGCAACACCCCAAATGTTTATAAAATTTTCTTGGTGTTTTGAATTGCATCACACAACAACATTGATATGGGAAACATGATTCAAAATATGCACCACCCTAAATATTTCTCATATTTGTCTTAGTGTTGTGAAATGCATTGTATAACAACATTATTATAGGAAACCTAATTAAAAAAAATTTAATACTCCAAATATATATGAAATTTATCCTATTATTGAAAATTTCACCATGAAATGATATTTTTATGGTAAAATTGACTCAAAATATGGAACATGATAAATAATTTTGAAATTTGTCTCTATGTTGCATATTACAATGTGCAATGACATTGGAAAGGGAAACTCGACTCAAATTATGATACAACTCAAATATTTTTTAAATCTTTCCAAATATTATGAATTATGATGTTAAATGACTTTGGTATGAAAAACATGACTCAAAGTATGTAAAAATAAAATATTTTTTAAATTTGTTGTAGTGTTGTAAATTACATCATGCAATGATGTTGGTATGGGAAACTTGACTAAAAATATGTAACACCCTAAATATTTCAAAAATTATCCCAATATTTTTAATTTCATCATGTAATGACTTTGGTATGGGAAACCCAACTCAAAATATGCAAAACCCCAAATGTCTCTAAAATTTGTTCCAGTGTTGTGAATTGCTCAATGTAATGACATTGCTATGGGTAACCTAAATCAAAATATGCAACACCCCAAATATTTATTAAATTTTTCCAATATTATGAATTATGTTTACAAATACATTGGTATGACAAACTTGACTCAAAATATGAAACACCTAAAATATTTTTTAAATTTGTGCCAATGTTATGAATTATGCCATGTAATGACATTGGTATAGGAAATCTAACTCAAAATAAATATTATAAAAATGTGTCCTAGTGTTGTGAATTATGATGTGAAAAGACATTAGTACATTGAACCTAAATAAAAATATGAAACACACCAAATATTTCTCAAATATATTTGATTGTTAAAAATTATGACTCTCAATGACATTAGTAATAAAAATATGACTCAAAATATACAATGTTGCAAATATTTATGAATTTTTTTCCAATTTTATGAATTAAACAATGCAAAAACATTGGTATGGGAAACCTAACTAAAAATATGCAACACCCAAAATATTTTTCAAATTTGTCCTAGTTTTACAAATTATGCCATGCAATGACATTGGTATAGGAAACTCAACCCAAAATATGCAATGCCTAATTTTTTTATAAAATATGTCCTAGTGTTGAAAATTATGGTACATAACATTCGTATAATAAACCAAACTCCAAATATGAAACACCACAAATATGTATAAAATTTTATCCAGTGTTGTAAATTGTACTACACAACAATATTGGTAAAAAAACCCTAACTCTAAATATACATCACCCATAATATTTATAAAATTCATCTAAGTGTTAGGAATTTTGCTACATAATGACATTGGTAAGTGAAACCTATCTCAAAATATTCAACACCACAAATATTTTTGAAATTTTTCATAGTGTTACAAATTGTGCCACATAGTGACATTGGTATGAGAAACATGACTCAAAATATGCAATACCCAAAATATTTTTAATTTGTCACTGTGTTGTGAATTAGACCATGCAATAACATAGATACTAGAATCCCAACTCAAAATATGCAAAATTCCAAATAGTTTTTAAGTTTGTCTCAGTGAAGCAAATTGTGAAACATAATGACATTGGTACAAGAAACCCAACTTAAAATATGCAACATAAAAAATATTTATGAAAAATTTCCTAGAATTACAAAATATGTTATGCAAAAAAACTGGTATGGCAAACTCGATTCAAAATATGAAACACCCCAAATATATCTAAAATTTATCCAAGTCTTGTGAATTTTGCCACATTCATATTGAAAATATGAATCAAAATATGAAACACCCCAAATGTTTCTTAAATGTGTCCCAATGTTGTACATTTCACCACACAATGACATTGGTAGGGGGAACTAGACTCAAAATATACAACACCCCAAATATTTCTGAAATTTATACCATTATTGTGAATTAAACCACATGATGATATTGGAATGGTCAACCTATCTCAAAATATGCAAAATATTTATGTAATTTGTCTTAGTGTTGTGAGTTGTTCCATGCAATAAAATTAGTATGGGAAGCCTAACTCAAAATATGCAATGCCCTAAATATTTCCTATATTTATCCAAGTGTTGTGAATTGCACTATGTAACAACATTGCTACAAAAAACCTAACTCAAAACATGTGACACCCCAAATATTTTTTAAATTTATCTAAATATTTCAAATTAGGTCATGCAACAACATTGGTATGCGAAACTCAAATCAAAATATGAAACACTAAAAATATCAATGAAATTTTGTCCTAATGTTCAGAATTGTGACTCATAATGACATTGGTATAGGAAATGTGACTTAAAATATGAAACACCCCAAATATTTAAAAAAATGTACCATTTTTGTGAGTTTAATCAAAGAAAAACATTAGTATGGGAAAATACTCTAAAATATGAAACAAACCAAACATTTATGAATTTCATTTTAGTGGTGTGAATTGTGCCACATTGGTACATGATCCATGACTCAAAATATCCAACACTCCAAATATTTCTAATTTTTTTATAAGTGTTTGAATTTCATCATAAAATATTGGTATGGAAAACCTAATGTAAAATATACAACACCCCAAATATTTTATAAATTTATCTAAGTGTTTTGAATTGTGTTGCACAATGACAATGGTATGGGAAACTTAACTTAAAATATTCAACACCATAAATATTTTTGAAATTTTTTCTAGTGTTGTGAATTATGTCACATAATGACATTGATATTGGAAACCAAATTCAAAATATTCAACACCCTAAATGTTCATAAAAATTTTCTTAGTGTTGAGAATTACACCATGAAATGACACTAGTATAGGAAACCTAATTGAAAATATGCAAAACCTTGAATATTTCTAAAATTTGTCCCAGTGTTGCAAATTATGTTGCATAATGACATTAATAAGGGAAACCCATCTTAAAATATATAACACCAATATATTTTTTAAAATTTTCCTAGTGTTGTGAGTTGCATCACGTTAAGACATTGGTATGGGAAACCTAACTCAAAATATAAAACACTCCAAATATTACAAAAATTTATCCCAATGTTATGAATTGTTCCCCATAATGACATTGGTGTGAGAAAATAACCCACAATTTTAAAAACACCAAATATTTATAATTTTTTTCCTAGTTCTATGAATTATGCAATGCAATGACATTGGTATTGTAAACCCTACTCAAAATGTGCAACACCTAAAATATTTCTAAAATTCCTTCCAGTGTTATAAATTATAAGGCACCTATTTTTTAAATCACTCATATTTGATAAATGATGACCATGATATTATTATTTATAATTTGATTCTAAATTATGATATTACCCACATATTTCTAAGGCATGAAAGGATTTTAAGGAGATTGATCATGTGTTGAGACCATGATTAATACCTATTGTCAATCATGTCTTAATTACTTATGAAATTATAATGCTTATTTTCCTTTATGTGATGTTGCAATTAAAAATTAGATTATGTCCACATTAAATGTTGATTAAATGATGTGTAAACCATTGTTAATAAGCTTGTAAATTGGAAAATGCATGTGTATAATGATATGTGAATCTATCTATATGGATAATTATGTTCATGAGTAGGTTGTCTATTGATAATTGATTGAGTGATTCTTATTTTGATTAAATCCTATAGCTTTGACTATGAGGTTAGAGGAATTTGATGTGTGCATTGAGTGTTTAGGAACAAGGAAGGGTTAATGAAGGAATGAGACTATGACAAGCATGTTTATATCACTAAAAAATCTTAATTTATACCTTTAACACTTATTTAACCATATCATTAGTTGATTTTCTTGATGTTATTTTCCCTCTATTTTACACTTAGTGTGTTTTATAGGTGGCCAAATTTTAAGTTTAGTTTGTGAAACTTGTATCCTCTCCTTAAGGTCTTTTAGCCTAAGTAGACTAATGTATAGAATGTCTAGTGTGTGATTGGTAGATATTTATATTAGTTACATGTGTCTTGAGCTAAGCAAAGGTGAGTTAGTTTAGGAAGCAACTGTAAAAGTCTATAGAACCTCCTGTACCATTATGGATGTGTAAATGAGGCATGGGATGGTGAATGAAATTGATTATTAGCTTTTAAGAAATCTATATGTAATTTTAAATCTCTCTAATAGAAGGACTATTTTTTCCTCTTTGATAGACTAAGTAGAGGAGAGAAAGTGGAGGAAGATTAATGATTAAGAAGAGTTGGGTAGGAGAATCAATTATTTATACTACTAGAGAATAGTGCTTATATGTCTTAGAGTTAATAAGTTGGATTTCAAATATATGTTTATAGCTTTATTTATTTAAATGTAATATTTTTTGTATTTATTTGATTGATTTATTGATTATATGATAAATAAGACCACTTGGTTTATTTTGTCTATATTTTTTATTTTTTCCATGGATGTGCATTGACCACCATGTATTTCTTCCCCATTTGAGGGTTGGGGTGATGGTTTTTCTGTCTTTATTGACTGGGATGTTATAGCTAAAATTAAAATATTAGGTGATATTGTATGATAAATATCTTTAATGGTGGAAGACTATTAATCCCTATCATATGGGGCATGGTGGCAATAAGTTTAACCCTCCCATGAAGGTCATGGTGGTAGATTTTTAAACCCTTCCATGTGGGGCATGGTGGTAGATTATTTAAAACTTACATGACTAATGAATGGAAATATATATGTGAGGAATCTTCATGTTACCCCTTCTAAAAAAAATATTGATTTATTTACATCTATATTTATGAAAATACTTAGCTTCATTTGAATGCTTATCTAATTTCTATTCAAGACTTGGAGTCTCCTACGGTAAGAAATGGGAACAGTACTATAGGTTTGTGTATAGTAACTCAATTTTTTTATGTTACCCTTGATTTAGATACCCATAATTTCCCTTAAAATTGATGTAAACATGCTTGGAAATGGGAGTCTCAAATTTTAAGGTGCCTAGATCAATAGCTTAATGATGGAAAAAGGTTAGGAGGTGAGCCCACCTTCAATTGGCCTACAGTTGTAGTGGAGTAGACAAGGACCATTTATAAATACTATTATTCTTCCATTTATTAAATTTATCCCAGATTTGTGCCTTGTTCTTATGTAATATATGGATGAAATCTCATGTTTTGACTATGTTAATAATAACTAGTCTGCTTGTAATATCCTTCTGGAAGTTAATATCTTGTATAATGACCTAGGTATAGGTAATGAATTATGTTTTTTATCTATTAAAACCATTTTATAAATAGGGTTATAACCAGTAGGTATATGCTCTAAATGTAGATATTTTTAGAAGGTATTTATAAATTTAATGTAAGCTCCTAATGTTGTATGGCTTTACTAATAATATGACAACATGATTCACTTGATTAAACCTTTCTTAAGATTAGTGGAGGAGAGAAAGTGGAGGAAGATTAATGATTAAGAAGAGTTGGGTAGGAGAATCAATTATTTATACTACTAGAGAATAGTGCTTATATGTCTTAGAGTTAATAAGTTGGATTTCAAATATATGTTTATAGCTTAATTTATTTAAATGTAATATTTTTTGTATTTATTTGATTGATTTATTGATTATATGATAAATAAGACCACTTGGTTTATTTTGTCTATATTTTTTATTTTTTCCATGGATGTGCATTGACCACCATGTATTTCTTGCCCATTTGAGGGTTGAGGTGATGGTTTTTTTCTCTTTATTGACTGGGATGTTATAGCTAAAATTAAAATATTAGGTGATATTGTATGATAAATATCTTTAATGGTGGAAGACTATTAATCCCTATCATATGGGGCATGGTGGCAATATGTTTAACCCTCCCATGAAGGTCATGGTGGTAGATTTTTAAACCCTTCCATGTGGGGCATGGTGGTAGATTATTCAAACCTTACATGACTAATGAATGGAAATATATATGTGAGGAATCTTCATGTTACCCCTTTTAAAAAAAATTTTGATTTATTTACATCTATATTTATGAAAATACTTAGCTTCATTTGGATGCTTATCTAATTTCTATTCAAGACTTGGAGTCTCCTACGGTAAGAAATGGGAATAGTACTATAGGTTTGTGTATGGTAACTCAATTTTTTTATGTTACCCTTGATTTAGATACCCATAATTTCCCTTAAAATTGATGTAAACATGCTTGGAAGTGGGAGTCTCAAATTTTAAGGTGCCTAGATCAATAGCTTAATGATGGAAAAAGGTTAGGAGGTGAGTCCACCTTTAATTGGCCTACAGTTGTAGTGGAGTAGACAAGGACCATTTATAAATACTATTATTCTTCCATTTATTAAATTTAGCCTAGATTTGTGCCTTGTTCTTATGTAATATATGGATGAAATCTCATGTTTTGACTATGTTAATAATAACTAGTCTGCTTGTAATATCCTTCTGGAAGTTAATATCTTGTATAATGACCTAGGTATAGGTAATGAATTATGTTTTTTATCTATTAAAACCATTTTATAAATAGGGTTATAACCAGTAGGTATATGCTCTAAATGTAGATATTTTTAGAAGGTATTTATAAATTTAATGTAAGCTCCTAATGTTGTATGGCTTTACTAATAATATGACAACATGATTCAGTTGATTAAACCTTTCTTAAGATTAGTTTATTGATTACGCATTATGTCTCTTCCATATATTTTTTTATGATCTATCTTAATGGATTAATCCCAATAATTTTTGGTTGATAGTTAGAATATTTGTGTGATCATTATTGGAAATAAAAATATAATTTGATTGTATAATCAAAATATCAAAGATATTTAGGTAAACAGATGTTGTGTGTAAAAGTTCCTTGATTGATGCATTGAGTGAGATATATCCTTTAGACTTTCCCTATAACAAGATAAGCTAATAATAAAAGATAATTATCATAGATCTTGGTACTATTTTTATATAAATAGTAAGGCATGTAAACCTTCAAATTTGACTAGGGTCACCTTGGTAAATATGTGTTAATGAAAGGAGAGGATATTAAAGACTATTCTAGGATTTTGTGCTTTTAAATTTTAATAAATCTATCACTTTATCCCTTATCTTGTGTATTAAAATGGGTACAAGTGATAATGTTTAAAGCACTTTCTCCTTAAGGATGGACTAGTTGGATTATAATATTAAGCATCTCCTTAAGATATATTTTTCTAGGTTGAGCTTATCTTGAAATTATGATAACCATATAAACCAATGGGAATAATGGTTTAGTGTCAATAAATTGACTTAGGCCTTGACACCTCTTTGATTTAATCGTTTATGTACACACAAGCTTCTATAACTTAGTCAATTCTTTCAAAGGGATGCAAGCTCAATGTTAGATGTGTTATTGGAGGTAGTCCAATAAAAGGAATAGTTAGCCTTGTCTTGGCCTTTATATGTTTGTCAAGTCAATTTATATATTTTTCTTCATTTTTCCCTTAGTGTAATATATATGTTGATTGATTCCTTGTATTTATTTCTTTCCTTAAGTGTTTATTTATATATCTTATTTTATTTAATTTTTGACTTAGCTATTTATTTATTTAGATTTGTCTATCATCTTTTACCTTATCTAATTTTTGGATTTTTAAAAGTTGACCAAATTATGCCACATGGTATATTTGTAGTGGTTTAAGGAGTTAGTGGGGCTATTAATCCCCTAATGTCTGTAGAGTCTTATGATATTTCTAAATGGTAGAATCCTTGACACTCAAAACCTTAAGAGGCTTATAAGGTATTGAAGAACTCCTTAATGCATCTAAGGGTCTGAGTACACAAGATGTTATCAAGTCATAGCATCCCAAAACTTAGAAGCTCATAAGGATTAGACCTTTGAACCATGGCCTAACCCCTTAATGCTTTCAAAGTCTAGAGGACCTAAGATGTTACCAAGTTTCATCACCTTAGTGATCCAAAAACCAAAAGTCTTGGAATTTATAGCTAATCATGGGGCCTTGTGAACTTACCGTATGGCATGATTATGACCTAAGGTGAGTTTAGATGTGAAGTAGACCTGAAGGGGCCATGTGGTGCCTAAACATGATAGTAATGGATTGAGGTTAAAATTGATGGTTGAATTAATGTTTTGGAATGATAACAATGGGTTTATGATATAAAATTAATTATTTATAATTCATGGTATAAATTTAAATATATTTAAACTCTTGTCTGGTACCATGTGACTAGTAAATATTCTTTTCAATTGTTGAGAAAATAAAATATGTATGTGTGTGTGTGTATATATAATTTATCTACTTATGTTTCTTAGGTCTAATTACACATAATATGATGGTATTTGTATACACACAATATTTTTAACTTTTATTGATTATTGATACTTTCTATCTTACAGGAACCTACTGAGGCTCAATATCTTTGAGTGTATGCCTTAAGGGATGCACCGAGAAAGGGGTGGACAGAACATTGGTGCTTCATAGGATTATTATTCATTTATCCACTTACCATCTACACACTCATATCCTAAAACCATTTATCTTAAGCTTATTATTATCAATCCTACCCATTCCAGTCATTTTCCTTTTTCCATCCTCATTTTCTTGCCATAATTCCCTTTTAGACTGCCAACTCTAATAGGTCAACTAGGGTTGACCCTATGAAGTTTGGGGGTATTTCTCACTTTTTGGGTTTGTTATCCTTTCAAATGACATAGCTTAGACCTAATGAATTGTCCCTAAAAATGTAATGGGTCGAACATGGTTGACCATATACAATTGATGTTTTCAAGAAGATTTAGGGCAAGATTTGCCTATATATACAGGCTCATTTCTAACCATTTATAGGGAAGAAAAGCAAATAATAAGTGGGAATGAACATCTAATTATTTACCATTCTAATTAAGGAATAAAGATTAAGGTTCAATACTTTATTTGGATATACAAATCCTATCTTGTAGATAATTCTTTTAGATGAATAGATAGGTTGTGTAACCAAGAGATAATTTATATTTTTATCCTTACATACCACAAAAATATATTCAGAATCACCTTGGCTAAGGGAGATACTGAGGATCAATGGGTTCATCTTCAAGGTAAGTATTCCTAACTTTATTTCTCCTTTATAAGATTAGATAGGTAATGTAATTTTGTTTCTTTTATACATGCATTAGTATGTCATATACATTGACATGAGTATATGTCTTCTATGAATGTTTAGTTTAGTTTAGTTTGTTTTGTTTTTAACCCCTCATATTTTTCCATAAGATTTGGTGTGCACTAGATTAGATTTACTTTCTTATTTATTATAATGGAGTGAATATTAAACCTTAGGAATTTTTTAGGGTTGTTATGTGATTGTGTTAGATTATAGGCTTTGAAACCCTACTTCACATGGTGTATAGTGACACGTTATCCCTTAATTAGTTCTAACAGATCTAAGTATTGGTCATGCTACCACTTAAAAAATGTAATCCCATTAAGAAGTGTAGGTATGCTCTATCTTCTGTGAGCTAGGATTGATTTATATACATGATGCATTTCTAATTGCATACATTTTGGTGAACCCAACATGAAACTAACCCTTGAATTATTTATTTTACTTTATTTAATTCTTTTTATCATTATTCTTATCATATATATATATATATATATATATATATATATATATATATATATATATATATATATATCATATTGGATTGATTATATCAACCTATTTTTAATCTTTGTGTACAAGTTTCTAAGAATCGGTAACTAGATTGGCCTTGGGTAGATAGATATTAAAATTCTTATTTATAGTATAGGTTTTCAAACTTTTAGACTTCTAGTTAAAACTATTAGGTTGACTTAGTAGACCATGTACAATTTTAGGCATCTAGATTCATCTACTAAATCAACCTTGGTCAACCTCATACATTCTAGGCACTCAACAATAGGATTATGCAAAGATTTATTAACCCAATCGACCCAATTAGTAGAGTTTTCAAGCATATTCCAAGGTTCTTGATTATCAATATTCATTATAAGTATCTCTAATCTACCAAGGTTAATTTATATCTCTTTGTATCTTTCTTTTCTTTCCTTTCATAGTTTACATTCTTCAAAACTACCCTTGCACAGTCAACTAGATTGACCCTATCAACCTAGTTCTCTATTCTCTATGTTGTCTGAATAACTAGGTCAACCCTAGCTGACCCTATTCATTTTCATCACCAAGGCCAACCTACTTGGATTTCATCACCAAGGGGAAAATCCAAATTGATACTTTGGTCAATTATAGAGCATGATTAATGATATATTTTGGCTAAGCATTTGACACCCTTATTGTTACGATGTGTGAAGTGAGGGGTAGGACACAATACCAAGCTTGTATCATTTTCACTACAGTCCCTTTTATTCCAAACTACCTAAAACCATAATTATATTTCTATATATTTCCTTGTTTATAGATAAATTTTCATCATATTTAAAATCATATTCTTAATAATCTAATAAACATCTTAGGTTGACCAACTAGTTATCTCTTTAATTTTCAAGTTGATTACTTGCTCTTTGGTCAATTGTGTGTGCAAAAACTTGCATTATTCAGTGTCAGTACAAGGTTTTGTATTCTATGTCTCAATTGGATTAGATATCATTAATCTGATTGATTATTTGTTTACTTTCAATTATTACATTCATATATTAGCTAAAAATGTTATCTTATTTTAGTTCAAAACTTGTTACACACTTTATTTTCTTTTATGTCTATTGTCCTTGGTTGACCCAATCAACCCTGCACCTTTTTATATCCTATATAAACTATATAAGATCAATCCAATTGACCCTATATTATCTAAAACCCTTTTTACCTATTTTACTAGTCTTTGTGCACTATATTGGATCAACATAATTGACCCTATACTATTTTTCATCCCTTGTTTCTATGCCAGGTCAACCTAGTCAATCTTGTACTATTTCAATCACTTCCTAGTTCTTCAAATTCTCATTTTTATTTCTTTCCCTTCATTATGGAATTTATGCTTGATAATGACACTAATTTTTAGTCAGTAGACATTATGAACTTTACCAATATTCATAGGGTCTCCCATATACAGAGTAGGGATCCTCTCTTAAATTCTAGTAACATTCATATTGCCACTCATATAATGAACTATAATACCCCTCCTAGTACTTATTTATATCATAATAATCCTATTTTATTAGAGGACTAACCTGAGTTAGAGTATACTCTTTAAATTATCTTCTTTATCTCTAAATTTCCTCAACATCAAGGAAAATATCCTTGTACCATTTACAATCTTATGATTAGTGGTCATGTTGAATAGCCTCATTCACCTACTCGTACATTCTCAAATGGATTTTGGGCTAACACTTGCTTTGATTCTTATCCTCTACCTTTGATTATGACTCTTTCTCATACTATGACCTCTTCTTATTTAACTTATTATACCTTCATGCCTAGTATATCCACTAACATGGTAGGGTATACATCTAGTGGGCCTCTCTTGAGATCCATTATCCATAGTCCTTCCACTAGTGTTTCATTTTTTACCCAAGGAAATCATGTTTCTAGTGCTTCTTCCTTTTAACCGTTCACTACTCCATCTTTTGCTACAAAAGCAATTTTTTCCATTAGTGCATCTCACTCTCATCATTCCTCTCAAGTCCCTATCAACACCAATAGTGGTACCCAAACCACTAATACTAAATCTAATGCTTCTACTAATTCTAATTAGACACATCAATTTTTTTTACAAACTCTCAATCAAATGAATACATTTTAAGCTCATAATACAAATCAAATGATGAGAATTCAGACCCACCTTCTCAATCTTCAATCTCATCCACAACCAATGACTTGGGGCACACATAACCAAAATGTTCCCCCTCCTCCTCTTTAATATTTTGAAGGTCCTTTAATCAACAAAACCATCAAGAATTTACAAAATGATTCTCTCACTACTCAAATTTCTAACATTGACATAAGAGGTATAACACCTATAATTTCTTATAATGGATAAACTGATCCAACCCTTCATCTTAAGAAATTTGTAAATATTTATAAGGATTGGGTCAAATTAAACACCTTTTCTTCTACCAATATCCTTTTCAAAACCCTCATAGGCGATGCCTTGGATTGGTACAATCAACATAGACCACATTCCATTACTAGTTTGGAGGATTTAGTGGATGCTTTAGTACAAGAATTTCAAAGTAGTAATCTTCTTGAAAACACTTTGGCCCATTTCATAAATTGCAAACAAATTGAAAATGAAACTACTCAAGCCTTTGTTAAAATATGGAAGACTTTGTAAAATAAATGTGAACATAACATGGCCAATGACAATCTTTTCCATCTCTTTGCCATTTCCCTTTTTCCTAAACTTCAATATTGGGTCTGCACTCTCTCTCCATGTACATTGGAGGAGGCTATTCACTGAGATAAACATCAAGATATCCTAATGCATCAATTCAAGACACCCCAACCTTCTACATGTCCTCATCTATTACTAAAAACAAAAATCATAATGTTACCAATGATGGTGTTATAAATTCTTATAACACCATTCATAATTTTCAAGTTGTTGTTCCCAACTAATCTTCAGAGCCAGCTCCCCCTTCTCAAAAATATACTAATCCTCATTTTTCTTAACCAAACAACATTAATGTTCATAAAAATTTATCCTTAGCTGAATTACTTAAGTGTCTACCTAGGCCTCTTCTATGAGATATTAACCCTAATCATCCTATTAAATCTTGGTATGATCCTAACAAGTTTTTTTTTGTTTCATGCTAGTTGAGGTCATTCTCATGAGACCTATAGATAACTTCATAATTTAGCTATGAAATTTTTTCTTAGTACTAATTTTGATCATGATTCCATCATTTGAAAGCATCAATAAACTTATGAAATTTCTCTCGAAGACTATAAAACACATGACAAAACTAAAGCATTGAATCAACCAAATGCTCATTTAGCTATGTACAAAGACCCTCTTCCTAATCATCAACTGATTCAAGACACCCATGACAAGCCCACCCCTTTCACCAATAATGCAAAAAGTCTTGACCCCACTTCTAAAGAAAATGTGGTTATCATGACTAATATGTGAAGGGTGGTGGATTTCATTGATTCACATCCTATCTACACTCCTCCTTCATCTAGAACATATCATGTTATCCAGGCTTCTTATCCAACTCATTTAAATGAGTTGGGGAAAAATGACCTTATTACTTTTGATAATCTGATTTAAGATTCTCTCTTTGATAACACTTCCATTTCTATTTGTACCACTCTTCCATAATCTTCTAATACTAATGATAATCAAGTTTATATTAACACTTATTTTAACAATTCTCAAAATCAAAAAACTTGAACCAACTACTTCATCATCACAACATGATTTATAGCATTGTTCTAAACCTTCTTCTTCTTACCAAAAAAATATCCAATGCACTTTAGTTCCTCCTTCAGAGGACCTTCTTAACCATTATGCACCTATATATAATAACATTCTTGTGGTTTATGATGAGTGGGATCTAATTGTAGGGCTCACTAATCTCCCATCCCAAATTATATTCCTTGAGCTTATGAGGACTTCTCCACATCATAGAAACCATCTTATTAAACTATTATTTGAGATCAATGTCCCTTTTCCTCCCCTAGTAGGATGGGAGGTGGATTTATCTAGATCTAAAGATAGTATATTACAATAATGTGAAGAGATGTCTATCAACATTGACAAAACTATAGACACTTTTCTTTCTTTCAAATTTCCCATAGCTTCTGCTATTCCTAATGATATTTTTCTTTGTGTGGATGATCCTCCCTTATTTATTAGTGTTTAAATAGGTGATATATAAGTTAAGTGTGGATTTATTGATGAGGGTTCTAGAATGTGTGTTGCTTCTCTTGATTTCATTAAGACTCTCGGATATTATGAATGCAATCTCAAGTTTACATGCATTACCTACCAAGGATATGATAGAAGGAAAATTCCTCCTCTAGGTTGTGTATGAATTACCATTACTATCCCATCTATCACCATCCATGTGAAGTTGATGATCTTTAACTTCCCTCTTTTTTGTATTATCTTGCTTGGTAGGCCATGGACTCATCGCATGAGAGTTATTACTTCTTCCACCTACCAATGCATTAAATTCCCTCATAATGGAGCCATTTATAGGATTAAAGGTGACACAAAACCTTAGAAATTTTAACAATTCCAATATCATGGTGTATTCAAGATTCCTAATCTTGAGCCTTTTCCCAATATTCCATTTTATGAGTCACAACATCTTAACATTCTCGTTAATTCAGCCCAAGGTTATAGTGGGCATCTTAAGCTCATTAGTAACATTCCTCCTTACCCTCTAGATTTTGATGATGATGATGATCCCAATGAGATTAACTCAAAGATTAAAACTTCCAATCTCTCACCTCATATTATATCAAAGCTTCTTACTTCCTTATAGCCTCACTCTCACAAGCCTCCTATGATTATATTCACATAGTCTTGATTAAGACTAGGTATTCTATTCACCATACTTAATCAGATGACAAGGTTATTCCTAAATTTGTCATTGATCTTCACACCTTAGATTATGATGATATTTATTCCTTAGATGATATATTTTTATGTAGTATTGTACAAGCTCATGATGCTGAGACTATCCATTATCATTCTTATTTACTTGAGTGTTTTTGTACATCTCATCATTTTCCTTCACTTATATTTCCTAATTATTTTATTTTTTCCCTTTATCATATGGTAGAGATGGAACTAACACCTCCATTTTTTGAGGAGAATTGTAAGAGTATGATCATAGATCATGTTATGACTAGGCCTTACCACTTTGTTAGGTACCTTGATCACTATAGTTGGTTTACTCCTAAGATTAGTGAAACCCTTCTTAGACCTTCTATAGATCTTACTCCTCCCTCAATAGAGTCATTATCAAATATCATCCCTACTCCCACTATAGTTAAGCCTATTCTTACTCCTATTATAGTTAATCCTATGCTTGCTCATGTTGTTGTTAAGCCTATCCCTACTTCTAATCCCATTACTCTTTCCATTAATCCTAGTTCCATTCCTCCTCCATCATAACCCTCCCTTAGTGATGGCTCATTTCCCTTGATTAAGATGACTCCTTTTCCCACCAAATGGGCTGATGAGTGGTCTTCAAATTCTTTCACTCCTATTATACCTTCTTCCATGAGTGCTTCTACTAAAACCACTCACATGAATATATGTTATTTCTATGGGATATATAATCATTATTCCACCCATTATTGTAAGTTGTAACAATATATTGATACCTTACATCCTTCTTCCCCATAATTAGACAAAGCCATACCTCCTTTGAAGGCACTTCCTAAATATATACCCAAGTATGGTGAGGTATATTTTCTATGGCATCTATGTAGCACCCATCATACAAATTATTGATGCATCCTTTAACAACATCTTAAGGATCACCTTGTATCCATTCCCAAACCTTTTACCACTCCTCCCATAGGTCATTATTGAAATAAGGCTTGTTCTTCTTCTCCCATAGCTCTAAATCCTATGGTTCCTCTACCTCTTGTGGTCTTTCATTACCTTTTGTGCCTCCACTCATGATTCTTTCACCCATGGACCTTCACTTACTTATAGATCCTTCTCTATTGGTGATTCCTACATCTCTCATAGAGCCTATTCCCATGCATTATCCTAACCATCCCTTATCTAATTTCTCTCCTCAACATGATCCTTCAATCATTCTTACTTTTTCTATGGAGGATATTAGAAAGGAAGTATTTTCTTAGTATTGATTAAAGATTGACAAGATATTAGTAGTAGTTTGTCTCTAACATCATAAAGATTTATTAAATGTCTTGGATAATGTGTGTATATAAGTTTATCAATATTTATGATCAACATGCATGGTTCTTTCACATTTTCATTTAGGTTTAGATGTGTGCTCCAATCTTATCTTTATCTATCTAATATAGCATTTGATACTATGTCAAATTTTTCCTTATCATATATGGTGATCTTACTTGTTGTACTATATCTTGCTTATATTATCATTTATATTTAATATATGTTTGTATTTCTTTATCATTAATTTCTCTCTCTTTATTGAATTTTTTTCTCAAAACTCTTTTTCTTTCCTCTTCATGATTATTTGCTTTCTTATCTCTATTTTTCATGGTTAATTATCATTGTGACTTGGTTATACAAACCTTGTTCCCTTTGGTCATTATTTCCATTTTACCATGTAGCTAGTTAGAAAACACTCCTACTAATTACCATCTCCTTTCCACTTTCCTTTTTCCCTTATTTCTTTTTTGAAAACTAAGCATATACACAATTGAGACTTGAGATCACATGCTAGTTCATTGTCAAGCCTAAGTGTCACAATCAGTCTTTATCTTTGGTTAGATTATTTTAGCCTTAGCCTATAGTTCATTCATGTGTATCACTAAATCTCTCATGTTTGATCATTCTAAATCTGTATGGAGGAGGAATCTTCAAAAGGTATAAAATGTTAAAATCCAAATCATTTAAAAAAATGCAATGATGCAAAAGGAAAAAATATTCTTAAAAGTCAGATCATACTAAAAGGCATGATTCAAATCATATCTCCTTCTTCTAGTCAAATATCAAAATCTATAGTTGGCCTCATGATATATCCAAGGTCCTTTGGGGTGTGGTAGGTCAGTAGATTAGAAGAGGAGAATTAAAAAAATATTTTAGTGCTACCTACTTTCTCATACAAGTACCCAATCTTTACAGTAGATAAACAACTCTATAATGGGTCCTAAAGAAAGGGGAACATGTCATGGGAAGGTAGGTCCATTTTATTTTTTATTATATAGATCTACCTTCATGACTTGTTCTTAGTATTACACCTATTTACCTATAAAGCTTTGTGTCTATAGCGAACATGTTTCCTTTGTACATAAATGACCACTAGTCACTTACTATCTTCTTATGTCCTTAGTATTCCTCTTGTCTCCTAAGGTCTTATCATAAGAAACCTAAGTCTTTATTTTTACATTCCCTTTTTCTTTCCTTATATCCCTCATATTTTATCTTGAGAAATATTATTTTGTCTACTAATCACTCCCCTTCAGATTTCATTTGTAATTTTCTTTGTAAGACCACAAATAGGACCTGACATTCCTAAAAAATTACCATCTTTTCCTTTTTGTTACCCACATCCTTAATTACCTAATTTTTCCTATTTATTCCACCCTAGTGGTGTTATCTTTTTGAGTTTCTTTGTAATATTGTGGATAGGACTTGACAGTCCTCACAAAATTTTCTAATACCCAAGTCATAATTCAAAATTACATGCATCAAATATGAGATAAGATTAAATTGATTATGAAGTTACACATCATTGACATGCTTCCCAGCTTGATTTAGTGTGATTTATGCTTACTTCATTTCTCTTTCACTTTTATTTTCTTATTTTCTAGGTGCATGTAAGAATTTAACCATTTCTTAAATTTTTCATACTTCCTAGCTTGAATTTTCGTGATCAATTTAAGACCAATGTTTTGCCAATTTTTTTTGTTTTATACTTCCGAACATTATTTAGTATAATTTATTCACTTAATTCATTTGTTTTTATACCATTTAAAACCTTTTACATACCTTCCATTTTTATTACATTATTTTCATACTTCCCAATGTGAATTAGTGTGATTATACTTGTTTTAATTTGGTGCAAAAATATTTCACTTTGGTTTAAGAAGAAAATTCCTTTTTTCCATCTTATTTTCTATCTCTTGGTTCTTTATACTTAGTCATTTTCTTGTTATTACACATTTACCAGCTTAAAATAGTGTGTATTACATTTTTGATTGATTATATTTTACCAAGTCCTTTTTTCCTGTTTATTTTTAACCATGCATGTGTTTTTCATAATGTTAGAAAAGAAACCAAATCTCATATATTTCCTATAACATATATAGTAAATCTAAATACATGTGATATAATTAAATTAATCCAAATAATCCACAACCACAACCATAATAAACCATAATGACAACATACACAACCAATGATAATATGCTAAAATGATACATCATATATATATATATATATATACATATATATATATATATATATATATATATATATATATATATATGTATTTATATATATATATATATATGTATATATATATATATATATATATATATATATATATATATATATATATATATCATGCATTTTGATACAACAAATACAACTTTATAAAATGCTCTAGCTCTATGGATGGGCTCCATCCTATCTATCTCATGGCCTAGCCACACTACATAAGAAGGCCTCAGTCTGACTCCTTCAAATAGTATGTTGTAAATAGGCCATTTGAGATCATAGTTCCTCTACCTATCCTTATATGTGAGTTCCCTACACCTATGACTACATCAACTAGGTCCAGATCTCTATCATCTACATCATTATGGCTAGATGTGTAGCTCTCTTTAGTTAGGGTCTACCATGCCTACATCTTTCATGCACCTATTTCCTCTAATGGTTTCATCCTCTCTCTCTGCACCTATATCTATCTTGTTTCCTCCCCTACTAGTCTAAACCATCTCACCTAAGCTGGGGAAGATGGTACACTAGGGTCCTCTAATGCATTATACTCATATGATTGTAGAGTCTCATCTAGGACATCATGGAGTGATCCCCTCTCTAGGGACCCCCATCTCTCCTCTACATCATTATCTACACCTAAAAAATCATACTAGATGGATATTAGATCACCATTATATCTCAAAATATCTATCTATCTCTACTTCCAAATAAACATGTAAAGTAATAATTTAACCATCTTGTTTTACATGTTTATGTCTTGAATACTATGGTCTCATGATCTATGTGATCACCTAACATAATCTCCCCATCTGAGTTTCCTCCTAGTACCTCCTCTATAGGCTATTTCCTCATCTCAAATCCCTCTATCATGGCTCATGTCGTTCTAAGCCTATACTTGAGTGGTCTCTCTATCATCCATCCCTCATCTAGATCTTTTATTGGCTCATTAGGGATGAAATCAATATCTAATATATCCTAATATCTCTATCACCATCATGTCATTAGTGGTCATAAATCCTAATATAGAGCTAGTAGTGGTAAATCTAGTGTCTTTGCCTTTGCCTCCCTATCCTCCTACTTTACTCCCCATCATGCTCAACCAGTCCATGATCACTCATGACATGGTTTGAGTGTCAATCTCACTATCAGTGGTCCTATTCATCTCCTCCCCTATTGCTCCCTCACATGCTAAACCCACTACTTTATCATCAATATCAATATTGTTAGATGAGGCAAGCCTATCTATCCTAGTAAACCTATCATCAACTACATGGGGTAACCTAACCAATTGATATACATGAAACCTCTCATATATCCAAGTTGTTAGCAATATATTAGTCTCATTTTCTTCTTTGCTCTAACCAACATCTCATATAAATCATGTATGAGATGGACCTAGATGATAAATCTTAAATCATAGAGAACTCACTCCTCTAGCATCACCCTAATCAAGGCTACCATGGATAGTGGTACATTTTCATCCAAATTGTGACATAGTACTTGTTGTGTCATAATCCCTATCATAGATTTCTTGATATTCAAAATTTATGATATATATACATCATCCATATTAACTCTTCATCTTTCAAAAATCATCTATGAGCCTGTAGCCCACATGGATAAGGCTCTCCTCTCCTCTATGCTATCTAGTATCCCTATGGTCACTGATGCTCCTTTTATAGGTAGCCTGAGGATGGCATGGACATCCTCTAGTGTGATGGCCACCTCTATCACATCCCCATCCACCTCCCATCTAAAGATGTTAGTAAATCATTCATAGTAACTGAAGAACATGACTAATATATCAACACTCATATGGATCCTACACATATCATCTATTCCTCCTAGACATATGGATACTAGTATAGCCCTATCTCCATTTGATATTCACTCTAATAATGATGGTAACTAGGACATATCCACCAATCTCTAGCACCTACATCATCTTTGTAACCAAGAAATAATAAAAGATGTATCAATTCCTTCATGCCATGTATAATCAAAATACATTTTTTTCAAAAACAAACCTAATTGATTTTAAAATTATTTCATTTTATTCATTTTATTCATTTTACCCTATTTATAGCTTTCTTTCAACCTTATAAACACATTTTCACATTTATTCTAGTTCTTTGGTCAAACAAGTTTGACCAAAATTTCCCTATTTTTCCTTGATCAACTCCAAAATCTTAGTCAACCCTCTTATTTTCCCCTTCCTAATGTTGTGTTATCATTTTAGAGCTTTCAAATCAGTTGGAAAAGTACATTAGATTTGTAGCTTGCATAAGGTACATGTTCGACCCATGCCTACTGGGTTGGCACTATGGATTCTACCTAGTTTTAGCTTACTAGGTTAACTGGGTTGACCCAGTTCATTTTGCATACTGACCCCTTATATTTTCTAAAAAAGTGCATTTTCCTATTTTATTCCTAATTACTCTAGACCCATTTCCAATCTTACTTTTTTCTACCCATATAATCTAATTTTGGCTCATTTTGACATCTATAAATGCTTAAAATTGAAAATTACTAGAAATATACTTAATTCACTACAAATTTCAAAAATTGGCTTAATATTCATAGTTGCATATTTATAGTGCACCCACTGCTACCTCTGGGCATACCTCTTGTATATCTTGTCATATCCTCACCATCCTATCTCTTTTTATCTCTATAGCTTCTTTTTCTCTCCTTCACAAGTCAAAATAAGAAATGACTTATCTTTTCCCCTAATTAAAAAGACTTTTTAGTAATTCAAAATCTTCAAATTATTTTCCTACAAATTCCTTGTTTTGTATATATATATTTTTTTACTCATCCAATTTTTAAACCATTAATTTCATTAGATTCATGATAAGGTATAAAATATTTTCTACTATCATATGCATATCTTCTATAAATTTTGATTTTTAGCTATTTTTTACACTAACTTCTATAGGTTCATCAAGTGTTATTCACATTAGATGCCTTCACTTAATTTTGAAGTCTACTTATTTATCTATATCAATAAGGTAAGTAAAGGTATGTTTTTTTCAATTTTTTACTTTCATTTATCTTATTGATTGCTTACTACACTTTACTTAACATCAACATTGTTTGTTATCATGTTTTGTCTTGAAGCACCATCTTGTGTTGTACTTACATGACACATGATGATATTCGAGTGAGGAATATATATACATAATATTTTGAACTTTTATTTATTACTTTATATATTTCAAGAACCTACCAAGTCTCAATCTCTTTGAGTGCATGCCTTAAATAGTGCACTAGGAAAGGGGTGGGTAGACCATTGGTGCTTCATAAGATCATTGTTCCTTTTGCCACTTTCCATTTACCCTAAGATTATTATTCTTAGTCCTATCCATTCTAGTCATTTTCCTCTTTCCATCATCCTTTTCTTGCATTAATTACATTTTAGACTATTGGCTATATGACATTAACTAGGGTTGACCCTATATAGTCTAGGGGTATTTTTCACTCTTTAGGTTTATTAGGCTTTGAGCTAGCCTAGATCAGACCTAGTGAATTATCCTTAAAATCATACTAGGTTAGACATGGTCGACCGTGTACAACTGACATTCTCAAAAGGATTTAGGGAAAAATATACCTATATATAAAAGTTAATTTCCAAACATTTTTAGAGAAGAGAAGCAAATAAAAATAAGTGTAAACAAACATCTACTTATTGACCATTCTACTTAAGGAATAAAGCTTAGGGTTCCATACTTTATTTGGAGATACATATCTTATCTTATATAAAAGTATTCTAGATGCATAGATAGGTTATGTAACCTAGAGATGATTTATCTTTGTTATCCTTACATACCAAAACAATCTCTTGTGAAGCACCTTGGCCAAGGGAGAGATTGAGGCTTGGTGGGTTCATATTCAATGTAAGTATTCCTACCTTTATTTCTCCTTCGTAAGAGTAGATAGATAATGTAGTTTTGATTCTCTCTTCTATACATTAATATTCCATATACATTGATATGAGCATATTTTTTTTATGCATGTTTAGTTTATTTTATTTTGTTTTTAACCATTCATATTGTGCTAAAAATTTTGGTGTGCACTAGATTAGATTTAATTTCTTGTTTATTATAATAGAGTGAATATCAAACCTTAGGACTCTTTTAGGGTTTTTTCATGATTATGCTAGATTTTAAGCTTTGGAACCCTACCTTACATGGTGTATTATGACATGGGATCCCCTAATCGGGTCTAGTAGACCCCCATATTGGTCATTTTCCCACATAAAAAATGTATTTCTAATAAGAAGTGTAGGTATGCTCTATCTTCTCCGAGCTAAGATTGATTTATAGACATGATACATTTTTGATTGCATATAGTAATCATGTCTATTTAAGTAAAACATAGGCATGACATTTCGTTTCAAATCCAAAGTTACTACACCAAGAGCTCTATGTAATTAATTTTTGCATCAATGTTTTATATCTTTTGTATGAGATCTAATAATCATCTTGTTATTGTTCATAATGAGGAGATGATGCCAAAAATGTCAATAATCATCTTGTTATTGCTCATATGTTTCACCAAATGGGGAGTTAAACTAAATTATCTTAGTATTTTTTGAGGGACCCTATGTAATTAGAATCCATGGAGGATTGAGGTTGGTTTATGGTATGATGTTTATGAACTATCATTAAGAGTGTAAGCATGTCCAGAATGCAAGTAGAATTCTATAGACAATCTTCTTTACATATGTATATTTTCACACTCTTTGCATGGTAACACAATATTTTCAAGAAATTTGAAGGAGTATATGTTCTAAATATTCATTAAAATAATTTTTGGGTTAGAGGTCTTTAATTTATGAACCATCTTTAAGAAGGTTCACCTTCAAAACCCTCCTATAGACTAGTTTTGAGAAAAGTCAAATTTATTGAACTCAAAACCTCATACATCATCCTAAAATATCTTAAAACCTGAAATAAACTTAGAGAAGGTATTTTTATGTATGTAACTATGTAGACATGGTATAAAATAGGGTTTTTTAAAGAAAACATGCAAAAAGAGGTATAAAGTAGTTTAATGGATTCCAATCTATGAAAAAAAATTAAACTTTTTCTTCCTCTTAAATCCATTATATTCTCAAATACATACATGTAAATTCCTCTATCATCTCAGTAAAATCAGTCGGTCTACATAATTAAAGATAGTTTGACCTAGTCAACTAATTTGACTAAGTTGTAGGTGTTTCTTCATAAAATGAACATATTTGATGATATGAGGAATTTTTATAGGTTAAAATATCATTATATATTCAATTTATAATGGTTTAATTTATGTTCTTAGAAATATCAAGTTAAAAAAGTTAGGCTACTAGGTCTAGTTTGCCTAGTAGACCTATTTGATCAATCAAGTGAAGTGAAGAATGGCATAAAAGGGATAAAAATTGAGTTGATGAAGAATATCCCAACCACATAGCTGATATTTGAGTTTAAAATCCATTTTCAACTATATTTTGAGTGACAATTAATGCAAAATAGGGCTATAGAATAAGTCGACTAGTCTTAAGTGCTAACCACTCTGAGTTAATTAATCATTGACTAGAAATCAATGCATGTTCCTTGGTTTTTATGAAAGAATAACATTAACCTAACTTGATATAATTTTAAGTGGATATATTTGAGAAATATTGACATAGAATGATAGAGGATAACTTTGAACAAGTCAAAGATGTCCCACCACCTTGTTTTCAATGATAAAAGGAGCTCATGCAAGGCATAAAACATGAAGAGACTTCTTGGGGACTATTGATAGCAAGTTATAATTGATTTTTACTTGATTTGATGATTAGTGGACTTATACTTCTCTCTTATATGCCACTATCTTGTCTTATTCTCTTCTCATGTCTATATATTCAAGCTTTTAAGCCTGTTTTGTAGGATCCCTCTCTTGGGCATGATGAAACTCTACCAAGATTAAGCTTTTTAACCTTTTAAGATAATAAAAATTACTATTTTACATTCATTATATAGGTTTAGTGTGACTATATTTGTTTTATTTTAACATTTGGTAGTATTTTCTCCCTTGGCAGGTCCTAATCTCACCTAGTTATTAGTATGCCATATTATGCAGGTCATATACATTGCTTGATTTTGAGTAACTAAGATAATAGTGGATATTTTGAATTGTTAGTGCCTTGAATCATTTCATTCATGATTTTATCACATAATGAAACCTCTATGTGAAATACTATTGCATAATAATCCTTTAGAGTTGTAGAATTTAGTGATTTGCATTACTTTCTAGTGTTATTTAAGTTCAAATTGAGTGGATGCAACACAAATATATGTGTATCACCATCAGTAGAATAGGATTTACTTTTTAGTTCCTTTCTACCCCTTTTCAGCCAAAAAATAAAAGTAGATAAATTTATTCATAGGAGCTAAACTCACAATATAGAAATTGGTCTATGATATAGTTGTCCCATAGCATTTGACCACTCTAATTTTAATATAGGTTTTAAACAGATTTGAGCAATCTAATTTTGAAAGATGCAACTTGGGTTTCTAATAGTTATAGCATGCCTAGTGGGACACATATCACACCATTAGAGTACACATATGTAGGATCTTGGTCTTCAAAAATATTTTCAAGTAATCATATGGTCCTCATCTCTAAGGTAAAGGGTAGCTCTTATTCATAAATTCATTGATTTTCATTTGTTTTATAGGTTATGGAAACCTATAGAGAAAAAATTTCATCATTCATCTCCTTATCAACAGGCCTATAATCCATCCTAGTTAAAATATGATCCCTATACATCTCACAACCATATATAAAACCTTATCATTAGTTTGGTGACTCATACCAATCTTATGATAACCTTCATGAACCTTGTTATCTTCTTGATCAGCTCAATCAAGTTCCAAGACAATCCATATCAATCTTCAAACAAATCTTGTTTGGATATGAGAGAAAATGGTGAGCATAGACACTCAAAAGAGTTATGGACAAGATATCTCCATGTATGATATTGAGAACATGAGAATTTCATTTTATCAAGCTAAAGAAGTGTATACATCTTTCATAAGGTAAGTCCATTCAAAATTTAGTAGCGATATCCTTGACATAGGTGGTTTAACTATAAAAATTAAATAAAATTTGGTAGTCCATGAAAGACACTAGGGTCACCACAATTAGAAACATGTTCCCATTGAATTACCATTTTTATTTATTAAGATCAAACAAATGTATATCATGGCCCTCAAAATTCCATTCAGACCTTACCAAAATTTCCAACTTGGAAATATATCCAAGAGAGACCTGAAAAGAAGGAAGAAGTGTGTTTTGAGGAGGTTAATTTTCATGTTTCACATTTAATCATACAAGAACCTTCATCTTCAAGTTTTCATGGAGAGATCTCTAATGAGTTGGTTCATGAATTTGAGGCTCACATTTCTAGACAAGTTAAGCTTTCAAATCAACATATTTATTAGTTAATAGTAGTTGCAAAGATAACACAATCTCAGTATCAAGTTCCTTAATTTAATCCTATGGATGCAATAAGTGCAAAAGAATAATATCCTAAACTCAAGTTCATGACTTGGAAACAAATACAGTAGTCAAGGGAGAAATAAGAGAATTAAAACATAAGCCTAATCATTATTATGAAAAGAAAGAAGGAAGTCATTCAACCTCTACTCTTCCCTCCTCAAGAGCTCAAAGCCTTTCCTTCATGGATAGATATTCAAGATAACTTTCAAAACAGAGAGGAGGTGAAGGTGATTCAAGTTGAGCATCCACATGAGAAAAATAAATCATCTATGGCAGCACATTTAGACCTTTCTCATCTTCTTGAGTATTTTCAGAGGTCTACCATGAAATTTTTTAAGAATTATATTCTCCTTTGTGAGGAAAATGAAGGTGAGATGTCTTGAGTGAAGAAGAGAAAGACATCACCATTGAGACACGTTTTGGTAAGGATAGCCATGACTTAGTATTTCATAATGACAAATAAGATGAGTTACAAGATGAGATTTATATGCAATATAAGACACAATAAGAAGAAGTTTTATTTGAAAAAAATGAGTTTTTTTCTCAATATCTTATTTATCACATAGCAAATTTTCTTCATCAAGATGTTCCTAAAGAACTTACAATAATTACCATTGATTAGTGTAGCACATCCAAAGAAAATAAGTGTCAAGGTAATGATGATGAAACTTGGAAGAAATATAATAATTTTTGTAATGAATCTCAATATATTAAAGGTCTCATAATTCATATTTAGTACCATTCAGATTTTGAACCAATCATTATTTTCCCATAAGAAGAGCAAATACATGATTATGTAAGGAATGAAGAAATGTTTGCTAAAGGAGTACCTTAATTCATTACTGCTAAAGACAAAACAACTTAATAAATTATATCCTTTATGTTGTAAGTGGATAATGAGTGGGGGTGAATAAATTTAATAAAAATAACCACTCAATTCCACTCATTATTCCATGAAGCATACATTCACATAAGAGATCATACATAAGTAAATAACTATGCAAGCATATAACAAGAGAATATAAGAGATATGTGAGAAACCCTATTAGGGGATAAAACCCATTGAACCATTCACATGGAATAATATCCTATAATTTCAAGATCCAAATTATAGTTAACCACCAACTTCACAAGGAGCTCCAACCCCTACCTAGTTGAGCACCCACCCAACTAGTCTTATGCAAGTTCTATTTTACAAGGAGGATCTAAAACCTAGGTAAATTATAAAAAAATAATTAAAATATTATCTATGATAATATTATAACACTTTTTACTAAATTAACTTATGATTACCTCCTTTATTTTCACTCTTAACCCTTCGAACTCACTCAAATAACCTCTTAGGCTTACTTCGCTTAACATGCCTCATCTACGCTCATTAGGTCCATTGACCTTGTCATCCACCTAAATAAAATTATTTAGATATTAATATACAATAATATAATATATTTTATGGTCCTAAATGACCTATTACTAGTCCTTCAATGATACCTTTTCTTCGCTTCAATTCACACTCTTTTAACTAGCTCAAATAGGCCAATTAAGCCTTGCTTATATACACAAATCTTCTTCTCACCTATCTTGGTTAGATAAGATACTTTACATGATTTAATTATCCTTTTAATAGGTCCAAAATAAATTTAATTAAGTGATACAACCACTCCATAATTCATTCATATCCCTTAAGGACCAAAACCCTATTAGGCCGAATAATGACCTAAAGGAATTAGGCGTTCTCTAAGGCACACATTACACTTCTGACCACTTGGATCACCTTTAACCTCCACCAATGATTAAAAAAATTATAATAAAAAAATATATATACCCTTTATCACTCCCAAATAGTTTCATACCACATATTGAATCATTTCATCACTTGAACCATGTTAATAAGCATACTCTCCATTAGCCCTTCATACACCCATAATATCTATTTTACATAAATGAAGTAAATAACCAACTATAACACATAAAAAATTGAAAAAAACATATTTATATATAATTTATGGCCTCAAAAACATCACTATGTCCATTAGACATCATCAAATAGGTTAATAGGCCTTAATAACTCTCTTGCTACATGACCACTTAGAATAGTCAAACATAGTTACAGTACAATCAAGAACTCTTGACTCTCAAAAATTGAAAAACAATAGAATATTAATTAAAATGAATTATAATGAACATTTTAGACTTATATAATATCTTAAAACTCATTGTTTTCTTCAAACCTTGGAAAAACACCCCAAACACACCTTTGAAAAGTGACTACTCAAACTATATGTAGCCTCCAAAAACATAGTCATGCAGAAATTTCTCATTAGTACTTGAAAATAAATTTTAATGAAAACTAATTAATATTAATAGTTTATATTTTATCTATAGATAAATCCAAAATGGATATATATCAAACTCTATAGGTCATCATTGGTCTTATAGACCAATCTCTTAGGTTACTCTCTTCTTATCTTAACACAATCTATTAAGCCATTTTGGTTTCCACATATCAACACCTTGAAATATCTATAAAAATTAAATATATAATAAATAAATAATTTACATGTAAAAAACCATAAACAAGTACATTATATGCACTGAATCTGGTAATAGAGTCTTAGACACTTCACTTCCCCTAGCACATCAAGAATTGTCAAACACTGTAAACATTCAATCATGGAAACATGACATTATAACACTTGATAAATAATAATAATGATCTTAAAATATATTTAAAATATAATATAACATTATTAGATCACCCATTAACACATAAATCATATGTTCCAAAATTAACCTTGCTCTTGCAAACCATTCTCA
Organism: Torreya grandis; assembly: GCA_037957365.1. Classification (NCBI taxonomy): domain Eukaryota; kingdom Viridiplantae; phylum Streptophyta; class Pinopsida; order Cupressales; family Taxaceae; genus Torreya; species Torreya grandis. Next base: position 190,297 of record JARHVA010001175.1, on the reverse strand, counting down.
TTCTCTTGGGTTTCATTGTCTTGACTTACACAGACAAGTCACTTTGTGAGCACCTTATATATTATATGTGAGTATAATCACAACTTATCAACCAAGGTAAAAATTGGTATAGGTCATAAAAAAGTACCCCAAACAATTGGATTCATCCTTAATCACCTGAAACGTATCCCTAAATGCTTTCTCACTTTGACTGGCTTTTTCTCACTATTTTCACTTTTTACCAATTTAGTGATAGGTCAGATTCCATGACAAAAATAATTGACACAAATATTTTAAATTCCAAAAATAACACCATGGGCATCAATAATTATTCTTAACCTTCAACTACCATCCACTTGCATGCATTGACCTGATAAACCGTACCTGTAACATTAAATTATTTAGAAACAAGTAGTTTTATATAGCTTTTGCTCACTACCTTGACACACCACTACCACTTGGATATTATTAGAGGATTAATATACATAAAAAAATCATAAAAAAGACTTACCAATCCATTGTAGGTCATTTTCAACAGGATTTCTCTAATTGGGTTATTAAGAGGGTTTAAAGAGGGTTTTGGACTAGTTTATATTCTTAACGAATGTTCATAAAGATATATCCCTTAAACCACTTAAAAATTACTGTAAATAATTATTATGAACATTTTATATATCTCCCAAAAGTATTATTTTCCCATTCATAATTTTCAAATGCTAATGAACATCAAAATATCCTTTTCAGGTTTAGAACTCTTCATTCTGCATGCATATGAGACCTTCAAACGCGATTTATTGATTTTTAATTCAAATTATGACTTAAAAATTATTCTTGAAACAACCTATAAAATCTCATTCCATGATCACATGGAATCTTATCACCTTTAAAACTCAAATTTAATCCTCATCAGACCTCACTAGGTATCTTGGCATATTAAGATTTTAGCTACAAGTTACTTTAGGTCTGGTGTATGAAGTTCCCACCACTGTAGATGATCTCAACACGTCATATAAAATCTTATAAAACCTCTCATGTTCTCACACATTTCTAAACTTATTCTCATATATATCACACTTCTCTTCTTAACATGCTACTAGACCTATTCCATCACACTAGGTCTCTCATGCAAGGGTTATGCTTCAATACCTAACTTTGTTGCCATTATAGATTAAATTTCAGCTCACTCATATTCTCTACCAATTATTTACACACTATTAGGGTCAAATACCTTTATCTTCTCATCATCATTCCTCTATAAGATTTGTTCATGCTTAGGAATAATCTAAACACACAAGATCTCACATTTCCTTTGACATTAATGAAAGTGTATAGACACGTGACATCAATGACAACTTGAAATAATCTCCCCATTTTTTATTGATGGAAAAACCTATTAACACATTAGACCATTCTCATTTATCCTCAAGATGGATCTCCCCATTATGTTTTTCTCCCCCTTTGACATTAATGACAATTTTCATATACATTATCACATGGTCATCCATACATACTCCTTCGATCTTAGGATTTGACCACCTAAAAAGTTCCCTCATTGTCCATGAATAATTATTTTCAAGCTATTCAAGACATTTGAGTTATCTCCTCCTAAGTCCATGCTCCACTTAGATCATGACATCTAAAACCATGGATCATTTGATTACAATAAATACATAACTCAAAATATTACCTTAACAAAGTTCCATAGATCTTCAAGCAAACTCCTCAAGTCATTAAAACTTGATTCAATTCATGGCACCTTTAATAGATCATCTCAACCAACTAAGTCTACATATAAGTATACTAGCATTGTTCCTATAGGAAAAATATGATTTCCTTACCTAAAGATACTCTAAATTATGTAAATTACATCCATATATCTTATATATGGTCAATCAAGCCATCATAGCTTATAACACTTTATATGTTCTTCAAGGAAACATATAATCAAATAGGTCTATGAGACCTCATAAATAGTGACACACCTCTATCAAACCAATGAATCATCCATGATCTACAAGTAGGGACACATAAATCATGTCAACTTACTCCTTCATGACCTTAAGGTCATCTTGATTCATAAATAACACTAAAACCTCCAACAAACTCTTCAATTAAACTCAAAGAATCAACTCTACATACTTACATTCAATACCTTTATATGATCACTTAGAACTTACCATTTTTAGAACACTATGAATATCTTCATGTCATTTCAAACATTACATTACATACCCTTATGACCTGATGAGGTCACCAAGACATCAAGAGACCATTTCAATCCATAACACAACTTTAATGAATCATCATAACAATCTTATTCAAGCTTACTAGCTTCTTGTCATGATACAAGGCATGATCATCTTTATACCTTCTATGAATACTCTCAAGACACCAAAAACTTATCATTTCACTCTTTTATCAACACAAGAACATTTTTATTCATGAGAAACTTTCTTTACCTCTAATGACATTGGTCGTATAGACCAATCTATAACTCTCTTGATCAACAATTATGAGTTTTGCTTCTTAGACCTCACCATAAACTCAAACATGAATTAAAATCATGTCATCAATTGAAGGAAACATTTAAACCAAATTACCAAAATCACACTGAGACCAAAAGTCCATAACAAAGTCAATAGCATTATGAGAACACACCTTAAGGTCTGAAAACAATAGAAGATGTAAAACCCTCATCTCATTGTCTTATGAGTCTTAAGATCATTCATCACTTCTGAGATAAAAAATGATTAATAAAATTAATCCTATAGGAAAAAAATTACCTAAATAATACTTCCATTCACTTATATCAATCACCTTAATTGAACAAAATCACTATATAACTCAAATAATTCACCCATGTCTACCATTCACAAAGACTTTATGAATATAGTCGCTTTTATGATGAATTTAATGCACAAAATTACACTCCCTAATCTTCTTAAATGCATAGAAAAAGATAAGAATGAGTTACCATCATGATACAATCCTTATAATATCAAATGAAGTGCTTTAGAAAAGTTTAAATCCACTACTTCTTCTCTTAGGTTCACTAGCACAAAACATAATTAACAAAAGTTAACTTTGACCCACATTTATTGTAACTGCATGAACTACTAGAATTCCTAATCACTTTGAGTATGATCCTCACATAGTCCACTTAAAATTTACATATTATACAAACCTTATATAACCACTTTCATGGCATTAACAGGCTATACTTTTCTCTTAAATCCTTATTGCATACACAGTTAGTTTGAATTTTTGAATTCCAATGGTTACTTCCTGGCCATACCTCCAAGACTTCAAATTAATATCTATCTTATCTTAGAAATAATAGTAAATTTTATTCACTTTAAAAGATAATGAAAAAAATAATACCCTCACCAAAATATATAAGACATCCATATAGTATCCATTATCACCTAAAATATTTGCACATACTTTTTTCACCATTCTCAATGCCCATATACAAGCATCTAAGTGGAAAACTTGTCAGATAATTGTGACCTTATCCTCTGGTTGTAGATATCTTGTCAAAATTTTATGATAAATATGATTGAGTAAGATTAATATTGATTTTTTTTTACTATACTTGATTTGTCAAGATTCTCATACATGGCTTAAACAAACCTCAAATAGGTCTCAACAACATATTCAAGCTTCTAATCAAACCATTTCCTATATGTGACATCTTCAAAGAGTAAAATCAACTTCTCTATCTTGATGATCAACTCATCCTTCACTTATATATATATATATATATATTATATATATATATATATATATATATATATATATATATATATATATATATATATATATATATATATATATATATATATTATGATATATATCAATTCATAACATCTTCTATCAAGGCCAAAACAAGATTATTGTAACTTCAATTTTGATTAAACATATAAACCAATTAACATCTTCTTTCTATCATGCTAGCTAACCAAGTATACCACCTTTGAATTCTTTGACCTATACCACTATATTAATATGTATTTAGAGTCATTTTATATTTTAAATCTTGGGTTTAATCTTTGAATTATCTTCTATATAGTCCTAAGCTGTCAAATGGTTCCTTTGACATTCTTTCAACTCTTTAGACAACTCTGTAAATACCATCACTGGAAACAAGATGAACGTTGTCCTTATCACACTTTACGCTAATTAGGATCACCTATAGGATATCAATCCTCATAAAAAGGTCTTTATTTAATAACAATTTTTTGAGTTAGCTACTGAGGGCGGGGGGGTGAATTAGTTACATAAAACTAACTATTCAATTTCATTCATTATTCCATGAAGCATACATTCATATAAGAGATCAATACATAAACATATCATAAGAGATATGTGAGAAACAATATTTGTTGATAAAACACAATAATACATGCACATGGACTAATATACTATAATTTCATTATAAAAATTATTTTGAAGTACCAATTTCACAAGGAGCTCCATCCCCTACCTAGTTGAGTACCCACCCAACTAGCCTTCTACAATATCTATCTTGTTAGGAGGTTCCAAACCCTTAGGTAACTTAAAAGTAAATATGTCACATAATATAGTTTATAATATTATAATACCTATTTTATAACTCAACTAATTATTCTATCCTTTGTTTTCACTCTTCACCCTTCAAACTCACTCAAACAACCTCTTAGGATTACTCACTCAACATGCCTCGTTTAGGCTCATTAGGTATATTAACCTTGTCATCCACATACAAAAAATTATTTATATATGAATATATTATACTTTAATCCATTTTATGGTCCTAAATTACCTATTACTACTCCTTCAATGATCCATTTTCTTTGCTTCAATTCACACTCTTCTAACTAGCTTAAATAGGACAATTAGGCCTTGCTTATATACACAACTCTTCTTCTCATCTATCTTGGTAAAAAATATCATTTAAATGATTTAATTATCATTTTAATAGGTCAAAAAAAACATTAAATTAGTGATATAACCACTCCATATGTCGTTCATTTCCCTTAAGGACCAAAACCCTATTAGGCCTGATGGAGACCTAAAAGAATTAGGCCTTCTCTAAGGCACACGTTACACTTTTGACCTCTTAGATCACCTTTAACCTCAAAAAAAACTTTAAGAACTTATAATAAAACCAAAATATAACCTTTATAATTCCCACATAGGTCTATACCACATATTAAAGCAACTCATCACTTGAACCATACTAATAGGCCTACTCACTAGTAGCCCTTCATATACCCAGAAAATATGTTTTACATAACTAAAGTAACAAAAAGAATATTACACATAAAAACAAAAAAAAATAATATTTATAAATAATTAAAAACTTTTAAAATATCACTATGTCCATTATACATAATAAAATAGGCCAATAGGCCTCAAGAACTCTCTTGCTACATGACCACTCAGAATGGTCAAACATAGTCAAATTACAGTTAAAACCTATTGAATTTCAAAACCTGAAAAAGAAGAAATATGACTTAAAATGAATTATAATTAACCTTTTATACTTATATAATATCTTAAAACTCAATTTATTCTTCAAATATTGGCAAAAGGCCCCAAAATCACCTCTGCAAAGTGACTACTTAAATTGCCTATAGCCTCCAAAAACATAGTCATGAATAAATTTATCATTAGTAATTAAAAAGACATTTTCATGAAAAATAATTAATATTAATAATTTATGTGTTCTCTATATATCACTTCCAAATGTATATATATCAAACTCTAGAGGTAATTATTGGTTTTACAGACCAATCTCTTAGGTTAGTCTCTTACTATCTTAACATAGTCTGCTAAGCCATTTTGGCTTCCAAATCTCAACACATTAACCTATATATCCAAATTACATATATAATTAATAGGTAAATTAAATTTAAGAAACCATAAACAAGTAGATTATATTTAATGAATCTTGTCATCTCAAACACTTCACTTCCCTTAGCACATCAAGAACTGTTAAACACTACAAATCTCCAGTTATGGAAACATGACATTCTGACACCTAAAAAAGAATAATAATGATCCTAAAATATATTTAAAATATAATATAACCTTATTATATCACCATAAAACACAAAAATCATGTGTTACAAAAGTAACTTTGATCTTGTAGACGATTCTCATGGTCTTGGGTTCCATTGTCTTGACTTACATAGACAAGTCACTTTGTGAGTACCTTCTAGGTTATATGTGAGTATCATAAACACTTATAAACCAATGGATAAATTTTTATATTTATTAAAAAATACCCTAAATAATTGGATTCATCCTAATCACCTGAAACCAATCCCTAAATGCTTTCTCACTTTGATTGGATTTTTCTCACTGTTTTCACTTTTTTGCCAATCTAGCAATAGGTCAACTTCCATGACAAAAATTATTGAAATAGAGACTATAAATTTACAAAATAATACCATAAATATAAATAATTAGTTTTTAACTTCAACCTCCATCCACTTCCATGCATTGACCTAGTCAACCCTACATGTAGCATCAAATTCTTTAGAAACAAGTAGTTTTCTATAGCTTATGCTCATTTCCATAACACACCACTACCACTTGGAGATTCCTATAGGATTATTATAAAACATAAAATTATCAAAAAATACTAACCAATCCATTCTAGGTCATTCTCATCAAGATTTATCCAATCGAGTCATTAAGAGGGTTTAGAGAGGGTTTTAGATCAATTTATATTCTTATCGAATGTTCATAAATATCTATCCCTTAAAATAATTTAAAATTATTGTAAATACTTATTAGGACCATGTGACTTATATCTAAAAATTTTCATCTTCCCATGCACAACTCACACATGCTAATTAATATCAAAAGATCTTTTTCAGGCTAGGAACTCTTCATTTTACATGCATATGAGACTTTCAAATGTGAATTTTTGAATTATACTTAAAATTATGATTTAAAAATTATTAAAAATTATTTAAAAAACATTTCATACCTCATTACATGATCACATGGGATCTTAACACCTTAAAAAATCAAATTGACTCCTCATCAAATCTCACTAGTCTTTTAGTTGCAAGATACTTTAGGTCTTGAGTATGACCTTTTCACCATTATATATGATCTCAAAACCTAATATAAAATATTATAAAACCTCTCATGTGATCACACACTTCTAACCTTGTTCTCATATATCTCAAACTTCTCTTCTCAACATGTGACTAGACTTGTTCCATCACACTAGGTCTCTCATGAAAGGATTATGACTCAATACCTAACTTTATTACCATTTTAGATGTACTTTAGACCTAAATAATATTATATACCACTATTTTTCACACTATTGTGATCAAATAAATCATATTATCAACATCATACCTCATCATTCCTCTATAAGCTTTGTTCATTCTTAGGAATAGTCTAAACACACAAGATATCACACTTCCCTTGACATTAATGACACTACATATACACATGCCACCAATGAAAAATAGAAATTATTCATCACGCCTAAAGAGATATAATATTTCAGTAATAAAGGTCTTGAAAAGTCACCATTCCATATGGAGAAGAGTGAAGGTATTAACCAAGACATATCAGATCATTGGCAACCAATGAATGAGATTGAATTAACATTATTCTTGCAAAGTAGAATAATATGGGAAGAGTATGATTGGTTCCTATATTCACATATATATTCCATTCACTTTAGAATGGAATTATAATGCCCAACTACTTTTCCAAGTATCCATGAACATGCAAAATCTTCTATCTATAATAAAGATCCATCAATATATGGAAATCATGATTCAAGGTTCCATGGTGAATAATCAAGTTTTGCATTTGACCTTAGAGGAAAGGTTTTGATTTCAGGTTAGTTGTTTTAGGTTGTTTATCATTTTTCAATAAGTGAATAACACAAGCAATAGTCTACTACCTTATTGTTATCTTATCTTATTTTCTTATCTCCTTAAGTTAGTTGTGTTCGCTTCATAGTTTAAGTGTTTTCTTGTTGTTTCTATCATGTCTTAATATTTTTAAAGTCAAAATATGTGTCATAAAGTTTAAAAGTATATTTGGTAGTTAGGAGAGTTATCAAGCCATGTTTTTGTGTTTCATACTATTATTATCATATCAAGATTCAGTGAGTTATCTCGACTAACAAGCTAGTCAATCCTTGTGAGCCAGGAAAAATGTTGGAAATTTAGCCTATCAAGGCCAAATGCCACCCCCTATAACTCAAAACTTTTCATGACACTATTACAAGCCTTCTTAGTGATATTCTCCTTAAGAAACTATGTATTTTTTACCTAAAAAGGAGACTTCTTGGTCTTTAAATATTTAAATTGGAGTCAAAAGGTCATTAAATCATCCAGAAATCCTTCAAATACATTCATATTCATGAAATTACATTATTTCAAATGTTTCATACTTTGAAAACATCTTCTATGTGTAAGTATAAGCTTATAAATGACCCCCAAGAGCTCACACATGCTAATTTTGGCAAAATAAAGGTGTAAAAAGGTTTAAATCTTTTCTAAAATGATTTTTGACTTGTGGTATTCCTATTCATGACTAAAATTGGTGGTGATAGGCCTTAAGTTTAAGGAACATGCAAAGAAAGGAGTTTTTTCATGTGAAGGAATAAATTTGTATGGCCTATTCCATAGATCATATCATAATATGATGAATAAGGAGATATGGTATGTGTTTTAAAAGAATTTGAAGGAAAAAGGTTTCCATATAGGCCCAAAACTAGTTCCCTCTAGTCATCTTGCTTCTTTGCACATAGTGAGATCCATTCAAGTTTGTAGGTTGTATGACTAGAGAGAGAAAACTAAGGTCTAAAAAATTTTAAAGAGAAATTGGACTCAAAGGGATTCTATAAATGGTAATTAATTCTTAGTTTAGTCCTCTCTCCTTCATTAACCATCCCTTTCAAGTCAAGGCACTCACTATCCCTACTTCATCAAAGAAGGCAACTAGTTTTCTTAGTTTTCTCTTCATCAAGGCATCCTGGTAGAAAAATTCAAGTTTGTGGAGTTTCTCAGGAGCATGGGCCACCTTTCCATGACATTATTTAGTTCTTTTACACACATTTTAGGGTCATATGGATATCAATAATACATAACAATGCAAATATATAGTCTATAAGCATATGAAGAGAACTTGTATAATCCAAGAGAGAAAAGGAATAACAAGTTTTATTAAAGTATTTTATTCAAGGATCCATGGTAAATAATCCATTAATGGATCTCAATAGTTTTTAACGATTCACCATTTAACATATTTTAAAGTTTCTTAACATTGATTAAGGATCTTAGAAAACTCCTAGGTTTCAATTTTAGAATCTTATGCTCCTTCAAATGATTTAAAATTTATCTATCTTATATAGGATATGATCATGAATTCATAGGTCCCTCAAAATTTTCTTGACATACTCCTCATGTCCATTTTCATCTCCATCTTGGTTCATTCCAATAAAGATAGTCTTTCACTACCATTTCTCACTATAGTAAACCTCCTTTCTCACCTCCTTTATAGTTTCCCATCTTCTATCACATACCACCACCTTCCATCCACCTTCATCTTAGGTATTCATTTCCAAATAATAGGTCAAGGACCATCAAAAATCATCATGGTCATTCAAGGACTGTAAAGACTTTTAAACATTACTAGACAACTATGAAAGGTAACTTACATCCAACAAAAAGTAGAGTCAAGGCTTTTTATTAAATAATAAGGAAAGAGAGACTAGTGAATATCTAATTTAAGGTTTTTGTTCATCAAGTTAAAATAAATCAATGACAAGATCATTAAGACTATTTTAAGTACATCATAACTCATCATTGCTCTATAATCTTTGTTCATTCTTAGGAATAGTCTAAAGACACAATATATCACACTTCCCTTGACATTAATGACAATACATTCACACATGAAACCAATGAAAACTTGAAATGATTCATCATGCCTAAAGAGATATAATATTTCAATAATAAAGGTCTTGAAAAGTCACCATTCCATGTGGAGAAGAGTGAAGGTATTAACCAAGACATATCAGATCATTGGCAACCAATGAATGAGATTGAATTAACATTATTCTTGCAAAGTAGAATAATATGGAAAGAGTATGATTGGGTCTTGGATTCACATATATATTCCATGTAATTTATAATGGAAGTATAAGGCCCAACTACTTTTCCAAGTATCCATGAACATGCAAAATTTTCTATCTATAATAAAGATCCATCAATATATGGAAATCATGATTCAAGGTTCCATGGTGAATAATCAAGTTTTCCATTTGACCCTAGAGGAAAGGTTTTGATTTCAGGTTAGTTGTTTTAGGTTGTTTATCATTTTTCAATAAGTGAATAACACAAGCAATAGTCTACTACCTTATTTTTATCTTATCTTATTTTCTTATTTCATTAAGTTAGTTGTGTTCGCTTCATAGTTTAGGTGTTTTCTTGTTGTTTCTATCATGTCTTAATATTTTTAAAGTCAAAATATGTGGCATAAAGTTTAAAAGTATATTTTGTAGTCAGGAGAGTTATCAAGCCATGTTTTTGTGTTTCATACTATTATTATCATATCAAGATTCAGTGAGTTATCTTGACTAGCAGGCTAGTCAACCCTTGTGAGTCACCAAAAATGTTGGAAATTTATCCTATCAAGGCCAAATGCCACCCCCTATAACTCAAAATTTTTCATGACACTATTACAAGCCTTTTTAGTGATATTCTCCTTAAGAAACTATGTATTTTTTTACCTAAAAAGGAGATTTTTTAGTCTTTAAATTTTCAAATTAGAGTCAAAAGGCTATTAAATCATCCAATAAACCTTAAAATACATTCATATTCATGAAATTACCTTATTTCAAATGTTTCATACTTTGAAAACATCTTCTATGTGTAAGTATAAGCTTATAAATGACCCCCAAGAGTTCACACATGCTAATTTTGGAAACATAAAGGTGTAGAAAGGTTTAAATCTTTTTTAACATTATTTTTGACTTCCGGTATTCCTATTCATGACTTAAATTGGTGGTGATAAGCCTTAATTCTAAGGAGCATGTAAAGAAACGAGTTTTTCATGTCATAGAACAAACTTGTATGGCCTATTCCATAGATCAGATCTTTAGAGCATGAATAAGGATATATGGTAGGTGTTTTATAAGAGATTAAAGGAAAAAGGTTTCCATATAGGCCCAAAATTAGTTCCCTCCAGTCATTTATCTTCTTTGCACATAGTGAGATCCCTTCAAGTTTGTAGGTTATATGACTAGAGAGAGAAAACCAAGGTCTAATATTTTTTCAAGAGAAATTGGAGTCAAAGGGATTCTATAAATGTTAATTAATTATTTATTTAGTCCTCTCTCCTTCATTAACATTATTTAGTTCATCACTATCCCTCCTTCAAGGTAAGACATTCACTATCCTTCATTAATGAAGGCAATCAATTTTCTGAGTTTTCTCTTCATCAAGGCATCATGGTAGAAAAATTCAAGTTCATGGAGTTTATCAAGAGCATGGGACACCTTTCCATGAAATTATTTAGTTATTTTACACACATGTGAGGGTCATATGGATCTCAATAACACATAACAATGTAAATATATAGTCTATAAGCATATGAAGAGAACTTGTATAGTCCAAGAGAGAAGGAATAACAAGTTTTATTAGATTATTGTTTTATGGGGTCTCCTTCATGTTCATATCATTTTAATGTAAGATTATCAAAGTTTATTCAAAGATCCATGGTAAATAATCCATTAATGGATCTCAAGAGTTATTAAGGATTCACTATTTAACATATTTTAAAGTTTCTTAACATTGATTAAGGATCTTAGAAAACTCCTAGGTTTCAATTTTAACATATTATGCTCCTTAAAAGGCCTTAAAATTTATATGTCTCATAGAGGATATGCTCATGAATTCATAAGTCCCTCAAAATTGTCTTGACATACTCCTCATGTCCATTTTCATCTCCATCTTGGTTCATTACAATAAATATGGTCTTTCACTACCATTTCTCACTATAATAAACCTCCTTTCTCACCTCTTTTCATGGTTTCCCATCTTCCATCACATACCACCACTTTCCATCCACCTTCATCTTAGGTATTTATTTATATATAATAGGTCAAGGACCATCAAAAATCATCATGGTCATTCAAGGACTATAAAGACCTTTAAAACATTAATAGACAATTAAGAAAGGTAACTTAAATCCAACAAAAAGTATAGTCAAGACTTTTTATTAAAGAAAAAGAAGAGAGAGACTAGTGAATATATAATTTAAGGTTTTTGTTCATCAAGTTAAAATAGATCAATGACAAGCTCATTAAGACTATTTTAAGTACCTTATTAAGGTGTAATGTAGAATAGTACATACAAGCACCAAGTAACCTCCACCTACAGTTATGCTAATAAGAGGCAAGGTTGAATATGTAGAAAAGAAGAAACTTGCACATTGGGAGGGAGAATTGGGCTCAACAAGAACTTTAATGAAGGCATAAGGCTTAATGAAAGAATAATGGGTATGTTTTTATTGTTTAATATCTATAAACTTTTTCAAATTCCATACAAATATCCCACACATAGTCAAGCTTATGAGGAAGAATGGCCTATGCTCAGAATGTTGGAGTATAAAGTAATGAGAAGATAATGTTGTAAAAGGTATAATCAGTGAGCCTAGAAAATCCAACTTCAATTTCAATCCCTTCAAGTTCTTAATCAATTACCATAATCATTCATGATGCATACAAAACATTTATAGCAATGATAAATAGAGATAATGCAAGATCAATCACATAACACATGACATACATGGGAAACCCTCTTGGGGGATAAAACCCACTGGAGTCTATAATTTGACTATTGTACTATAATAAAAATATCTAATTTATATTATCTGTAATTGACAAGGAACTAAACTCGCTATTTACTGAGACTATAATCCCACAAGGTGTTGTCACACCTATCTAATTGAGCTATAATAACAACCAGACATTTAGCAATTTTCACCTTGCAAGGAGGTTGTAACCACATTATATGATGATTTTCCACAATATCACCTTTGAATGTATCAACATATGAACTAAATTCTTTAACACCTAATTATGGACCTTTGCTTATCACTCTTCACCTTCACTCACACTCAATTTTCAAGACCACTATTTTACCAATAGAATTATGACCAATAGGTCAAACAAATAGTCATCAATCTATTCTACTCTTCAACTCATCTAAAATTAACTCTACCCCTCATTCACTTCATAATCCATGAATAATCCTCTCTCAAATCTCTCCCAAGTCTTTCACTTAAGTCTAAAAACCAACACACTTGGTCTCACTATTTATAGATCAAATATGATAATCACTACTTTGGTCAGCCATTAGGCATGCCTTAGCCCTTAAGGCATCTATCATATAAGTACATAGCTTAATAAAATCTTTATATGTCATCCATAGCATCTATGGGTCATCCTTAAGTAGCTACACCTTTTAATAAGGTTTTTTTTAGCTCTTATAGGTCTCGTGTGAACCCATTCAATATTTTAGCACTTAATCAAACAGAACAAGAACACATAACCACTTAAAAAAACATGGAAGCATTCCATATGATCTATAGGTCCTGCTTAAGTGCCAACAACTAAAATAGTACCCTTTTTCTTAAGTATAATTTACTCAAATGACATTCTCTACACATAATCACCATGAACGAATACTCTTCCCCTACAATCAAATTATAAACCTTTGTTCATACTACATATGATTGGTCAAATCTTCATAATGCACATATATAAAACTAATGGAGTTTTTAACACTCCCCAATATCCAATTCACCATGAAACATAAAAAATCATATATATATATCTCAATTACTCCTCTTGGCTCATTTTTAGAATATGCATGAACACATAGTTAAATTTGGAGATTAATATATTTGATTGTACACACTTCCAAATATTCAAATAAGGTTCATTAGATGTGCCATGGAGTCATCTTAATCTTTTATTTTTACAACATGAGCAAATTCTATAGAGATCAAAAGATATATAAAAAATAGAGAGCACTAGGTTTTCCTTTGTAAATTCAAATATTCAAATGAAAATGATCACAATTAAAACTCAAAAACCATGGTCACATCTCATGTCCTCATTATTGTGATTAAACATGCACCATTTATCTTATTTGATCTTTAATGCATAGTGTGACAATGCCCAAATGTTAAACATCTGATAGTTGACCTCATCTCATGCTATATAGAAACTTTGACTCAACATGCTCTATCACTCTCTTATAGGTATCTCGATCTTTAAAAATGATAAATAGCTATCACTTTGAACTCTTGACTTTAATATGTACCATTGATCTCTATCTGTATGATCTCCCATTCACAGGTGATCCATGGAAGAAGCTTAATCTTTATCTTTGCTTAGCATTAAAAATTATTCACCTATCCTCATCTTACTACTTCCTAGCTTCTTAAATAAACATGATCTATCAATTTTACTTGACCTTTATCTTGTTCAAATTTGAATAAGTATGGGAACCTTGCTTGTCTACTTGGAAGGCCAATTTTGCACAATCATATCTTTTGCCTTGCTCACTCGCATGTTCTCAAATTTGGACCATATAATCTCCTCACATAGGAGAATCCAACCATGTGACAAAATAATCCTATAACCCTCACACATGTGAGATATAAAGACACTAAAATGCATTCTCAAAATATTCTATCATAGAGCCAACTGTGCTTAGAACTTATCTGGGTGGCCAACTTTTAACATGTATATCTTTTGATGTGTTTAAGTACATCATCTAAAATTTAGCACAAATAAACTAGGCACAAAACTAAACAAACCCATATTATCAAATTATATTTAAATATCCACATGTGTGAGATATTCCACCATCAAAATTCCCACTCAATTTTTTTGCCACATTGCAAATTTGGCTATGGGAAAACACTATCAAAATGTTTGGGAACACAACTTTACACTTTAATATATTTTGGTGCACTTAGGCACATGACCTGATATTTAGTACATAATAAATAGGCACAATATTTAACAAACCCATGTGACCATTTCCTCCTAACTCATCTACATGTGGCAATGGTGACATCATCAAACTACTTAGATTTTCTACCACTGGACCCAAAGTGTCGAGATGAAAAAAATGGACAACCAGATGAAGTACATTTATGTACACAAGAACTAAAATCTTAAAAAATATCTTAGGGACCTTTTTCACATTCTTAATACTCCATACTCATCCCTAAACATCTCTAACCATACCAAAATAAAAGATCAACCAATCATACTTTAAGCATTCTAGGACAGGCACATTGCACACTTTGTTATTTTCACATAGAATATCAAGGCACTTCATCTACTCATACAAACACCTCCATGACATCAATATGACATCATTTAATATGTCTCCAATAATCTCACCCTTTTCATTGATGTTAGCAATAATTATATATAGAAACATATAGCTCACCTTCTCTCTCTTCAGACACTCCCATAACAAGAACTTTCTCCCCCTTTGACACAATGACAAAGTAATAAATAACTAATATTTAGGACCTAAAAATACCATAAATAGGAAAGTACCATCTTATAAATATGATACAAACCCCCCTTACCTTGATCCTACCTCTTCTTACCTTGACAACATCTTTCTTGCCCATGCCAATACTCACTTCAACCAACACTACAACCAATAAAGAAAGAACACACAAAAGTATTGAAATATGATGAAACTTACCAATAAACATCTAAGAGGGAATCCCCCTAAGATCTCTGAGCTATTGCACCTTTTGAGAATATTTAGATCTCCACACACTATGAAGAGCCACCATACATGATCACTAGCCTTCTCTCTCAAGCTACCACAAGGATCACCAATATAAATTCATACCACTCACCAAATAGGAAACATGATCTCCAAAAACCTAAGAAATCTAATTTTAAAAAACATACCTTTCTCTTTTGGAGAAATTGAACAAAAATGACTCTTATTTACACTAGGCATGTCTAGTCTCCTTATAGCCCTATCTTTAACTTCTAGAGCCTAAAATTTTTAGTAAACATACATTCAAGACCTAAAAATTCATATCTATATAAATCTCATATTACCCCTCAATCACACCAATTTTCACCACCTATCTCATCTTTTGTAATATACTTCCTTCACAAACCAACTAACCAATTAGGGTTCCATCTTGACATAAACTTGAATAACATGAGAACCAGAAACCTTTAAATATATATGAATCTTTATTTTACAACCCATTTTTCCCTTTAAACCTATTAATAATCCCCATACCTCAATTCACAAGGCAAACCATTTTTATAGCATAGCCCAAAACCCTAGAAACTTAAAACAAACAAGGTCAACAAACCTCCTTTTGGGTAATACACACCTTTGAAACTTCTTTAACACTTGGAGAGACTCATCACACACTTCTGGACCAAAAATTGAGCCATCATACCATTTAAAACATAGAATTCCTATAATCCCTTTTAGGCCTGCTTGTCCTTAAGCCAAAAATTGAGAAAACTAAGAGCACTCAAAAATATTCAATTGGCAAAAACATACCTTCAAAAATAAAAAAAACCTGGAGTACATCAAAAATAAATTCACAAACCTATATGATCACCAAACACTTCTTGATATTTCTGTAAACTCATTAAGCCACCTACAACCACCCATTCTAAATATATACTACATCTCCTTCACTAATCTCTTTATCAAGCTCATGAACTTTTTTCTCCCCCTTAACTAAAGACCTTCTATTATTGGTATTATCATCTTGAGTACACAAAATTTATTCTCCACTAAAAGGAGTCTTTTAATAATCATAGATATAGACCTCCTCTATACCACAATGCTCTACCATGGTTTGAAACCAGGAGTTGCCCACAACTCCTCTTTTTCCTTCTCCTCTTTGGTCATCTAATACTTATAGTTATTATTCTTCTTATTTGGATTAAAATAATAAACATGCTTGCCCACTATAGCAATCTCCTTATTTTATATGATTATATTGACAATACTTGGAGAAAACAAACATTCATAACATACCTTTTCATCTGAAGAATCCACCTTATAGTTTGGAACCTCGTCACTAGGAAAATATAATTGATGTTATTTTCATGATACATGATAAAAAATATAAGGATGTTCACTTGGATAAATACAAACCTCATTAGTAGCCTCAACCAGTACCTTAGTCTTCTCTTTGATCTTGTTCTCTTCATTCTTAACATGAGTAGACAATGAGACCTCTTGGCACTCTTCAACTTTTGTAGCTTTCTCCACCATAGAAAAGAAATTAATTGGACCTACATACTCATCATGACTATCAATTGTCACCTTTGGCTTCCATGTGTTAAATTTCCTTCTTCCTTACACTTTAAGAGCCTAATTTAACTCATTTTGACTTGATGGCCTTTTTTTATATAATCTATCAATGTGACCTCTCTATTGGCACTTGAAGCACACTAAACCTTTTCCAAGAAAAGTATCTTGCGTTACTTTATTTGGAAATTTTTTTACAATATGTCCTATGTCATGACAAACAAAATAACGTCCTCTTTTTGAAGAGGACTCACCTTATTTAATCTTATGTGGACAATGATTTGTAAAGTGTTCCATAACAATAAAGTTAAAGAAATTAACTTTGTTCACACCTTTTGACTGATGACCCCCATCATAGTTCTATGGAAACTTATTTTTAGTAGGCTTCTTACATTCTCTAGCTCTATGCCCAACTTGATTACATGTAAAATAGTAACCACTGAAACTTGTATACCTCATATCATTTGGCTATCTAATCTTTTTTTTCATTACTCTACCAACACCTTCATTCCTTATATGGTTATTTGTCTTAAAAGTATGATTATCTTGGTTCACATTAGTCTTCATCTTATCTTGAGTTGCATTCTTTTGTTCTTCTCCATATCCAAGACTAGTTATATCACTAGCATGATTTTTACCACTCAAAATATTGTCTAGATCACATGAGATCTTTTCATATCTCACAAATTTCTTCATTTTACTATATGTCTTTTCTAGCTCAGATTTTAAAGACTCATTTTTAGAAACATACCTTGAACATTCATCTTATTTATATTTTAGACTTGTAGATAGAATTTCCAATTGAAAAATGAGATGCTTTATCATATCTTCATGTTACTTGGTGTCTTAATTCAATCTTTCCTTACACACATTGAATTACTCTTCATAGTCCTTTATATTTCATCTTATTATTGATCTTCTTCTCAATATTTAGTTCTTCAAGAGAATTTATCAATATAGTCTCACAATCCACCTCATTTTCTTCATCATCTAAATCAATCCAAGTAGACTCCTAATGTGAAAAACTTACTTCCTCAACCATGAATACTGATTCATATTTATTAAGACCATCATCTTCATGATCATATTCTAAGTCACTGTCTTCACTCTCATTTGATGAGCTGCAATCTTCTTTGGTGTAAGAACTCTTATTATTCTTGAAGAACTTGTTATTGTTAAAAATTTTAAAACCTTTCTTCATGTATGTCTTCTTGTCTTCATCTTGGACTTCACCATGCTCTTCATCATCATTCTTTTGATGCTTATGAGATCACTTCTAAGCAAAATTCCATATATTAACATATTTGAAAAATTTGAAGGGTAGTTTACCCTTATACTTCCTTGAGCTAGTGTTCAATTTCCTAGTAATCAAAGAAATTAGTTCATCCTTATCAATATCATATATATCATACTCTTTAGATTTATTACCTTATGAATTATTCTTATGCTTCATCTCTATCTTTAACTTAGCTTCCTTGTTTGGAGGTATATCATCATTTACTCACATGTCATATGTAGTAAGGGTGTCATGCAATTGATCTATCTTCATCTAAGTAAGATCATGACTCTCTTCTATAAAAGAAAATTTTGGATCAAAATTGAGAGATAGATACCTTAATAATTTTTTTACTACAATAAAATATTCAATATTCTCTCTAATACCTCTAATGATGTTCAAAATCTCATCAACTCTCTGTAGAAAAGATACCACATAATCTTCTTCCTTCATCTTGAGAATTTCAAATTGCCTTCTGTGAATCTGTAACTTATGAAGCTCAACATTTGAATCTCTTTCAATAATAATATTCATTTTATTCCATATCTATTTATCATATTTATAATGGATTACCTTTTTGTATTCAATCTCTAAAATACCACAAGTGATAGCATTCATTGCCTTGGAATTTTTTGAAAATAACTTTTTATCTATAACACTAGATAGAGGTAATAGGAGAAACATAACCATCTAATATAGATTCTCATACATAAAAACCAAGGCACATAATGTATGTCCTCATCATTGCACTCCAAAAATCATAATTAGTTCATTAAACATTGGTGTTTGCTTAGTTGAGAATCCTCCTTGATGAATATCCATATTGTACATTAGATCACGTTTAAGTTATTAAGCCTTTACCAAAGGAAATATTTGATACCAATTATTAGAGGTAAAATCACTAAAATGGGGGTGAATTAGTGTTCCTATAAAATCCAATTTCAATTTCAATCCTTTCAAGTTCTTAATTAATTAGCATAATCATTCATGAAGTATACATAACATTTATAACAATGAGTAACAGAGACAATGCAAGATCAATAAAATAACACATGACATATGTGGGAAACCCTCTTATGGGAGAAAACAAATTGGAAACTATAATTGGAATACTATATTATAATAAGAAGATCCAATTTATACCAGTTTTAATTGATCAAGGAAATACAATCCCTATTTAGTGAAACTACAATCCTAAAAGGTGTTGCCACACCTATCTAGTTGAGATGTAACATCAAAAAGAATTTTATCAATTTTCACCTTATAAGGAAGATACAACCACCTTATATTATAATATTACACAACAATAATTCACCTTATAAGGAGGTTAAAACCACCTTATATTATAATATTCCACAACAATACCTATGAATACATCGATCTAATAATTTATGTCTTCAATACCTAATGATGGACCTCTGCTTATCACTCTTTACCTTTGCTCACACTCAATCTACAAGAGCACTATTATACTAATAGAATTATGACCAATAGGTCATATAAATTATTGTCAATATATTATAATATTAAACTCATATATATGTAACTCTACCCTTCCTTTACTCTATAATCCATACACAAGCCTCTATCAAATCTCTCCCAAGTCTCTCACTTAAGTCTAGAAACCAACACATTTAGTTTCATTATTTATATAGAAAATGTGAAAATCACTACCTTGGTAAACCAATAGGTGTGACTTATCCCTTAATAAATATATCATACAAATATTTATTTCAATAATATCTTTATAGGTCAGCCATATCATCTATGGGTCACCCTTAAGTAGCTACATATTTTAATAAGGCCCTTGTAGTTCTTATAGGTCTCATGTGAACCCATTCACTCCTTTAGCACTTCATCCAAAAAAAAAGAACACATGAACACTTATTAATATCATGAACCCATTCCATATGATCTATATTACCCCATTAAGTGCCAACAAACAACATAGTACCCTTCTACTTAAGCATAATTTACACAAACAACATTATGTGCACACAATCACCATGAATTAATACATAGTTGACTTGTAAACCTTTTTTCATACTATATATGATTATTAAAAACTTTATAATTCACAAAACTAAACCTCATGGAGTATAAAACACTCCCTAATATCCAATTCACCATGAAACATCGAAACAACATCTATATAAGCTTAATTACTCCTCTCGGGTCACTTGTACAATATGCACAAACACATATTCAACTTTGGATATTAATATATTGAATGTACACATTTATAAATATTAAAATTAGGTTTATTATATTCACCATGGATTTATCTTCATATTTTATTTTAACATCATGAGAAAATTCTACATAGATCGAAAGTTGTAGCCAAAATATAAAGAAATGGTTTTTCCTATGAAAATTCAAATATTCAAATACAAACAATCATAGTTAAACCTCAAACACCATGATCACATCTCATGTCCTCACTTATCAGATTAAAAATTCACCATTTATTTTTTTTATCTTTAATGCATAGTGTGCTAATGCCCAAATGTTAAACATATTATAGTTGACCTCATCTCATGCAATCTAGAAACTTTAACTCAATGCACTCCATTAATCACTTATACATAGCTCAGTCTTTAAAAATGATAAATAGTTATCACTTTGACCCATTTAATTTAATATGAACCATTTATCTCTATATTAACATCTCATTCTCACTATTGATCCTCGTAACAAGCTCAATCTTTATCTCTACTCAGGATTAAACATCATGTACCTATCCTCATATCACTGCTTCTTGACTTCTTAGATCAATGTGATCCATTGATGTTTCTCAAAATTTAAATTGTGAAAATTTGAATAATTATGGTAATCTTTATTTTCTACCTATAATGCCAAATTTTCACAATCATATATTTTTCCTTGCTCACTTGCATGTTTTCAAATTTGGACCATATGATCTCCTCATATAGAAGAATCTAACCATGTGAAAAACTACTCCTATAACCCTCGCACACGTGATCTATAAAGACATTAAAATTCCTTATAAAAATATTGTATCATAGAGCCAAATGTGATTATAACTTGTTTGGGAAGCCAAATTTTAACATGCATCTCTTTTGACGCACTTCGAGGCATGATATAATATTTAGGACAAAATAACTAAGCACAAAACTGACCAAACCCATATGATCAAATTATCTTGAAATTTCCACACATGAAATATATTCCACCATTAAAATTACTAATCAACTATTCTTGACACATTTTAAATTTGGCTAAGTATGGGAAAACACTATCAAAATGCTTGGGATCACAACTTTATACTTGCATATATTTTGACATGCCTAGGTGCATGACCTAAGATTTAACACATAATAACTAAGCACAATAATAAACAAACCCATGTGACCATTTCCTCCTGACTCATCCACATATGGTAATGGTGATGTCATAAAATTTCCTACTCAAAATTTCATCCACTAGACCCAAAGTGTCTAGATGAAAATAATGGATAACCAAATGAATTCCACTTATGCACATAAGAAACCAAATCTTTGAAAACATCTTAGGGAGCTTTTGAAGATGATAAATACTACATAATCACCCCTAAACATCTCTAACCATGCCAAAATATAATATCAACTAATCATACTTTAAGCATACTAGGACAAGCACGTTGCACACTTTGTCATTATCATATAGACTATCAAGGCACTTCATCTACTCACCAGGACACCTCTTGACATCACCATGACATCATTGAAAACTCTCTAATTTTTTTTAAAAGGTGCTGATTATTTAATTAGATAAATGTACCCCTATAATGGATCAAACTCAAAATAAGGTCATTCTAATGAAAACATCACCATAACTGGGTTAAAAGACTCTTCAAGCATATACATACTATGTCAAACTAGGACAAAAGGGTTTTGTCATGTTATTTTTTTTTCATAAGTTTTATACCATGTTTGGAGAATCTCATGGAATGATGTAATAGTTAATATCAAAATATGGACTTATAATTACATATAAACCTAGTCAAGATCTCATGAAATGACTACCTATAGCCATGAAAGCATAGGCTTTTCTTCAAGTTGGTAAAGATGATGAGCATTAAGTGGTCCATGATATATTTTCATGATAAAATAGTAGATTATAATGATAAATAAAGGTTAATAAGATCAATAATTATGGAATTCATTTAGAGGATGAAAAGGGTGACTCCAAAGAATGACATAGTCAAAGTCAAATAGTGGAGAACATCACATACAACCATACTAGGTTGTAAATGGCATTAATACATTAATATGCCTAAAGATGAAATTAAACATACATTCACTCAATAATGAATCATATGATATATTATCTCTATTAAAATATCAAATTTACATTCTTTAAACCTTGGTCAAGATCATAAAATTACTATCAACTCATGAAAGTACTATACAAGTCTATTATAAGGAATAGGATAGTGTATAAGGCCTAAGAAGTTTGTTTGATGAGAAATATACTTAAGAAATAGATAATAGGCAGGTTTTAAGTGGAAATAGTGGTTTAAAAAATACCAAATAGATATAATATGGTTTTTAAACACATCCATTTCTCATAAATGCATACCTAAAGCAGTGTTGTGGCAGTCATGTCAGAGTGAGTTTTCTTGAAGAAGCATTTTTTGATAAGGGATAACATAGTTCAAGAAGTGAATAAATAAGAGGTGATTATTTTAAATAAGTTTTTATATGAAATATATAAATAAATTAAAATCATTCTTAATCCAAAAACAAGGTTAAAACATTAAAATATAATCCTTCAGGGGAAACTTATTATCACAGTTAGCTCCATTACTAGCCTTGGAGGACATGATGAATTTGAAAAATATAAAAGTCAAATAAAACCTCCAAATTAATTAAAAATAATCCTTATAAATTTATAAAGTCTTACATACCATCTTAAATATCATACTATAGGTTTAAGTGATCATTATTTTAACATAGTCAATTGCTTGTCTCATGCCAGTCAAAGAAAGAGCTAGGAGAACTTCTTGGAGGTCTATAGGTTTGGTAGAGGATTTAAATATAATGGGAGTATTTTTTAAGATTAATAATATAATAATAAGTCATAATACACCTTTTTATAATGTTAATATTCATTAATTCTAAGAAAATCATGCCCTTGATGGCTAGTTAAGCAAGAAAGACCAAAATAGGCTTGTGTACTCTTAAAACTCTTGACTTGTTTTAAGAATTTTTAAAGATGTATAAACCTTTAATAAAGGCTTGATATGGATTTTAAATGTTATATTATGTTTATAATCTTATTTTTATCAAGGTAGAGCATCAAAATTTATAACCCATGGGTTTACAAGCTAAGATTGCTTAAAACCCTAGGGTAGAGAGATAAGAGAGTAGAGGGGTTTGAGAAGTTAAAGAATAAATTAGGAGATTTTTATCACTATTATAACCTAATATAATGATTTAAAACTTCATTAAACATTAATTATAAGGATAAAGAACACATTAGGCCTCATAACTCCATACAAACACATAGTAAGAAGTTATCCTTATAGGTAGTCCTAAGAAGCATGGAGCCAAAGTGAAGATTAAAAAGAAAAAATAAGTCATAATAGGTAGAAATTAATGTGAAAAAATGGTTTTTAATCCATCATATCCTCTTACAATTTCCTCAAACCCTGAAACATAGATTAGGCCAAAACAAGCCTAAAGCCAGTTTTAGGCCTGTAAGGCCTACACCACATGAAAAAACTAATAAACCGTATCATGAAAATAAAGTTTAATTAATATTTTTATGTGTATGTTAAAATTAACATGAGGGTGTATTAAATTAAGGAACAATAGGATAAAAGGTCAATTTGGTCCTTTAAGATCAAATTCAAACTCTGTAGTCAAGGCACCCATTCAAACAACTTATTTAAGTGATCATATCTTTCACCAAAAGGGGAGTTTTACTAAATTATATTATTATTATTTTATGACCCATATGAAATTGGAATACATGAATTATTTAGGTTTTTTTAGGGGATGAGGTTTATAAACCATCTCTAAGAGTGTAAGAATGTCCAGAATGCAAGCAAAACCCTATAGTTAATATTCTTTACGTATGTATCTTTACACATTATTTGGAATGGAACCCAATATTATAAATAAAATTTAAGGGGCATATGTGATAAGTATTCATGAAAATAATTTTTGGTTTGGATTTTTGTACTTTATGAACCATCATTAAGAAGGTTCACCTCCAAAACCCTCACAATCCCTCCTATAGACCTATTTTTAGAACATTCTAATTTATCACAATAAAAACCTCATGAATAATCCTAAAATATATTAAAACATGAAATACACTTAGATAAGGTCCATGTACATGGTTCTGTGATGATAAAACTATGTGGACATGGAAAAAATAGCAGTTTTTAAAGAAAAAGTGTAGAAAATAGAGATACAAGGTAATTTAATCAATCCAATCCATGGAAAATTTAAGTTTAAAATTTTTTATTCCTCATAAATCCATCATATTATTAAATCCATGCATTTAAATGCCTCTATCAGCTCATTCTAACCAGGGAGTCTATAGAATTGAATATAGTTTGACTAAGTTATAGGTGTTTATTCATCAAAAGGACCTATTTCATGATATGAGGAGTTGTTCCAAGCCTAAATATCATTATATTTTTAGGTTATAATGGTTTTATTTAGGTTCTTATATCTATCAATAACATAAATATAATCTACTAGGCCTAATTTTTATAGTAGACATATTTTATCAATCAAGTGAAGTGAAAAATGGTGTAAAAGGGATAGCAATTGAGTTAATGTAGAATATCCACACCATATAAATAATATTTGAGTTAAAAATCCATAAAAAAATATATATTTAGTGATAATTAATTAAAAATATGTGCTAAATAATAATTTGACCAGTCTTAAGTGTAAACCACTCTAAGTTAACTGATCATTGACTAGCAATCAATGCATGTTCCTTGGTCTTCAGGCAAGAAGATAATTCACTTAACTTGATATCATTTCAAGTGTATATATTTGACAAATATTGGCATAGTATGTTAGAGGATAAATTTTAACACGTCAAATATGGCCCACCACCTTGTTTTCAATGCTAAAAGGAGTTCATGCAAGGCATCAAGCATGAACAAACTTCTTGAGGAATACTGAAACCAAGTTGTAATTGAGTTTGACTTGATTTGATGTAATTGACTTATACTTATCTCCTCTATTATACTCTCTTGGATTATTCTCTTCTCATGTCTATAAATTTAGGTTTTAAGGTGTATTTTTACGATCCCTCTATTAGGCATGATGAAACTCTACCAAGATTAATCTTTGTAACCTTTTAAGATAATAAAAATGACTATTTTAGATTCCTTATATAGGTTTATTATGATTATGTTATTTTTATTTGCACATGTGGTAGTATTTTATCCCTTGGTAGGTCCTAATCTCACCTAGCTATTATTATGCAGGTTATATATAGTGTTTGATGTTGAGTAACTGAGCTAATAATGGATATATTGACTAGTTAGTGCCTTCAATTATGCCTTATATCATTAAATTCATGATTTTATCACTTGATGAAACCTCTATGTGAAATATTTTTGCATAATAATCCTTTGGAGTTGTATAATTCAGTGATTTGCACTATTTTATTGTATTATTAAAGTTCAAATTGAGTGGATGAACCAAAAACATAGGTGTATCACCATCAATAGAATAGGATTTACCTTTTAGTTTATTTATAACCCTTTTCAAACCAAAAATCTAAGTAGATAGATCTATTCAAAGGATTTGGCATCACAATCTAGAGGTTTGGTCTAAGATACAGGTGTTCCATAGCCTTATACCATTCCAATGTTAATACAGGTTTAAAGGAGATCCAAAAAAATATATTTTAGTAGGATGTAACTTGGGTTGATAAAAATTACATTACATAATGTAATTAGTATGGGAATCTTGAATCAAAATAGATAAAACCTAGAATATATATGAAATTTATCCCATTGTTTTGAATTGTGTCTCAAAGCTATATTGGTACAAGTAACTTGACTGAAACTATGTAAAACCTAAAATATTTTTGAATTTTTCCTTAGTGTTAAAAATTATGTAGTGTAAAAACATTGGTATGGGAAACCTAAATTAAAATATGAAACACCCCATATATTTATAAAATTTGTGCCAATGTTATGAATTGTCCCACATAATGACATTAGCATGAGAACACTGACTCAAAATATGTAACATCCCAAATATTTTTCAATTTTTTCCTAGTGTTGTAAATTTCACTCTACAATGACATTGGTATAGGAAACCTTAACCAAAATATATAACTTATAAAATATTTATTAAATTTGTCTCAGTGTTAGTGAATTGTGATGCAGAACAACATTGGTATGAGAAACCTAACTTAAAATATGCAATAACCAAAATATTTATAAAATTTATCCTAGTATTGTGAATTATGTTGTGTAATGAAAGTTTTATGAGAAACCTAACTCAAAAGATGAAACATCCCAAATATTTATAAAAAATTTCCAAGTGTTGTGAATTGAACCACACAATGACATTTCTATGAGAAACCTGACTTAAAATATGCAACACCCAAAATATTTTTGAATTTTGTCCCAATGTTGAGAATTTATATGTGAAACAAAATTAGTACAAGAAACTTAACTCATAAATATGAAACACCCTAAGTATTTATGAAGTTTGTCTTAGTGTTGTGAATTGGGATATATAATGACATTGTATATAAAATCTAACTCAAACTATGCAAGAACCAAATATTTGAAAACAATTCCAAGTTTTTTTTATTTGTGTAGCATAAAAACATTGGTACAAGAACCCAAATAAAAATATAAAATACCCCAAATATTGTAATAATGTGTCTAAGTGTTTTGAATTGCACCATGTAATGACATTGGTATAGGAAACTTGACTCAAAATATGAAAAACCCAAAATATTTTCTAAAATTTCTCCCAATGTAAGGAATTACACAAGAAAATAACATTGGTATAGGAAACCTGACTCAAAATAGGTAACGCACCAGATATTTATGAAATTTGTCCTAGTCTTACAAATTGTACCACATAATGGTGTTAATACAGGAAACCAAACTTAAAATATGCAACAACCCAATTATTTATGAATTTTGTCCTAGTCTTATGAATTATGCCACATAATGACATTTTAATGGGAAACTTGACTCAAAATATGAAACACCTCAAATATTTCTAAAATTTACCTGAGTATTGTGAATTTGACCACATAATGACATTTATATGGGAAAACTAACTCAAAATATGCAACACCCCAAATAATTTTTCTATTTTCCACATTTTTGGGAATTACACCACATAATGACATTGGTATATGAGACCTAACTCAATTTATGAAATGCCCAAAATATTTTTGAAATTTGTCCAAATATTCTATATTGTGTCACATAACAACATTGGTATAAGAAATCAGACTCAAAATATGCAACACCCCCAAAAAAATTTAAGCACATCCTAGTTTTGAGGATTTAATTATGTAAAAACATTGGTATCATAAAATTTAATCAAAATATGCAAAAATACAAATATATATGAAATTTTTTCCTAGTGTTATAAATTGTGTCATATTGGTATGACAAACCTAACTCAAAATATGTAACACCCAAAATACTTATTAAATTTGTCCTAATGTTGTGAATTATATTAATCAATGACATTAGAAACCCAACTCTAAATATACAACACCAAAAATATATCCTAAATGTGTCTTGGTGTTGTGAATTACACTACATAATGACATTTGTATAGGAAACCCAATTCAAAATATGTAACACCCCAAATATTTTCAATATTTTTCCTAGTGTTGTGAATTGCACTAGATAATGACATTGGTATGAGAAAATTCACTTAAAATATGTAACACCCTAAATTTTCCAAAAATTGTCTCAATGTTGTGAATTATACCATGTAAAAACATTGGTATGGGAAACTTGACTCAAAATATTCAACATACCAAATATTTCTAAAATTTGACCCAATGATGTGAATTATACCACACAATGACATTCGTATGAGAAACCCAACTATAAATATGTAATACCTCAATTTTATTCAATTTTTTTTATAATGTAATGAATTAAACTACACAGTGACATTGATATAGGAAACTTGACTCAAAATATGTAACACCATAAACATTTTCAAAATTTGTTCATGTTGTGAATTGTGCCACATAATAGAAATGCATTGGTATGGGAAACCTAACTCAAAATATGTATCACACTAAATATTTATGAAATTTGTCCCATTTTTATGAATTATGTTTTACAACAACATTGGTATAAGAAACTTGACTCAAAATATGTAACACCCTAAATAATTTTGAAATTTGTCCCAATGTTGCAAATTGCATTATGCAACGATAATGGCATGGGAAACCCAACTCAAAATATGAAACACCCCAAATATTTCCAAAATTTGTCCCAATTTTGTGAATTTCACCATGTAACAACATTGGTATTGGAAACCCAACTCAAAATATGCAACACCACAAATATTTCTAAAATTTGTCTTAGTGTTACAAATTGCACCATACAATGAAATTAGTATAGGAAACCTGAATTAAAATTTATAAAACTCCAAATATTTGTGAAATTTATCCCAATGTCATTAATTACACCAAAAAAAAACATTGGTATGGGAAACCCAACTCAAAATACACAACATGAAAAATATTTTCAAAATTTATCTAAGTGTTTCAAATTACACTACACAACGTCATTGGTATGGTAAACCTGAATCAAAATATGCAACACCCAAAATATATCTAAAATGTATCTTAGTGTTGTGTATTATGTATACACATAATATTTTCAATGATGCTTTCCCTCTTTCAAGAAATCATTGAGTCTTAATCTCTCCAAGTGCATGCCTTAAAGGGTGCACAAAGAAAGGGGTGGATAGACCATTGGTACTTCATAGGATCAGTGTCCTCTATACTGTCACTTGATATCTACATAACCTTATATTATGTATTTACATAAGCCTTGCCTCCTCTCTATCACACTCATCCAAGCTTTCATTACCTTCATTATCCCCTTTCTAAGCCTAAAACCCTTTTTGATGGTTTACATTACACTGTCGGCCCCATTAACCCTATATTCAAATTGATAAAAACACATTATAGGTCTATGTCATCTCTGACTAACTTGGATTGAGATCTAACTTTGTTTTAGAAAATAATTATATAGAATTGATTAGGTCAACCCTATCAGCTAAACTTTCAAAAAGTTTTAGGGCTATATTGATCTATATATACACATCCATTTCCATCTTTTATAAAATAGAGAGAAGAATAAGAGTATTATATTTCACATATGCTTATCCATAATTATAATTAAAGCGCATAACTTAGGGTTTCAATACTATTTTTGGAGATATAGATCTTTTATTATGGATAATTATTTTGGATGCATAGAGAATTTGTGTATCCTGGAGATGACTTAACCTTGTTATTGTTACATATCCTAACAACCTATTGAGAATAACCTTATCCAAAGGAGAGATTGAGGCTTGGTAAGTTCATCTTGAAAGGTAAGTATTCCTAAATTTGTCCCTCTTTTATAAGAGTATATATATTTGCATTTTTACTTCTCTCCCATGCACTAGGATTTACTATACATTGACATGAGTATAATTCTTTTATGCATTTTTAATTTTTATGTTTACTACCCAAATTTTTGCCATAAGATTTGGTGAGAATTATAGTAGACTTTACTTTACTTGTCATTTACTTTGTGAATATGAAAACATAGTACCTAGATAGGGTTATTACATGGTGTTATGTGATTAGAGGCTTTTCAACCCTCTCTAGTGATGTTATTATGGTAAGAAATACCTTGGTAAGGTTTGGTGGATCCATGTTGGTCATGACCCAAAATATATAATGTATCAATAATTATAAGTTTAGGTAGGATTTATCTTCTCTAAGCTAGGATTGATTAATGAATCAATTTCATTTCCCTTTGTATACATTATGGTGAACCTAACATGAATCAAACCCTTGTACATTTTCCTTTAAGATTTGATTTTTATCATTATATTAATTTTCTATTTTTATTGTTATATATTGAACATGTTGGTATAGTTATAAGAGTTTGTGTGCAAGTTTAACTCATAGTCAACCTAAAATGACTATGTTAAGTTTGTGCAAGTTTCTCCAAATATAAGTGACTAAATTGATCATTTTGACATAATATTCTCCTTTAGTTCCATATATTCATATGTAGGTGAACTAGTCGACTCTATTCACAATCTCCTCTTTTAATGTATAGGTCTACAAACATAGTCAAGCTAGTTGACTCTGATCATATCTTATTTTTCAACACACATGCTTGTGAATTCCATCAAACTGGTTGATTACGTTATCAAAAATTTTAAATCAACATTTGAGCATCACAACATAAAATAATTTAATCTAAACATATTCCAACCCATCAAGGTTCATTCTTACATGCTTTGTCATTTTCTTTTTTCTTTTTTAGTACTATTTTTCACAATTTTTTAGTCTATAAAACTAAAACCCTATATCCAATAGGATAGAATAGGTTAACACAAATTTGTATCCTATATTCTATCTCAAAGACATAATCAACTTGTTTGATTGTTTCCTTTTAGATCTTAATTCTAAAGAACAACAAGGACTTAATTGACTTTGTTATACACTGCTTTCATAGAGTGTTGCCTAAAATAACTTTGTACAATTCACAATCAAATAATTAACTTATTTTTACTAGTAATAAATTCACCTTTCTTTTCATTTTCTTAAATGCTTAAAGTAAAAATCATAGATTAATTAGGTGTTTTTTCAAATTATTTATTTGGTCACACTATTTTTCTCTTTTGCACACACTTCTAAATCACTATACATATAAAAATCATTAGACATTTATCTTCCCGAGGTTTACCTACATGGATTTCATCACTAAGGGGGAAGTTGACTTGGTTTTTTGGCCAAGTATAAACATGTGGTTGATGTTATATATTGGAAAATCACATAACACCCTTATCATTGTGGAATTGTGAAGTGAGGGGGTAATCCCCAAAACTAATCCAATACCATCAATAAAACAAATCCCTTTCAACCTAATCTTCCTAAAACTAGCCTTAGACTACTTTCTAGTTCCTCATTACACCCAAATTCCCAATAAAATTAAAATTAAACTTCATTATAACTTAATAACACTTATGGATGACCAATTAGTTAGCATTTATTTTCAAGTTGTTTCTTTCTCTTTGATGATTGTATTTTGTAATGTGAATCTTGAATTAGCTAGTAATGGTGCAAGGTTTATGTTATGTGTTTTAATTAGATCAGTCACATTTATCTAATTGATTGTGTGCTTATATTTATTTATTTAGATATTATATTGTAAATCCTTTTATTTTTTCAAAACACTATCATCCCTATCGACATAGTCTCCTATAGATTATTTAGCATATGTACCTGTACTACACAATCAACCTATCTGACTGTGTCTTTGTATATTCCTATTTAGTCCATTATCTAAGTAGTACATAATTGATCTACCTAGTTATATATTATTATTTTTTGGCCTATTCACTATTTAGTAGTACATAATTGACCTATATGATTATGTTCTCTTTTTATGTATTCTACTCCCTAGTTTTCATAACATAGTCATCTAGTTCAATTTTATCTCCTCTTTCTTGATTTTTCTTTTCATCACCTCTTTAACATCCTTTTATCATCATGAATTTCCTATTTGAGGCTAATACAAAGTTTAATCCAACAAAAATGATGAGTCTTACCCATCCTAATAGGTTTTCCTAAAAATATCTTGTGGTTTCCACTCTAGATGAAAGCAATGTGCATGTTGACACTTGCACTACCAATTATGGGACTCCTCATTCATCATTAGTTTATAATTATCTATTATAATTAAAAAATGAGCATTAATTAGAGTACACACCTGAAATTATATTATTAATTAATGAATTTTCTCAACATAGAGGAAAAAAACCTTCAACCATCTATAATCTGATGATCAATGCTCAAGTAGAAGAACCTCTTTTACTCTCCCCTATATTCTCTCATAGATTTATGGGTGACACTTTATTTGAATCTCATCCTTTCCATTAAATTTGGAATCCTTACCAAACCATTACATCTTATTATATGACCTCTTTAACCTCCATGATAAGTATTTCCACTAACATGGTAGGTTTAACATCTAGTGATCCTTTTCCAAAGACCCTCCTCCTCAATCATGCCACTAGTGCATCTTTTGCTACACATACCAATCATGCTAATAGTGAAATATTTTATACCAATTATTCTCATGCCACTATAATTGTGTATTCCACTACTCATAATTCAATCCAATCCACTAATACCAAAACTAATGCTTTGCACACTAGTCAAGATATTTTCCAAACTCATTATTGACCAATTTTAACCCTAAAGGTCAAAATGTCAACCCTTATAAGTGAAAAATTAAGTTTAATGTTTTTTTTATAATTTTTATTAGTTTTTTCATTCCTTGAAATTCTTCATAAATCCTTATTACCATTGTTTAAGGTTTATTTTGAGAAATTAAGGTAAGATCTTGTTATGGTCTTATAGTGGTCTAGCCTTGTCATGGAGTGATGAAACTTTAAAAAAAAAGTGTCAGTTTTTTAGGTGTCCTTAAAGGTATTTTTATTCCTTAATAAACTTTAAATAAAATTTAATGCATGTTTGAAAACCTTAAGTGTTGGAATATGGTCATCAATGTCATGTGTTGTCATTGATGTCAAGGAAAGATTGAGGTCTAGTGCATTTATGAAAAAGAGTTATATTTGGTGTTCATAGATATAATGGAATTTTATATGGTCCTTTATATGTTATACAATGTTCTTAGGCATTATTAGATGTATTTTTGAGGTCATAGTTCCTTTGAAGTGAAAAAAAAATGCACATTATGAAGCCTATTCTTGCATTGATATAGTTATGTGTGAGATTGGCATTGTGCAAATCAATGGTAAAATCATGATAGAGTATGTTTTACATATTTTAAATATGTGAATAAGGTGTTGAGAGTATATAAATTAGTGATAAGGTTATACTCCAAACTTAGAGTGTCTTATAGTTGAAGGCCTAATATGCCAAGACATCTAGTGAGGACAAATGGATGATGAGGATCAGATTTCAACATAAGATTCTTTGTATGACCATGGTATTAAGGTATTTTAAATGTTGATAATTTTTTGAGAGAAATATAATAAGTTTCCAAGTGTTTTCAATGACCAAATATGATTGATGGTTCTAGACCTAATGTGCATAGTGGCCTAGTGTAGTCCTAATTAGGGGTCAAGTTGGGTTTTTGAGGTGTTGAAGCCAATTTGAGCATGGATCAATGTCTATTTTATTTTAAAGTGTGTGTATAAAGTTTTATGTCATGTATTTAAGGTGAAGGCAATAGATCATGTTAGAAGGTCTCCTATATATACAAATTCAAGAGATGAAAGCTTGAGAAGAAAGTTTAGATGCTCATTGGCATGTGTATACTTTGAATGGGGACCTTATCCTTTTTTGAGAGATGAAATATGTACATAATACAATTTTACAATAATTTTTTTTTCATTTGAGGGATAGATATTTATGAATGATTACTAAGAAGGTAAACTAGTCTAAAACCCTCTGTAAACCCTTGTAGTGACCTGATTAGAGAATTACTTTTTGAAAGGGACAAAAATGGGTTTAAAAATATTTTTTGGTGTTTTTCTGTTGTTAGGAATCTTCCATGCATCTACAGGTGGTAGTGGTGTGTTAGGGTAGTGAACAGAAGTTATAGAAAAGTGTTTATTTATGAATAAATTGATATCATAGGCAGGGTTGACTAGGTCAATACATACAAATAAATGGATGCTGAAGGAAAATAATTATTATTTATGTTTATAAAGTTATTTTAGAAATTTATATTCACTTTATAAATCATTTAGGTGATGAAAGATGACCTATCGCTAGACTACAGATAGTGAAAATAGTGAGAAATAACCAAGGGTGAAAAGTCCTTAGGGAAAAGTTCTCAGTGAGTAGGAATGAATAAAAATAATTGGAGTATTTATTTAAGAAATTCCTCATGTTAACTTAAATTTTTATTTTTTATGGTTCTCATAAAAAATAAATAATCCCTCAAAGTGACCTATCTGAGTAAGATAAAACTGTAAAGGTGTGTGTTCTAGCAGTTGATCCATATATTCCATATTTGATATTATACATCTATGTCTTATTTTTTGAATATTTTATAAGGGTATTTAATGACCTTGTAAATTCATTTTAATTTCAAGGAATTAATCCTATATGTGTGACAAGACATGTTCACCATGATTGTGTTTTGAGCCAAGATGACTGATATAGGTGTACTACAAGAAATGATATGTTTTAGTCCTTCTGAAAAGAGGTGATCCATAAAATTAATATTTTGTTTTTATTAGGTATGTAATTTAATTTTTTATGTATTTTAAAATATGTAAAGACTAGTTAAGTTTCTGAATCATGAAAGACAAAAATGCTTGTCTATTTTTGTTGAGTCTATGTGAGAGTGGCTTGAGAGATTGGTCTATAAGACCGATGATTATTGTAATAAAAAGAGATATAATTATTGGAGAATTATATTAGACCATATGAGAGTTATGGATGTGCATAATTAATAATATAAGTTCCATTTGAAGTGATAAACATGACCTTCATCATGACTATATTCTTAAGGTCTTTTATGAAATAGCATACAAGTATGACTTGTTGAGTTGAATGGTGATCTTAGAATCTCAAAGTGATTGTAATTTTTTTTTGAATATGTTATTTATTTCATGGAGATCCTATATATTCTATGAGGATGGTAATTTTATCCCTTAATGTGAATAATTAACCCAAGACATGAAATTCAGTAACATGATGGTTTCAAGTCATTCTATGTTTGTAAATCCTAAGGTTTATGATCTTGAATAAAATGACTATGTTATGATCTATGAAATCTTATTGAACATTAGGTAAAGTGTTTGAAATTATTACCTTAGTTATTATGATGCTGGTAATGCATGGTTGAGTCTTTGAGTGGTGTCTAAGAAGTAAGTTTCAAAACAATAGAATGGGTGAGTTGAAGAATGGTCTATGAGACCATTGGTAGTCTTGTTAGATTTATTGTCATTAAGTTTATGGTTTACAGATGTTTGAGTGAGTGATATAGATTATTATTGGTGCCTTATAAGTGATATTATACGTTCTTAAATTAATCATTTATCTTGTTGCATCACAAGATTCTTTTGATCTTGAAGAGAAGTCTACAGAGGTGTCCATTAAGGATTCATATTATTTTGCATTGATGTTATGGTGATCTCATAAGGTTAGTTGGGGATGTAGTTTTAGGTTTCAAATGACATAAATTTTTTTATATTATTATAAATATTATAATTTTTGAGTGTTCATATCAAAATCTTGATTGAAAGTGTGAATTGGATCTATTTAGATAAGGTGAGGAAGTCCATGGATAATCTAGTGTCTCTTGTGCATGAAGATGACCTTTACATCATTGTTTATCATGACACTTATTGATTGGTTCCTATTTTTATATCATAAATAAGTCTAAAGTACATCAAAGGTTTGTTTCAATGTATAAGGTCTCACAAACTTAGTATGATATTTTGATTGACCAATAAAGTATGATTTGAGAAATGATGTCATGGGAAGATAGAATAAAAGTTGGTTGATGCTATGCAGATCTTATTGGAGTTGTCCATGATTACTTTAGATGTTCAAGTTGATCTAAAAGGATAGATAAATCAAGAAAGGAGTGAATCTGGTTGGTTTAGATCTATACAAGACCTATTAGAAGCATGAGAGCTAATGAAGTATTCATAGTGAAAGTAAATGATTTGAGTTATCTAAATCATGAAAAAGGCTTATATAAATTGGAAATGAAGTCTTTTATAGGGTTTGGATCATTGGTAAGGTTAGATGAGCCATAGAGTCTCATTGGTGGTTCTTTGAGGAGATAAACCTATTTTATTTAGGTTTCTACTAGACCTAATGAAGATACGAGACCTATTGGTGTCACCATAAGGGTATTGACTATGTGTGGATAGTGTTTGAAGAATCACTCTTTGAAGAGTTCCATGAGAAGTTTATGGTGTTGTTTGTAGACCTAGTTGGTAGAAGTGACCTATTAAAGATGTCATGATCTAGGTGGAGATGGAGTTAGGGGGAGATAACTCAGAAAGTTTGAAAATCTTGAGGAGAAGTTCATGAACAAAGTGGGAGATTGATCGATCAAGTCCTAAGATCAATGGACTATGTGTAGATGACCCTATGAGAAATGTATGTGACCTTTGTCATTAATTTCAAAGGGGGAGAAAAAATATATGAGGAGAAAGACTTGATGGGAGAATATTAGATTAGGAGAATGTACTTATAATAATATTTTTTTGTAAATGACAAAGGGGGATATTGTTAAAATATGGTCATTGGTGTCATGTGTTGTCATTGATGTCAAGTAAAGCTTGAGGTCTAGTGAATTTTAGATAAAGAGGTGTATTTGGTGTTTTAATATATAATGGAACGTTTTTAGGTCCTTGATATGTTAGATAAGGTTGTGATGCATTCCTAAATGCATTTGTGAGGTCTTAGTTCCTTTGAATTGAAGAAAAGTGCACATCATGAAGCCTAGTCTTGCATTGATATAGGTATGTATGAGATTGACATTATGAAAATTAGTGGTAAAATCATGTTATATGATGTTTTAAATATTTTAAAACATGTTAATAAGGTTTTTATATCATATAAAGTAGTAATAAGGCCATACATTAGACCTAAAGTGACTTGCAACTAAAGGCTTAGTATGCCAAGACATCTAGTGAGGCCAAATGGAGGATGAGGATCAGATTTCAAGGTAAGAGTGTTTGTATGAGCATGGTATGAAGGTATTTTACATGTTTATAATTTTTTGAGAGAAATACAATAGGTTTCCAAGTTTTTTCAAGAACCAAGCGTGACTAGTAG
The DNA here is from genome assembly GCA_037957365.1 of Torreya grandis. Lineage (NCBI taxonomy): Eukaryota > Viridiplantae > Streptophyta > Pinopsida > Cupressales > Taxaceae > Torreya > Torreya grandis. Next base: position 152,626 of record JARHVA010001175.1, on the reverse strand, counting down.
TTGTAGACCTAACATCCATAATGGCCTAGTATGGTTCTAATGAGGGGTCAAGGTGAGTTTACAAGGCATTAAAGCTTGTGTGATCATTGATTAAAGTATAAAAAGTTTTTCCAAGAATTTGAATCAAATTTTGTCATAAATTTAAGTTAAAGGCAAGAAATCACATTGGAAGGTCTATTTTGCATGCAAATTAAAGAGATAAAAGCTCGACAAGAAATTTTGGATGCTCATTGGCATGCGTATACTTTTCATGGTGAATTGAGCCTTTTTGGAGAGATGGAATACAGACCTAATAATTTTTTCAAATCATTTTTTTGTCATTTGAGGGATAGAGCTTTATGAATGGTTGCTAAGGAGGTAAAATGGTCTAAAACACTCTCTAAACCCTTGTAGTGACATGATTGGAGAAAACTTGTTATAAAGGGACCAAAATGGATTTTAAAATATTTTTTGTCATTTTAAAGTTTTAAATTACTCCTAAATTAGTCTCTAAGTGCTAGTGGTGTATTAGGGTAGTGAGTAGAAGGTTTAAAAAAGTGCTTATTTCTGAATAAATTGATGCTACAAGTAGGATTGACCAAGTCAATGCATAGAAATAAATGTAAATTAAAGGCCAATAATTATTATTTATGTCCATAAAGTTATTTTTTATTTTTTCAAGTTATGTTCGTTGTGTCATTCATTTTGTTCATGGAATATGACATATTGCTAGATTGCAGATAGTGAAAATAATGAGAAATAACCAAGCAAAGTGAAAAAGTGTTTAGGGAAGAGTTATAAGTGAATAGGGATGAATGAAAATAATTTGTGTATTTTTTTAATACCTATTCCTTAGGTTACCTTAATTTTTTAGTGTTTATGTTTCTCATAAAAAAGAAATAAGATTCCCTCAAAGTGACTTGTCTGAGTAAGATAAAATTGTGAAGGTGTGTGTTTCAGAAGTTGATCCATATATTCCATATTTTATATTATACATATATGTATTAGTGTTTAAATATTTTATAATGGTGTTAAATTATATTTTAAATTCATTTTAATTCAAATTAATTAATCTAATAGGTGTGAGAAGTCATGCTCACCATGACTATGATTTGAACTAAGATGACTGCTCCAGGTATGGTAGGGGAAATGATATGTTTGAGTCATTATGAGAAGAGGTGATGCATAAAATGATTTTTTTTTTTGTTTTTTTTAATTTAATTGACTTCATAATTCATTTTTTAAATTTTAAATACTATTTAAGTGGTTGAATCATGAAAGACAAAAAGGCTTGTCTAGTTGTGTTGAGTCTGTGTGAGAGTGGCTTGAAAGATTAGTCTATAAGACCAATGATTATTGTAATAAAAAGAAATATAATTATATAATAATTATATATATAACACATATTGTCTATTTATGTTAATTATTAATAGTGTAAATTCCATTTAAATTTATAAACATGCAATTATTCATGATTGTGTTTTTGTGTTATAGGCAATTTCTAAGTGATCAAATTACAAAAATAGGTTTGAGATGTTTCACTAGGATTTAAATGATGTAATTATCATGCATATTTTATATAATTATTATATTTCGATGTAATTTTTTTTTAATTCATAATAATTCCATATTGAAGTGTGGTGGTTAAATATGCTTGACTAGGTTTTGACAGATTTTGGCAGAACTAAGTGAACCTATTGCAAAGGTGGTTTTGGATGCTTAGAGCTTGAGTGAAGATTTAAAATGGAAATTTTAGTGAGAATTAGGTATTATAGGATATTTTAATATTTTTTATTCATGTTTTTTTTATAGATCTATCTTTTTTCTCTAGATATGGTTGACAAACTTTTGGTAGTGAGAAGGCCTAAAAGGCAAGTATATCTAATTAATAGGTTCAAGGTGTGAAATGAATAAAATGGTGTTGGAGAAACAAGGATATATTATTAATGATATATTTAATTAATATTATAAGTTTTTAAAGTGTTTATAAATTATAAATATGGTACAAGAGGTCCAATTGGTAATGTGTGCATGGATAGGCCTAATTGCTTTAGTTCTCATTAAGGCCTAATTGAGGTTTGGGGATAATGAGGTAATGGCCGACATATATAGTTGTTTTACCACACATTTAATGTGTGTGTTTACATATTCCATGTATAATTAAAGTGTGTATAGTATCTTGGCTGACCAATATGAGTGAAGACCAAGGCCTATTTGAGCTAGTTAAGAGAAGTGTGGACTTAAGCGAATGAATAACTCATTGAAAGAGAATATATATGTCATTGAGGACCTTAAAATTTAAAATAGGATAATACATGAATATATAACCAAGTTTATGCATGAGTATTCATAGGCCATTTTACCAAATGAGCTTAGAAGAGGCATGTTGAGTGAAAAAACCTAAGAGGCTATTTGAGTGTGATTGAAGGGTGAGGAGAGAAAAAAAAGGATATCATAATAATTTTAGTTAGAAAAATGTGTTAAAATATTATTAGAGATTCAAGGTAGTTGAGTTGGTGCTTGGTTTCGTAGGGGGTTGGAGCCTCCTTGTAAGTTGGAGCTTACTAAAGGACTAGTTAGGTTGGTGCCTAACTAGTGAAGGGTTGGTAATCCTTGTGGGGTTAGTGCCTCACTAAATTTTGGATATTAAAATTATAGGATAGTATTCCATATGCATGGTTTAGTGGGTTTTATTCCCCAAGAGGGTTTCCCACATATCTCTTATGTGCTATTGTAATATTCTTATGTAGTTGTTTGCCTATGCATTGATCGCTTTATGTGAATGAATGATTAAATGGAATGATGAATATAATTTAATTTTTTTTATTAATAAATTTATTCGCCCCACTTCTTAGTAGAAAATTCAAACATTAAGCTTATTTTATGAACTTTAAGGTAGTGTTTTATAAGGGAAAAGGTTATTTTTGGCTAATTTTCATGTGTGTCATATCTCCCCAAGTGAAAAATATGTACATGAAACTTTCCAAGGACCTTATATCAGTTATATAACCTCTACACATATCATAAAGTTAGATAAAAAGTCATAAATTTATATTGTAATGCCAAATAAGGAGGTTTACTCACTTTTAAAAACTTAGAAAGGCCACTTTTAGGTAAAAACATTGTAGGATTGTCCCTTAAAATTATATAGGTTAGAATCATATAAGGAAGGAATTTTTAGGTCCAAAATGTGCAAACAAATATCTCTCTTCCATCACTCCCTTCACAAGCTTATGAAGGCTATTTTTAGATGAATGATATAGGCCATATAGGTATATTTGTAGGCTAATATTTATGATATATTTTTGGACCCTTATGGGATTATAATTAGTGGAATTGGTTATTTTATTTATCTCATTATATTTATGAAAAATTACTAAGGAACTAAGGTGCTTTTTTAGGCTAAAATCCCCACAAGCTAAGTTTTATACAATTAATATCCATGTGTGAACTCTTTGTGTCCATTAAATCAATTATAATGTGTCCTTATAGGTCTTTAAATTCATTTCACACTTTAATTCACTATGATATCAAGTGTGGAAATCCATTTAGCAAAGAAAGTTACTCTATTGCATAGTATGCAAGTTGACTATCATGGTCTCCATTTGCTCCAAGTTTACAACATTTGGATTGGTGAAATTAAGGTATTTATTAATGTTTATTATCCTATTAAATTCAAGTGAAACTTCAAAAACCACTCTCCATGATCATCCCAACATAATTCTCTCTTAACAATTCATATTAAACCTCATTTGATGACTGTGTGTGAAGACTACTACATAAGGATGTTTGTAAAAGTTTTGTATTACATTATTATAAGAGGAGTGAGAGTCTTGAAATAAATAAATAGGTGATAAATAATTTATTAATGTCATCAAGAGTTCAAAATATCATTTTTACATCTTTTTAAAGTCTAAAACACATGTATGCATTGTAAGTGAGAATTCATGGGGTCTATGTTTCATGTTGAGTAGTTAAAATAGTGGATGAAATATGGTAATCACCTTTAAAAAATGTGACCTTAAGATAAACCTAAATACCACCATAAAAATCATTATAATATGAAAAAACTCTCACTTTCAATACACAAAATCTTCCATGTGGACTGCTAACTTGCTAGATTGCATGTACAAAGGATGATATTTGAAGTCAGATGGCATTTTTTGAATCCTACAAACTATTAAATCATGTTACATATAATAATGAGATAATAAAAAAGTAAATTAATACATATACTTCATATGAGATTCATGAAGGGTTATAATGACTAATGTCAAAATCTACTATAAGAGTTACATGCTTAACACTCATACACAGGGCTATGTATAAGGATACGAGGTTTCAAAGCTTTTGAATACTATAAAAAACTAATGAAATTGTAGGGAGATAATAAGAGTTTTCATTTATACTTAATAATTTATAAATAAGGATTAATATCAATGACTTTAATATAGGTTTTAATCGTAAACATAGTCCATCCCTCAAACTTCTCCTAATTGACACCTATAACCACTTTGAGAAGGTGCAAAGTAAAATTATGAATTTAGAAGGAGGTTGTGTTTTGGGAAAATTTAAGGAGGTTATATTTTCACTTTTATTCTCACCCCTTGATGATATTTTTCATCTCTCCTCATCCAATTGTCACAATAAAAATATCTCACAAGTTGTGAGTAACCAATATGTGAGATGAATCTCTACAAGGGCTAGTTCCCTTGATGCACTCTTTGAAACAGATTCATAATTATAAATTTTGCATGAAAATGGTTAAGAATAAAAAATAAAAAATCTAAAATTTGATGCACCAATAATTATTTTCCACCTATTTAATAAACTTATACTACTTAAAGCAAATCAAAGCTTCATTCACACATAACTCACAACTCAAGACAGGTTGTTACATCAATGTTTCATGTGTTAGGTTCAATAGGTATATTTATGATTATAATAATGAATGATAATTTAGAGATTAAAATCATAAACAAATTATAAAAATCTTATACACTAATAAAGAACACTAACAAAGACCTGTAACAATTACTCTTCTACATAATAGGTGGACAATCAAAGACAACATGCTAGAAAAGACTATTTTTTACTAGACAAGATCAACAAGATTTGACATTATACTCAATTATGGAGAATATAAGTAGTAAAATTAAATTTTTTATTTATTAAAGAGACATTAAAATACAAAAATGTCTAGGGGTTCACCATAACCAATGGAGGCAACCCGAAAGTGGCTAAAAAGTCACTACTTATAGCATTTGGGAGAGGACTGAGAAAAGGGAAGTCCAAATGTCACTTGGACACTTTTAATTATAATATAAGGGGTTACATGTTAATTATAATATAATTTTAAACTAATAATTCAAATTTATAAATCAAAAATGTCAATCCAAAGCATGTAAATCTTAAAAAGTGGTATGAAATTCCTTTTGCTGACTCAAAAATTATCTTCATTAGTCATCCCTCTTGAAACATCCCAAAACTAACTAGGGATAAATATAATGTTTTAAATAAGATGGATGGGTTTTATACATGCTTCTCTATGTATCTTATTCATTCCTAATCACTTGGATTCCTTTGAAAATGAGTTATCACTACCTGTAATCAAAGAAATTCCCTATTTCACACACCTTACACACTTGGCTTCCAAAAAGGCTTTATTTTCTCATTAAAATCCATAAAATTAGGTTAATTAAATGTTTCAAGGCCATCCATGGCATTAGAGGCATCAAGAACACCTTGAAAAAAATTACTATAAGTTTTTTCACCCTTCTCACTATCATGTTCACTATGCCAGCTTGATTGGTTGAGATGGAGATACTTGCAAGAACACTTAAGAGTCTTTATGAATAATTAAATTACCATAATTAGCTATAATAAGTATATATATTCCTTAAAATTTTGATTTCATTCCTTTAAATTCTTTAAAATATTTTAGAATACCAAAAATAATCAAAGGAAATAGTTTTGTACCCTATCCATACAGATAGGAAGCAACTAAATTGGATGGAAATGGTCCCTAGAGAGTCCCCTTTAGGATAAAATAATTTATCAAACCATTATAATCCATTTGGGTACATCTCCTTGTTTTCCTAATTAGGTATTTATCTAGGGTTTTTAAGGGTTTTAGGTCTTTTAATCCCTTACATTTCATTCATAAAGATGGGATGTTGGAAATACCAATAAATTACATAAGTGTGATGTCCCAGACCCTTTTCAATCCCTTCAAACTTATTTTATTTCCATGAAAAGTGTCAAGGAAGATGTGAGTATCTCAATTTTCTTACTCAATCCCTTTATTTCATTTACATAGGCCATGATATGGTTTTAATCCAAATGTGGCTCTCTTTGTGGTTTCCTTGCATACCAAGAGTTTAAAAACATCTATTATTCCCCAATACACATGTCCACCTTCCTATAGTTGGAAGTGAAAATGGCATCCTATTTAGGCTTTAGGCCAAAACCCTACCTAAAAGGCTTTACTACAACTTTGGGGTGCTATACCACTTTGTTGAGATTATCAATTATGTTCTCAATTTACCATTTTGTTCTAGGTAGGTTTCAACTTCCCACAAATTCTTATAGTGTCTCTTTAGCTTCTGGTCCACCATTTCACCTTCCTTCTTAGAAAATATAGGTTTTGTTCCCAAAGGGAGTGCCCTATATCTGAGACAAAATAGAGGGTACTTCCCCTATTTTTATAGACAAACCAAGTGGCTAGGACATTCTAAACCAAAATTTATCCCTTGGTCATACCATTTGACCTTCTAACACTTTCAAAAACCAAAGCAGACTCCTGTAAAGGCAAACTATGTGCAAGGTTAACACTATAGACCATTTATTGCTTAAATATGGTATTTATTATACATTATTCCTATTGATAAGATAATTTTGAGGCATTAACATCATTATGGAATATGTTATAATTTTTTCATCAATAAAAATCTCCATATACCCTTACCTATACCTTGAACTCAGAAGACTATATGCATCTATTGACTACAACCTTGCTTTGAAGGAGTACCTATAGGTGTATTTTCATGTTTTGAGCTTGATAAATTTTTTATAATAATATTAAATTCCATTAGGATCATTATATACCTATTTTGACCCATTTTTCTCATACTTATGCATTAACCACACTCATAACCTCAAACTTGCTCACTATATAGCATAGTCAAACATAGACAATTGTATTAGGAAGAGTAAAAACCTGTAGATGAATATTCCTATTACAATAGGTTACACATCACCTTTTATATCTCATGATCCTTTTGGGATCATCTCTCATCATCCAACTTTATGATTCTATATTCAATTTTCTATCTTAGACTGTGTGCTCCTATAGTCAGCTATAAGTGAATATTTTTTACATGATGGGACACCTGTAGGTGTAGATTAGACCTTTAAACATCACCAATCAACTCTTATTGATGGTATTAATGACCATTGGTATTTGATTAAATCAATAAGTCCTTTTAAACATGGTAATATTAATTTTTTTCACTTTAGTATATCAATGGCCACTCAAATATTTAATTTCTATAGATGTCAATGCAAGATTTTAGTGTTGAAATAAGAAACTTTGAGCCTTCCTAAAACCACCCTCCACTAATATTCTTTAATCCATATTTTTAAAATATCCTCTCTTTCATAGAAGATACAAGGCATAAACATTTAGATTCTTTAACTCTCTTTTTAACCTTGTTATAAGATATCCACAAAATGACCTAGACCTTTGTTTTCACCTTTTAGTGAAAATGATCCCCAAACTCAATCATCCCATATTTAAATGTAGTTTACACATCCATTTACCCATTTTATACTTAAAATATGTCTAACCTGATCATTCCTACATACTATTACCCAAAATAAAGTTTTACCACTTGTTTCAATGATTTAAATGACTCTTTGGCTTTTTGTGGTACTGCTTGTAAGTGGGAATTTGCATTATATATATATATATATATATATATATATATATATATATATATATATATATATATATATATATATATGTATATATGTATATATATGTATGTATATATGTGTATATATATATATATGTGTGTATATATGTATATATATGTATATATGTATATATGTATATATATATGTATGTATATATATATATATATGTATGTATGTATATATATATATATATATATATGTATATATATGTATGTATGTATGTATGTATGTATATATATATATATATATATATATATATATATATATATGCAGTAAGCAAGATATATATGTTTGTGATCAATTATATGACCTTAAAAAGGTTACACATCACCTTTTATATCTCATGATCCTTTTGGGATCATCTCTCATCATCCAACTTTATGATTCTATATTCAATTTTCTATCTTAGACTGTGTGCTCCTATAGTCAGCTATAAGTGAATATTTTTTGCATGATGGGACACCTGTAGGTGTAGATTGGACCTTTAAACATCACCAATCAACTCTTATTGATGGTATTAATGACCATTGGTATTTTATTAAATCAATAAGTCCTTTTAAACATGGTAATATTAATTTTTTTCACTTTAGTATATCAATGGCCACTCAAATATTTAATTCCTATAGATGTCAATGCAAGATTTTAGTGTTGAAATAAGAAACTTTGAGCCTTCCTAAAACCACCCTCCACTAATATTCTTGAATCCATATTTTTAAAATATCCTCTATTTCATAGAAGATACAAGGCATAAACATTTAGATTCTTTAACTCTCTTTTTAACCTTGTTATAAGATATCCACAAAATGACCTAGACCTTTGTTTTCACCTTTTAGTGAAAATGATCCCCAAACTCAATCATCCCATATTTAAAGGTAGTTTACACCTCCATTTACCCATTTTATACTTAAAATATGTCTAACCTGATCATTCCTACATACTAGTACCCAAAATAAAGTTTTACCACTTGTTTCAATGATTTAAATGACTCTTTGGCTTTTTGTGGTACTGCTTGTAGGTGGGAATTTGCATTATATATATATATATATATATATATATATATATATATATATATATATATATATATATATATATATATATATATATATATATATATATATATATATATATATATATAATGCAAATTCCCACCTACAAGCAGTACCACAAAAAGCCAAAGAGTCATTTAAATCATTGAAACAAGTGGTAAAACTTTATTTTGGGTACTAGTATGTAGGAATGATCAGGTTAGACATAGTTTAAGTATAAAATGGGTAAATGGAGGTGTAAACTACCTTTAAATATGGGATGATTGAGTTTGGGGATCATTTTCACTAAAAGGTGAAAACAAAGGTCTAGGTCATTTTGTGGATATCTTATAACAAGGTTAAAAAGAGAGTTAAAGAATCTAAATGTTTATGCCTGGGAATTTTCATTATATATATATATATATACATATATATATATATATATATATATGTATATATATATATATGTATGTATGTATGTATATATATATATATATATATATATATGTATATATATGCAGTAAGCAAGATATATATGTTTGTGATCAATTATATGACCTTAAAAAGTGTTTAAATTTTCTCTTATCACTCTTGAAATATTGAAACACCTATCAAATATCCCCTCTCATCATGACATCATCAAGGAGAGACTCCTATAGGTGCATTTGAGTTATATGTAGTAAGTGGATAGAATTGGAGTGATGTGTATAGATGAATGGCCTCATAGACATACTTAGGCTCATTACCAATTCCTCAAATTTATGTTTTTCATTATGGGTATATTAGGACACATCTAAAAACCTCTATTCCAATATGATATCATCTTGTAAACACTTGAAATAGAGTAGGCATTGGTAGCTAGTTATTGGTTATGTGGTACATGAACTTGTAACCAAAATTGAATTATATTAAATAATTTAAATAGACTCCCTTAATTTATTTATGACTTGAACAAGTCAATATATATTAATTACAACTCCATGAAAAATCTAGGTAAGCTTGACATATGTGACTACCATTGAAATTAGGTAAAGAGCTGATTGTGATCATGAAAAAACTACAAGTTTGATTAAATATTGATGTGATGAAACCATTATATTCATTATTAGGTAAATAATTATGGAATTGAGACATGGGAAACATCACATTATATTCACATGAGACCTTTGTAGAGAACCAAACATTCTATAAATAATGAAACCTTGACTGAGACCTCACATTGTGACACCTTCCTATAACATGAGATGACTTGTATATAAAAACACCATGAAACATGAAATCAAGAATGGAGATAATTTTAGGAGAGAACCAAAATAATTTGGAATAAACATCAATAGTTTTATTGTATGTAATTGTCTAAATTATAGAAAAACCTATAGAGTGCAGGAAACAATAAACAAAAAAACATAGTCAACTTGTTAAAGATTATTCATAAAGCATAGTTGACCAATATTTGAAAAATTGCTATGAAAATTAATACATTTTAGTTTACTATCATCCCCCAAAGGTGTCTAGTCTGAAACCTCTTCTACTAGTTGTACCAAAAATGAACCTGTTAACCCTTTTTGTGTGTCTAAAAGGGAGAAGGAGTAGAATGGTTTTGGACCTTTTTTATCACTTCCAAAGCATGTCAAGCATTGAGATGAGTTTGAAAAATATTAAGGGACATTCCATGACCTTATTACATGTGTCACCTTCCCTCATTGACCATACAAGTGCCAAACTCCTCCATTTTTAGTTGGTTTCTTGATTTTTAGTTAGATAACCTACAAGATTCAAATGGGACTAACATTCCTGATAGGGAATCTAACTTATTAGACATTTTCAATTAAACTAAGACACTTGGACAAATTGAAAACCATGCCACTTATATTTATGACCCCTAAATGGATACTAAGTGACTCAACATAACATATAAAATAATTAGACCATCACTAAGGCTAAAAAGGCATCAAATTACATCAAATGGACTATAACATACCCTATGACAAAATATTAGACCCCTAAAGCATCTAAAAATCAGGTTTTTACCTATAGAGGTCCCAATTTGACTTGCAAGGTAAAATTCAGTCAACAAGTTCCAAACTCCCAAGAATATATCAAGTCATTAAGATGTTCAAAGATTATAAATGGAATTACTACAACCTAAGGATACACTTAGACTTCTCCTAAATACTACCTATAGATCTCTTAGAGAGATTAGTCTAGCTTCAATTTGAAGGGTCAATCAAGATAGAGATTGTATAAATAGAGCTTAGAGCCTAATTATGATTATAAAACAAGTTCAAGAGTCATTGAGAGGATCATTGGTGTGAAGTGGGGTCCTAAACAATCACCTACAACCATGGTATAAGTAAGCATGAAAGGTAATGCGTATGCAAGTAAAAGGTGATAGAGTTTTAAAGGAATCTCAAGTCTTTAAAATTGTAACAAGAAGTCATTGGAATTTTCAATGACATGGAGTTAAGTCCTAAAACCCACAAATGCACTTAGACTTATCCTAATAGACACCTATAGGTTATAAGATCTATATGGTAGTTTTAATTCTCAAGAAGGAGCAAAATATACATGAAAAACATTGGGATTCAACAAAAACGACTAGAAAAGTATGTGAGATCATTTGAGGTCAGATGAAGATCAAAAAGGCATATGAGAGAATGACCAAAACACTCACTTTAACACCTAAATATATAGTTAGGCCAAGCACACAATCCTGCCTACCTAGTCAAAATTGAAAATGTTTGCTTTGTTTGAAGATAGAAGTCAAAAGAGAATCAAATTACATGAGTTTTATATCCTAAATATATATCATGAACTATATATGACCCCCTTAGTAAATGTAAAAGGATGATAAAGTTATAAGGCTTATTTAGGCATGTTGAATCTAAAACCCTATAAACATTCATGTGTGTAGACTTTGAGTGATGAAAAATGGTTCTATGGAGAATTAAGACCATAAGGAATATAAGTAGGTGTTATTAGTCTCAAAAATTAATTACAAGAATTCTTATATCGTAAAATAGATGGGACATAAAACAAACATAGTCAACTAGGTTAATTTGTGTTCATTGGCTGGAGAACCCTAGGCATAAACTAATTGTGTATGAAAAGATTTTGAAGAAGATACGTGAAAATAAAATCATGGGAGAAATTCGTGTTGGATGTCTCAAACCTATGGAGGTCATTGGTAACTCAAATTCAAACTAAAAACACCACATATAAGACTTTTCTCTCTAGACCTCAAAAACACATAGCCTACTAGCTTAAGGGTCTCCTAAACATGGTAATATATCTTTGAAAGGATGCATGGTGGATCAATATAATATACATAAGAGGACACCCCTATCCATTCATGATTCATGGAATTTTGATGTTTATCTAATGCTTGTCATTTATGAATCATCCTTAAGAGTGTAAGGCACTGAAAGGATGCCCAAATAGACCAATTTCAACCTGATGAGAGAGAAAATTATTTTTATGCATCAAAATGAATTGAAAAATAAATGAGATAATGGATGATGTACATAACTTCATTGAGCACCTCCCCATGCCATTGGTTTGTATTTTTAAGGTACATGTGTATGAAAATGGACCAAAGAAGCTTGTTTCAAGCTACTTGAGAGGTCTTTACAAGGTGTTACAAGATCAAAATTAAAATGGAGGATCCTTAATAGGTCATAAAATTAAATCGCACATTTTATTTAGGTTTCACATTTGTGGGAATCCTGTGGAGCCAAAATTCAATCTTTAGGTATGAATGCCTAATTGAGACCTAGTTAGGAGAGAGAAAGGTAGACAAAGGTACTTCCACTCACTCTAAAGACCTAAAAATTGGAGTAGACATGTAAGTATAATCTAGGTCATAAAATATGCCTTCATATTCTTAGTAATATACATACACAAGGAGGTTTACATGATTTCAGGGCTATAAAGAATGAGGCCAAATTGGAGATTTTAGTGAAAATGAATTATTGAGGATAGTTTGAGACCTACAAATATGTATTTATAGGTCTTATATGAGGTGATTAGGCCATCCATGGAGAGATAATTAATTATAGAAGATGAATTCATGTTTTGACACTTGTAAGCAAGATTGGCATAGTGAAATGAAGAGACTTCTAGACACCTAGCAAGATAATAAATTGATGTTTCAAAGAGAACTTCATAAATCAATTGAAAGGTGTCAAGAATATAAAAAATATGCAACTCAACATGATCTTACCATCAATAAGGCCAGTTTTCATTCCATAATTTAAGATGAAAGGTAGTTTTGGAGAGCTAGGCAATAAGTTAAGCAAAGTTTTAAACTTCCAAACCACTTTGAGCATAAGGAGCATCTTCAAAATACTTACACTTGTCTTTGAGGACCTAATGGGAAAATTTCAAACTCCTTTCTTGTTGTAACTCTTTTTTTACAATTATATATCTCTCTCTCTCCTACACCCTTCTCTTCTTCTCTTTTATATATATATATATATATATATATATATATATATATATATATATATATATATATATATATATATAGCCTTAATTAGATAATATTATATCCTCCACCTGGGTATGATGAATCCTTACCCATTTATAGACTTTGATCAATGAAAAATAACTTGGTTTTACCTTCTCCATGGATAGGTTTTAATATGGATGTTTGATTAATTTATCTTATTAAGTGATAGTCTTGCTTCCTTGACATGCTTTTTCTTGTTTATCATTTATGTTTAGTTTAGAATAATTTTTTTAGGTCTTTCAAAGTATTAAAATGGAGTGTGTATGGGTTTAATGATTTTATTTTTTACTAGTGTCATGTCATGACATCTTGACTAGTCCTCCTAGCTTAAGTTTGATTCACAAACATTCATGAGAAACATTGATGTAGAGAGGTAGATTTTGGTTAGTCTCATACAAAGGTTAATCTATTGTTTTAAGTGTAATTATAATTAGATGGTAGTGATCAGATCATATTTGGTGTATCACCTCTATTAGATTAGGTTTCACTCCCTTTTCCTATCAAGTGGTAGATTAGTGTTTGAGCCTAAGAGATTCATCAAGGGGAGATATCCCTTTAACCTCGATATTCACCTCTCCAATAGGGTACCCACAACCTTGAGGTGTTTCCATTTGAACTACCTTCCATAGGGTGTAAATTTGATTGATAATAGTTTTGGCACACTTAGTGGGACTAAGGTCCAACGTCGTGGAAGAATTCTTGTTGTTTCTATTTTACCTATAAGCCTTTAGAGGCATTCAAAACATCAATGGTGATTTTGTGCATGATCATTTGGTTTTATCAACCTAGTCACACATTAAAAGTAAGTTGTATTTCATTTCAAAAAAACTATGAGGTTATTATGATTGAGTTTTAGATTAATTTCATTTTCATACAACTTGATGAACTATATTTTCCCCATGGTCATCCATACCATCATTTATATAACCCTTATCAGTCTTTTCATGAGTCATATCAATCTTATGGTCATCCTACATTCTCTCTTCATGATCATGATATTGTATATGATCAACCTTCTCAATCTCAAGACATTCCTAGCCAATATGATCACTCCTCAAATCAGTCCATTTCAAGTTTGAAGCAACTCTCTTAGGCTATGAGAGGTACATGATATACCTTAATACATAGAAGGAATATGGCTAGTATATTCCTAGCCATCTCATTCATGGCATGAGATATTCAATGCAATTATTGAAAGAATAATGGGTACCTATTGAGTGATAAAATTGGAAAAGATTCTCAAGTGAGAAGATAGATGTGAGTAGTATTATTAAAAGTATTAAGGATAAGCTAAGAAGCCATGAACAATAGCAGTTTTCATACACACCACCTGAACCCTCATATATGCCACCCATTCTTCACAAAGATACCTTTCAAAGTTAACTTACAAATGTTCCAAGTCCTTCATGTGTTTCTCAAACCTTCCCTTATTGGTATTCAATCCAAGAGAGAATTCAAAAGAAGGAAAAGACTATTATTGAGAAACCCATTATTGAGAAATAAAATGCTACTTCTCTTCTTCAAGAACCCCATAAGAAGTCTTTCAATACTCCAGGATGGAATCAAATGGTAAAGTCATGGAGTGAGAAAGGTAAGACACACATAGATTAGGGAGTTAAAGTTAAATAAAAATATGAAATTACTCAAGTCTCTCCCATCCACCCTCAAGATTCCTCTTGTATATCATACTATCCCTCTTGTGTCCCATATCCTCATGAATTTATTGTTAATAACCTAAGTTACACCTTATGAAGGAGACTATTAAATTATACTTTAAACTTGTACTAACATGAGAATAACCTTAAGGCTATGGGTGACCTTATAAATAGACCACACCTCTAGATTATGGAGATACCTGCCCTTGTACATCACTTTGTGGCTCAATTTACAAAAACCTATTACTATTAGGGTGAAAAGGGATATAAAGTGCATAAAAATGAATATCCTCTAAGGGGTGGTGATGCACCAATGTAAACATTCATCCACTTAATTTGGACTCCTAACAAACACTAGTAAGTAATGGAAATGACTGAGTATTTCAACTCTAAGGACTCTTATGCAAAAGTGTTTCACATAGAAGTTTCACTAAGTGATCAAAACATGAGGGTAATGATGGAATTCCTAATTCAAGGCACTAACTAATCAATATCTCCACTCCAAGATTAGTCACTCAACATTCAAACACTATATGTGAATTTCATAAGATCATTTACTAGTAACTAGGTGAGATTAGGACCTGTGAAGTGAAGAAAACTACCACACATGCAAATAAAACTAATAAAACACACTAAACCTATATCAAAGAGTCTAAAATAGTAATTTGTATTCATTTAAGAGGTTAAAAATAATCTAGGTAGAATTTATTCATGCCCAAAAGAGGGATTTAAAATCAAGGCCTTAAGGCCTAAATATATAATAGAAAGGGAGAGAATAAGAGGGAGAATGGAATGTAGGTGAGAGGAAAAGGTCATCCATGACCATAGTCAAATCTTTACTTTAGTTATAAATAGTTATTCAATCTTCCAAAAGACTCTCCATGATTTGATGATCTTTAATAAATATTTAAGCATTGAAATGGGGTAGTGGATGATGTGGTTGACTTGTTGAACCTCTTATTGAATCATGTTATGCTCATTTTTGGTCAAATACCTCATGTTCTTGGTAGTTATACCACTAATGAGATATATTTAAGCCATCATAAAGCATACAACAACCTTCCTCCCTTTGAGGATATGACCAAGTCAATAAATTGACTTATTCTTCCATTATGATAATTATTTTGCACTTACCTCCTTTAATGCAATCAGGTACTAGGTGTGATAGCTTATATTGACCCTCTTCATCATCCCTCTACACCATCTTTCAACTTTCCTTGTTGACAAAGTAGGTCTACTAGACCAATTAGGCATACTAGCCTAATTTTTTACATTTGACAGTGATTTATCTATGAAACCATGATAACCTATGAATGGGTGATTTTTAGGTCTAAAATTATATCCCATATAATGACATTAACCCTTTTAGGAAAGAAATAGCTACAATTTTGCCAAACTAGGTGACTATGTCACTTTCTCTCTCATATTTGTAGAGTGGTTGTTTAGAAGAGACTTACAAAGGTATTTATAGGTATGGTTTTATACATATAAGGATTTTAGAAGATAGGACAAGACTTAGACAAACATTTCCAATGATTTGCAACATCTTAAACTACCTTGTACCTCATTTTCCTTCCTTTTCCTAAAAACACTATTTTATGATAGGTTTGTATAACTTTTTACAACATGGTAGTATTCCTAGGGTCTCTTCTATGTTGATTTTATGATTTAAGTGTTTATCAGGTGATTCATTGGTGTTTGGATCTAAAATCTTTAATTTTTCCAAGACTAGTCTACAATAGGGTTTAAGGAGGGTTTCAGAGGTCCACCATCTTAATGATGGTTCATAAAACATATACCTCCAAACTAATACTTATTTCTATGGATGTTTATTTGATGTGTTGTCATCAGAATACAAACAAAAATATCGATGAAGGTGTTGTTCTGAAAATACCATCTGGGTTTAACTATTTTCCATTCACTTTCCATGCTCATGTCCTCTTTCTGTTCAGGGGATAATTTTATTGTCTTCAAGGCATACTATTGGTCGAAAGGAAGATCCACCTTGTAGACAACTCCTTTTGCCCATTTACCAATTTCATATTTCTTATCTAGATATTTTGTTGCTTGCAAACATTGGTATAGTTTAAAGGGCAATTCTACAGTAGTTTTAGGGGATAAAAATCTCCATAAAAATCACAGCTACTACAAAACAAGCAAACATAACTGATCTGATGACAATGATGACTATATAGATTATGCCAAGACATTTGCTCTCCTTCACAGAGAGAGGAATATGTCCCATGAAATTACAGAAACTCTCATCATTCTCTGTTACACACAAACCTGGATTTCCAGTAAATGAGCTTGAAGGAAAATTCAATAGCTTAAACCATGACTTGGGTATGCATCCTATGAGCTGATTATTGGAGATGTTTACTCTGTCAAGGGACAATATACTGTCAAACGTAGATGGAATTTTCCTATAGAGAGTATTTTATGATCAATACTTTAACACTTAGGCCATTCATAAATTTATTCACAGTCAGACTTACAAATACATATAAAGTTCAAAATTATCTCATACTTTCATTATACAGACATACATACATATGCCAGGCCTATGTCCTTACACACATACATTTCTCCAATAGTTTCTTACATTGGCACACACTTCTCAACCCTTTTATTTCTCAAGATCCCATAGATCATCCACAATGCAAAAGCCTCCTCCATATAGGGCTATGTAATTCACATATACCAGTCTTTGACATGTTAATTTTATATTGCCAAAAAGTCTTTACAAACATGCATCCATTCGATTTACAATAAAATAGGAAAAATCCCCTCATTCAGAGGCTATCTACTTTTCTCCATCATCTCTCCCCAGTGACTACACTCTCTTCGAACTCCACTGAGTTGAACTTGTGCATCGACCTTCACATTGAATTCACCTTCTACCTCACAAAACAACTCAATCACATTTCATAGATTTTGGGGATTAACTCACTTCCAAATGGCTTGAACGGACATCATATCTTCTTAGAAACATCAATCTTATCAAACCTTACCAAATCAGAGCTTCATCGCCTCACATCAATTGGATTGATGACTTGTTCGATCCATCTCCATGTTGACCTTAACCCCTATGGATTAGATTCAACTCGGATCCTTCCTCAATCTCTGCCTCCCTCCTATCCTCCTGAATGAATTTTCTTTTGCTCTTTATAAGAGCCTCCTCTCTAACTTTTATGCCCAATCTTGGGCTCAAGACAAAACACAGTTTTTAATTTGTAACAATATACCAATGTTGAAATAATTTCAACCACTCCTCCTTTATTTTCTCAACAACCCCAAAGTAGGAGATTCTCCTTAACCACTCTTTTATATATATATTTTTGTTTATACATATTTTTTTACCTTTTACAATTACTCCTCATTAACAACATATTAGAGGGAAAATACAATAAATTGAATTTGAGTTCAATCATGACTTGCATCCCAACGTAACCATGTCTTGCCTGAAGATGTATGTAGATGCTCCTACATCATACTCTCCCTCTAGAAAGGATTTGAACCTTAATTCAATTAAACTACTGCCTCCATGCATTAGTCTTCACTATATACCTAGATCCCAAGGTCTTGTTGTGAATGCCAATACTGTTGTTTGTCTTTGATAGTCTTTGTCTTTCATCTTCTTCCTTTTCTTCCTTTTTTAGTATGTTCTTCTCCTCATCTCCTTTTCAGCTATTATGTCCCATCTCCATGCTTCATTCTCATACATGTCTTCAAGATCTTCTTGATCTTCTTGGTTCAAAAATTTTTCCATTGAACTATGGACTTCATTCATCTCCATAGCTTTAACACCTACATTCAAAACATCAAAGGCAATGCTAGAAGTAAAAACTTGAGACCATAAAGTCTCTTGGCTGCCTCCACTCTTCTGTTCTTTGGCCAAAAATGCCTTTGCCTCTTTAGTGTGCTCTTTTCTTGCTTCACTCTCACCAATGGTGTTCTCATCATGGTTTGTGCCTATATGTAGCTCTCCTGAAGAACTGAAAAGCTCTTCCAACATTCTCATTTCTTCCTTTAGTGAGATTTCATCTATCTCCCCATTCACTTCATCAAACTTGGGCTTATCAACTTGAAATATTTCTTGTCCTTTACTAGCCTTACTCTTCATCTCATCCTTTCTTGAGTTGTCTTCATACAAACCAACTTCTTCAATATACTCATCAAATACAATTGAAGTACCCTTACCTTGTGTTTCCTTACTCTCTTCAACTTCTCTTTGAAGCCATCTTGTTTGTTCTTTTTTTTCAATGAGGCATTGATTTGCTGTATACTCTCCCCTTTCCTCATCATCCATCCATTTGGAACTCTCTCCTTGTTGCACATTAGTTTCCATAGACAATTTCCATACCTCATTTCCCATAAAAAGATCATTAAATGATTCAAAAACATCATTATCCCATTCATTGCAATAAATTTACTTACCTTTCATCTTTGTATCCTCATGCTCTACTTCATTATTCTTCGAGAAGTTTTCTTTCTCACCTTTAGCCATCCATACCTTCTTCATAGTTTTAGGATGACACTTGTTCAATTTACCAACCAATTTCTGCTCTTTGACATCTTCATGTTGTCTTGTTTGATAGCTGGCCTTGCTCACTTTGCATTCTACCTCTTCCTTCATGCTTTGTATTTACTTCTTGCTTGAGTCTTCATTTTGATTGAGCTTTATGTACTTATTTATATTTGTTTTCTCAAACCATGTAGGCATCCTACATCCAGGATCTTGTACCAACACTTCCTGCTGCTTGGGAGTTTGCTTCTTCCACCATTTAGGCATCACATATCCATGGTAAATTGGAAACTTCACCTTTCTCTTTTCTTCTCTAACATGCATATCAATAGTTTCATGCTTATAAGAATAATAAAAATCAATTTTTGGATTCACCTTTACCTCCTTAATGGGCTGCTCCATTAGTTCTTTGACTTGCATAGCTTCTTGATTATTTGTACTTTCTTCTTCCTTTATGCTTGACTGTTCTCTTTCCTCTTCTTGGATTTCAATGGCATCATGGAATTCATCTTCATCTTCCATCTCTCCTCTTGCTTGTATGGGTTCCTCAACACCTTCCTCATGCATTAACCAATGCATCTCTTCTTCCTTATCAACAACAACAAACTTTTTCTTTTCTCTTACACATTCACTTGTGCACTTGGTGTCTTCTCTTGCACCAATCTCTTCATTCTTCAAGGCCTTTCTTTTGACCTTCACAAGGCTGCTCATACCTGCAATTACCCATGAAAAGCCAACATTAGATATAAAAATAAGAGACCACAAGGTCCCTATGAGTGTTCTCTTCACCAACACTCTTATCTTTTCAAGTGCTATTCCTAGCACTTCATTTTATTTTTCTTCTCTTCTCTTGTTCTCCACAATGAGAACCTTCTTCTCCACCTCTTTCTCTTGTTTCTCACTTGGCAACCTACTCATCCTCTTGCCTCTATGGGCTTCTCTCTTCATGGAAATCTTGTTTTTCCTTCTTCTCCTCTTCATTAGGAGATCTATTGGCCACTTCATCCTCTTCTTCATTGGCCATACCCATGCTTACTTGTCCATCTGCATCCAAGACTCATATCTATCTTTAGTCTTAGCTAACTCTCTTTTCAAACTATCAATCTCTTTATCAATTTCAATACTGGTCATACCTTTGATGCTTGTTTTTTTCTTGTTACTCTCATGTACATTGCTGCTCTGTAGTGCCTTCAACAATACTTCCATTTCTGAGATCTTCACCCAAGTCTTTTCCACCTTGGTCTCTTGATCCCTTTAGGTTCACTTGTCTCACCTAAGCCTTTCTCCTTGACTAGTCTTTTGACAATTTCTTTGATCTCACCTAAGCCTTTTACATCCTAGTCTTTTGATTCTACTTAATTTCTTTAATTAGCCTCACACTTTGAGTCACTAGTCTGCAATATGACACTACTTTCACCAAATATTAATAATTTCACAAATCCAAGCTTACCTTGCTTTGGATCTTCCTCTTGAGCATTCACTTGCTCCCTTACTTTTGAGCTTTTCCAAGCTTATCTTCTCTCTTGTCAAGCTTCAATGGATTTAAGACTTCTTTTTCACCTATTTTCTTCTCAAACAAAATAAATTCAAATCAAATATCAAAGGTTACTCATACCTTTCCTCAACAGGGTCTTCTAGTGCTAGGATTTACTGAAACTTCCGTCAAAAATCCTATAACAACTCATTAGGAATCTTGATTCATCATAACCATAAAAAAATTACCAAATTCCCAAGAGCTTTCAAGCTCTGATATCAAAAATGATGCGCTATCATCAGACTGCAAACAACAATATTGATGAAGGTGTTGTTCTAAAAATACCATCTGGGTTTAACTATTTTCCATTCACTTTTCATGCTCATGTCCTCTCTCTATTTAGGGGATAATTTTATTGTCTTCAAGGCCTACTGTTGGTCAGAAGCTAGATCCACCTTATATACAACTCCTTTTTCCCCTTTACCAATTTCATACATCTTATCTAGATATTCTGTTGCTTGCAAACATTGGTATAGTTTGAAGGGCAATTCTGCAGCAATTTTAGGGGATAAAAATCTCCATAAAAATCACAGCTACTACAAAACAAGCAAACATAAAAGATCCAATGACAATGATGACTATATAGATTATGCCAAGACGTTTGCTCTCCTTCACAGAGAGAGGAATATGTCCCATGCAATTATAGAAACTCCCATCATTCTCTGTTACACACAAACCTAGATTTCTAGTAAATGAGCTTGAAGGTGAATTCAATAGCTTAAACCATGACTTGGGTATGCATCCTATGAGCTGATTATTGGAGATGTTTACTCTGTCAAGGGATAACAGACTGTCAAACATAGATGGAATTTTCATAGAGAGAGTATTTTATGATCAATCCTTTAACACTCAGGCCATTCATAAATTTGTTCACAGTCAGACTTACAAATACATATAAAGTTCAAAATTATCTCATAATTTCATTATACAGACATACATACATATGCCAGGCCTATGCCCTTACACACAGGCATTTCTCTAATAGTTTCTTGCCTTGGCACACACTTCTCAACCCTTCTATTGCTCAAGCTCCCATAGATCATCCGCAATGCAAAAGCCTCCTCCATACAGGGCTGTGTAATTCACATATACCAATCTTTGACATGTTAATTTTATATTGCCAAAAATTCTTTACAAACATGCATCCATTCGATTTACAATAAAATAGGAAAAAGCCCCTCATTCAGAGGCTATCTAATTTTCTCCATCATCTCTCCTCAGGGACTACACTCTCTTTGACCTCCACCGAGTTGAACTCGTGCATCGACCTTCACATTGAATTCACCTTCTACCTCACAAAACAACTCAATCACGTTTCATAGATTTCAGGGATTAACTCACCTCCAAATGGCTTAAACGGACTTCATATCTTCTCAGCAACATCAATCTTATCAAACCTTACCAAATCAGAGCTTCATCACCTCAGATCAACTGGATTGATGACTTGTTCGATCCATCTCCATGTTGTCCTTAGCCCTTGTGGATTAGATTCAACTTGGATCCTTCCTCAATCTCTACCTCCCTCCTATCCTCCTGAATGAATTTTCTTTTGCTCTTTTTAAGAGCCTCCTCTCTAACTTCTATGCCCAATCTTGGGCTCAAGACAAAACACAGTTTTTAATTTGTAACAATATACCAATGTTGAAATAATTTTAACCACTCCTCCTTTATTTTCTCAACAACCCCAACGTAGGAGATTCTCCTTAACCACTCTTTTATATAATTTTTTTTGTTTTTACATCTTTTTTTACCTTTTACAATTACTCCTCATTAACAACATATTAGAGGGAAAATACAATAAATTGAATTTGAGTTCAATCGTGACTTGCATCCCAACGTAACCATGTCTTGCCTGAAGATGTATGTAGATGCTCCTACATCATTATTCCATTTAACCATTCAAATTTCTTTAATATATTACGTTCCCATGTATAAGGTGTGTTAAGATATGAATGTAAGTTGGTAGACCTATGATTTCTCTACAAGATTTCTAGACCAGTCATTATTCTTAGGATTTATTCATGAAGATGGGATATTGAAACCAGATCTCTCCTCCATGCATTTCAATTAAATATAGGTTATTAAAATCCATTGGTGATGAAATATATGAGCATCTAAAATGATGGGTCAAACTGGCTACCTAGAGTGTGTAGTTCAAGTAGGACCTTAAGACTAGTTTGATCATTTCCTTGCATTTCTACATCTTTAAATCTCCTTCATAGGAATTTAATCATTATGTCACACTTCATTATGATATCAAACTTTATTAGGTGTGTCTGAGCATAATTTCATGGTGGTATGGGCCTTTTAGGAGTTAAGACTAGATTTTAGGCCTAATTGGTCTAATATCGAGTGTTAAGAATTGAGTGATGGATAGGTTACTTTAAGGGCTCAAAATCATCATAATACAATGTTTCCCATTTTTTGTGACCCCTGTGCTTACCTTCAAGTGTTCAAACTCCAACCTAGTACTCATTATCTCATGTGGCTACTTATAGGTGGCAATGTTAGGATGATCAAGTTTGAGTTCTTCAGGTTTGGTTTTTTAAAAGGATTTTATCTCATTTATGTGTGTTTATGGAGTTAACTCCTATTACCTAAGACCTTCATATATATGTTTCCTATATACTATTATCTCCTTTGGCTAGGGTTTCTTGGCAATCATGTCTACATAGCCCCTAGGTATAAGTTTAGTGCCTTTTATTACTTAACCTAAGTTTATTATCATCATAATATGTTTTTTTTCCTCTCTAACTTTTATTACCTTATTAATAAGTAATTTAAACCTTAAATAACCGACCAATTATGTATAAAACTTCAAGCAATATAAACATGTTTGCCTTAGGTCTGTCTTCTTTTGCTTGCCCTCATGGACATTTTGAATTAAAACCTAAATTTTGTCCAAATAAGAGAGTATGTGAATACCTATAATATCAAATTTTATTTTCTCACAAACATCTTCATTAATTTTAATATCCATATCTTATTCTCAAATATCGAAATAATCCACCTAGTCTCATCATAGACTGTTAACATATTACAGTAGCTCTGAGATAGAATAGTGAATGTTTCCATTGGTAATATGAAATTTAAGATATAATTGTAATATAAATATAATGATATTTATCATTTTTACCAAATTTTAGAGCTTAGCTACACCTATATAATCTTAAAAATCATAAACTTCCCTAAGACTTGCTATAGATGTTGATTATGTGTCCATGACTGTGAGTGCATGAGGTTTTGAATCTCCTCTTTAATATCCTCCATACCATATTATTTTTCCTTAGAATAATTTATGAATTATATTTCCTATCTAAGATATACCTTAGTTTTCATTATCTCATATTTAGCCCTCTTTTTAGGCTTAACTACTTATCTTGTGTTTGTAGCCTATGTATGCCCTTAAAGAGACACTTGACTATGTTTTGATCCTTCTCTAGGATCATAAACATGGATTAATTTCTTGTTATATATTAATCACCTCTTCATAAATTCTAATAGTTTCTCCATTCAATCATCACATTCTAGATATCCATCCAATATCTCTACTCCTACCTTTGACTATCTATAATCATGTACTGGTTGTAGACTACCATTTTCTATTTGTTTGTTTTACTGTAGATAGAGAAGAAGATAATAAGACCTTGAGAAGTTAATTTATATTAATTTATAATCTCTATCACTAATTTAATATGACTAAACTCTCACACAATTTTTTATCTTCATTAGGCTCATGATGTTCTAAAAAGATTGTACCTTGATTGTTGATTGTATGTAGCTCTCAAGTCATGACTGTGAGTTTAATTTAGAAATTATGACTTTATCCTTTGGTTTTAAACTCAAATTAACACAAATATACCTAAAAATCATTTTTAACCTATAAATTTTCATGATAATTTCAAGTATCTTTTAAACATACTTGATCATTTCATTAACTCAAGATCAATCTATTCTCCCTTACAAGCTATAGGTGAATGTTTAAGTATCTTGTATAGGCTAAGGTGGAATATAAATGATAAAAAATAAATTAATCTATTGAAAACAACCTAGGAGGTAGTTTAAACTCTTTTCATTGAGACATCCTCTAGCATCTTATACACACCACTTCCATGAAGTATACTTGAAAGTGTTTTCACCTTGGCTATAGGTGAAGATTGTCTCCTTTACCAATGTTTAAGTTTGTGTAACACATACTCATGATCTTGATGATCCATAATTCCATTTATCTTACCAAAATAGTTTATTCATGATGTGGATGTGTATAAGTAGTGATATGATGATAATAGGATATATGGGAGAATGAAGATGGAGTGATAAGCTTATAATAATGGTTGAATGGTAGTGATAAAACTATGAAAATGAAATAAAATATAAGAAAGTGAAATGAATCATGAATCAATACTCAAAAAATTCTAAAGGGATCATAGACATATATTATGTTTATGACTAACTGAATATAGTAGTTTGGATATCCCTGATGAAACATACATAGTAAAAAGAGAAACCTAAGACTCTCCAAATTACCTTAACATATGATAAGTTACCTTAACATATGCTAAATGAGAGTATGAGGGTGTTTGAGAATATATTGGTGGTTGATAGGATATGAAAATTTGATAGATATTGAGAAACCCAAAGGAAGGACATCTATTAGGAATGAAGCATTTAATACCATGTCTTAATATGTTTTGAAAACCTTGAATCCACCATGAACCATACACTATACTTTTCTATAGTAAACCTTGGATATATATGCAAACCTTTCTTAGATACACCATGAGAGAGTTATAAATCTATATGAATGTCAAATTTTGTATCATTAAGGCATGTATAAGCTTGAAAACACCATATTTATCCCTCAACACAATCAACCTTTAGGTGAATTCAGAGAACACTCCATTTTACCATTCAATCTTCCTTATAGACTACATATTTCATAGTTTATGTGTTATTTATCCCTATAGACTCACACATGTGAGATGAGGTTGGATAATGATGTGGGAAAGAGGTTTAGACTCTTAGCAAGCTCCATAACCTTCCATTTTTATATCATCATGCTCAAGAGAGACAAAATAAAGAAAATTGGTACCCTTCTTGAATGAAGAATGAATTAGGAGTGCCCTACCTTGTTAATGATTTTTTAAAAAGGAGATAGAGTTAAACTAATAATAAATTCCTAAAGATGAAATATATCTAGGGTCCCCTCCTTTGACCAAAATTTTAGATCTTGATATTCTCTCTTATGGTTATACCATCTATAAACCTAAAGGGCTATACCAAGATGTAAAGGAGCTCAATGGAGTAAGAGGGTTAGTTTTGGACTTGTATTGAACCTTCTTGCCATGAATATTCTCTAAAAAACTTGTTATTACCCACTTTAAATCTCTTAACCTCCCCTATATAGAATTAACTATACCAATCTAAACAACCTATAAAATTGGTTTAAAACACCTATTTTCTTACATTTTATCCATGTCTTAAGCTTTACACTACCATTTTATGGAAAAAAGAGGTATAATTTAAGTCAAAATACATATTTAAACACGTAATAAGTTCTAAAAAGAAAAAAATAGGGGCATATTTCACATATGTGAGCTCTTTTGAAGACAAAACAATGTTCTATACTTATAAAGGAGACATTTCCAAAGCCTAAAACTATTTGACTAAAGTAATAACATGACTATGAGCATGATTAGATATGTTATTGATTCTTTAGTTACCTTTTGAGATCAAAATTAGTCATTTTTACACCAAAACCTTCCTTTTAGATAATATACACATAGCTTCACAAAGGAGATTTGCCAATGAATATCATCAAAAGTATGTTATAGTCTTATAAAAGGTTTCAATTTATATTATATGTATTTTAATCACACTTCAAATATTATATTCATCCCCATACCTTTCATATACTGAATATACTATAGAAGTTCATAGTGACTCATTAGTGTCCACCTTCATCCATATTCATTAAGGTATTATAGATCATAAGATCACTTCAATTATTTATCAAATGCATCCAAACATAATCAAACATCATGAGGATAATTAACACAATTTAAAATGGACGACATGACAATGACAAGAAATTGGAACCTACTCCCTTCATATGATAGTCAATGAACATTATGATGATCAAACACATCACCTAAGGACCCAAGACATTTAGGAGTTATGGTAATCATAAATAAACTCAATGACACCTATAGGAGTGTTGAATGACTTCAAGAATAAATTAAGAGACATCATCATTTAGGAGATCATCATGTATAGGCTTAAGTGGGTGCCATGAAAAAATTTTAGTTATAGGGGTTATAATTTGGCCTTAGAAGGCCAAATTTCCAATAGTTACTAATCAGCTTCAAGATAAGCTATTCCAAGAGAATATAGATAGGAAAATCAAAGAGAAATATTTGAAGGTGAAAGGACTTGAATCAAGCCAAGATCAAGAGATTTAGGTCAAGGAAAACATTTAGCTTATTCAAACCCCATTACAATATATTTAAGTACTTCAAGATACTCCATATTGGAGATCTATTCAATAAGATATTCAAAATAAGGAGATATTAGTGGATAAGTATTAAAATTAAAAGCTTTTGTTGAAAATAATGTCCCTTCCATTTCCCAACTAAACTTGCTTTCTCTCTAAGAGTTCCTATAATAATCCTCAATATTTAAGACCCCAAGTTTTAAAATTACTCCATCTATTCTTAGACCTATTCATGAGACATTCATCATATCTCATACTCCCTTTCCAACTCATGAACTCACCCATCACCCTCCCACCACATCCATTATTTAAGATTAACCTATCCTATGGGAGATAAATAAAGAGGATCAAGCTATATATGTAGCTAATAAAGATGATTCAATTATTTGTGATGAATAATTCACCATTGGTACTCCCATTGGTGAAGATAAAAACAAATCAATCTTATTAAATGAATAAATAAATGATCATGATTAGGTTGTAATTGCCCATGAAAAGAATGCCAAGATTTCTACCTTTACTAATGAATAAGTTGATCAAGACATGAAAGAAAATAATTTTGAGAAGATCATCATATTGACTGAGTTTGTTGAGTCTCATGATCAAGTTCAAGGATATTTGAAGGACATGTGGTAGACTTATTTTCACATGTTTAAGGAATATGGAAGTTTCAAGAAGTTGGTACCTCTAAGAGAGCAAAATCAAGTTATTATTGAGGAATGTAAGGTTCCTAGTGAACAACCAGGGATTGAAAAACACCACCAAGAGTTTCAAGTCCATGATGGAGAAATATATGATGATTATGACACTATTGAAGATGATCAAGTGATTGAATTTGAAAAACTAATAGAGGTTAAATTTGTCACTACCTTCATATACCAAGATGATATGTGGTAGAAGTTTAAGGAAATTGGTGATGAATTTGAGACTCTTCAAGAGCCTATACCTCATATTGGATAGATTAAGGGTGTCCTTGAAGCCACATTTCTCTTTGAAGGATAGGATAACAATCTTTAAGGTAACATGTTTGAAGCTTCTCCTATGAATCAAGAAGTGGTCATGTTTGAGATAGGAACAAGTATCAAGAGGCATCATGAGAAGGATTTTGAGCCATATGATGGGTTCATCTTCATACGAAACTAATTTTTTATCACCAATTCACTTGAAAACATGCCAAGAGTGTTGAAAAGTAAGGATAAGATGAAGTCAACAAGACCAAGGCTAAAAAGGCAACTTACTTCATGCCATTATTCATCTCATGGAGTAAGAGATTATCAAAGTTTATTTTAATTATATATAGTTCAAGTCATATACCTAGGAAGAAGAGGAAAATTTCAAGTCATTTATATATAGTTAGTTTCATTTCTTGTTTTTTATGTTTCGTAAGTGCTTGATATCACATGTATGAGATTTGTTACTTTGATTTCTATTTTTTTTCTTTATTTTTTGTGTTTTGGAAGTCAAATAAATTTGTCTTGTCATAGTCAAGGTCTGGTCAAGTCTGAAACAAAGTGAAAATGACTCTATTGCCTAATGACAGGATAAAGCTACTGGTCTAATTAGCATAACATGCATGCTACCCTAGTGAATCACCAATTTTTTGACAAATTTTAATCCCTAAGGTCAAAATGTCAACCCCTATAGGTTAAAACTTTAGTGTAATGTTTTGCTAACTTTTTTCATAGCTTTGTCATGACTTAAATGTCTTCATAAAGCATTATAAGCATTGATTAAGGTTTATTTGGAAAAATTAAATTAAGGTCTTATTATGGTCTTGTAGTGGTATAACCATGTCATGGAGTGATGAAACATGGTTAAGAAGTGTCATAGGTTTTTAGGCATCCTTCAAGGTCTTTTCAAGCCTTAATCACCTTCAAATAACATTTCATATATGTTTGAAAGCTTTAAGGTTCTTTTATGGACATTAATGTAGTGTTTTATAAGGAAAAAGGTGATTTTTAGCAAATTTTCATGTATGTCAAATCTCCCCAAGTGAAAAATATGTAAAAGACACTTTTAAATGACCTTGTATTAGTTAAATAACTACCACACCTATCATCAAGTTAGATAAAAGTTAGAATCTTGGATTTTAATGCTAAAGAAAGAGTTTTACTCACTTATATAGACTTAAAAATCTCATATTCAAGTAAAAACATTTAAATATTGTCCTATAAACTTATATAGGTTATAATAATACATGGAAGTGAGTTTAAAGTCTAAAAATTGCAAGTAAATCTCTCTCTCCTCCATCGTTCCTTTCATAAACTCATAAAGGCTATTTTTAGATGAATGGTACAAGTTGTACAAGTAGAGTTGGAGGCTAAGATTTTAGCTAGAGTTGGGGACCATTATGGGATTCAAATAAATTGAATTTGTTTTTTATTGAGATCCTTAACTATATGAACAATTACTAGGGATCTAAGGTGATTTTTTTAGGCTAAAATCCCCATAGGCTAAGTTTTATGAAATTCATATCCATGTGTGAACTTGTTGGCTGAATGAAATAAATTGAAATGGGTCTTTAGAGGAATCTAAATGTATTTAACAATTTCATATACTAGGTTGGCATATGTGAGAAACCATTTGGCAAAGAAATTTACTCTCTTACATAATATGCAAGTTGACTGTCATGGCCTCTATTTGCTCTAGGTTTATAATGTTTGAAGGGGTGAAATTAATGTATTTATTCATGTTTATTATAATCATAAATGAAATTAAAACTTAAAAAAACACTCTCCATGATAATCCCAACATTATTCTCTCTAAACAATTCACAATAAACCTCATTTGATGATTGTGTGTGAAGACTCGTGCGTAAATATGTTTGTAAAAGTTTTGTATTACATTATTATAGGATGAGTAATATTATTGAACTCATGAAATAGGTGATAAATCATTTATAAATTTCATAAAGAGTTCAAAATATTATGTTTTATCCCTTTTAAAATTTGAAATGTGATTGCTTACCTATGCTACATTGTAAGTGAGCATTCATGGGGTCTAAGTTTCATATTAAGTATGTTCAAGTAGTGGTGAGATATGGTAATCCAATTCAAAAAACCATATGAAATTTAGAGACACCTCATTTCCACCATAAAAATCATGATTATATGAATAAATTCTCACTTTCAACATACAAAATCTCTTATTTGGACTCCTAACTTGCTAAAGGCTTTCATGTACAAAGGAAAAAATTTGAGGTTGTATGGCATTTGTTTGAAGCCTACAGACTATTGAAGCATTATGAATATAATAAAGAGATAATACACAAGTAAATTAATACATATAAGTCATATGAAATTCATGAAGGGTTAGAGTGACTAATGTCAAGATCTGCTAGAAGTGTTGCAGGCTTAACACTCATACACAAACCTGTGTATGAGGATAAGAGACTTAAAAGCCTATGGATACTATAAAACACAAATGAGATTATAGGGAGATAAGAATAATATTTATTTATACTTAATATTTTAAAAATAATGATGAATATTAATTACTTACAGACAGGTTTTAATCCTAAACACAGTTAAGCCCTGAAACTTATCCTACTTGACACCTACAACCACTTTGAGAATATACAAAGGGTATTTATGAATTTACAAGGAGGTTAGTTTTATGGAAAATTGAAGGAGTTTTAAAATTAATAAGAATATATTAATCCATGTGTATTCTCAAATATTGGTAATGGAAGCCTTATAACTTAAGGATACACTCAAACTTCTCCTAAAGACTACCTAAAGGTCTGCTACAGAGACCAGTCTAGCTTGAAGTTGAGTGATAAAGGTAGATCATGTATAATAGGAGATTATATTCTAATTGGGATTATAAAATAATTTTAAGATTAATTTATATGATAATTAGTGTGAAAGTGTGGTCATAAATAAAGAATACAATCAAGCCCCTAATATTAGTCACCTAAAAACATTGTGTAAGCATGAAAAGTAAAGTGTATGCAATTAAAATGTGACATAGTTTCAAAGGAATATTAGGTACTTAAAACTATAATAATATTTAATTTTAATTTTAAATTACTTGGAGTTAAGTCCTATAACCCATAAATGCACTCCGACTTTGCTTTAATATACACCTACAAGTTATAAGGTCAATAAGCTAGTTTCATGTCTAAGAAAGGAGCAAAATGTACATGAAAAACATTATGATTCAACATAACTGAACGGAAAAGTAAGTGAGATAATTTTATGTCAGATTAAGATCAAAATGAGGTATGAGATAATTACCAAAACACTCACTTTAATACCTACATATATAGTTAGTCCAAACACACAAGCCTGCCTACCTAGTGAAGATTGAAAATGTTTGCTTAATTTGAAGATAGAAGTTAGAAGAGAATAAAAATGCATGAGTTTCATATCCTAAATATATATCATTAAATATATATATAACCCCCTTTAGTCAATGTAAAATGATGATAACATTTTAAAGCATGTTTAGGCATGTTAAATCTAAAGCCATGCATATAGCCCTTGTGTAAAATTTGAGTGATATAAGATGTTTGTATGGAGAATTGAGAACATAGAGAATTTTAGGAGGTTTTATTAGTCTTAAAAATTCATTACATGAAATCCTATATCCTAAAATAGATGGAAATGAAACAAACATATTCAACTAGGGTAATTTGCATTAGTTGGATTAAGAACCCTAAGCATCAAATAGTGGTGTGTCCAAAGAGTTTAAAGAATAAATATGACAAAATAATAATGGGATAAATTCATGATGGATGTATCAGACCTATGGATATAATTTTAAACTAAAATTAAAACTCAAAACACCACATACATGCATCATCTCTCTTTAGACCTCATAAATAGATAGCTTACTAGCCTGAGGGTCACCTAAACCTACTCATATATCCGATGAAAGGATGCATGGTGGCTTAAGATATTTATAATAATATAAAATAACTATGTACTCATTATTTATGGAATTTGTATTTTTATCCAAATCCTATCCTTTATAAATCATCCTTAAGATTGTAAGGCACTCATAAACTACCCAAATAGATCGATTTTAACCTGATGAGAGAGAATATGATTTTTATGC
The DNA here is from genome assembly GCA_037957365.1 of Torreya grandis. NCBI lineage: Eukaryota > Viridiplantae > Streptophyta > Pinopsida > Cupressales > Taxaceae > Torreya > Torreya grandis. Next base: position 119,867 of record JARHVA010001175.1, on the reverse strand, counting down.
ATCCATATGAATTGAAAAAGATTTTAAATAAAATATATGATGTCCAAAACTCCCATAATCACCTTCCTATGACATTGGTTTGCACTTTCAAGGTACATGTATATGGAAAATGACCAAAGAAGGTTGTTTTAAGTTTCTTGAGAGGTCTTTAAAAGGTGTTAGAAGCTCAAAATTGATTGGGAGTATCTTCAATATGTCATAAAAAATAATAACATATTTTTTTTGAGGTTTGACATGTTTTGTAAACATGTAGATCTAAAATTTAGTCTTTAGGTATGGAGGCTTATTTCAGACCTAATTAAGAGAGAGAAACACAAAAAAAGGTATTTATACTCACTCTCAGGACCTAAAACTTGGCATGGAGTTGTAAATAAATAATTGGTCCTCAAATATTCCTTTATATTGTTAGTACCATCTTTACACTTCTCTACACAAGGAGGTTTACATGATTTTAGGGCTATAAGGAACGAGGCCAAATTAGATATTTTGGTGCAAAATGTTTTCTTGAGGGTAGTTTTTAGACCTCAAAATGAGTTTTTATAGGTATAATATGAGGTTAGTAGGCCATAAATTGAGAGATAATTAATTTTAAAATATGAATTCAAGTTTTGATACTTGTAAGCAAGATTGGCCTAGTGAGATGAAGAGACTTTAGACACCTAGCAAGAGAATAAAGTCATGTGTCAAAGAAAACCTATAGAGATTATTTGAAAGGTGAAAAGAGAAGATGAAATGTGTAACTTAACATGATATGACCATCAATAAGGCCACTTGTTATTTCACAAGCCAAGACAAAGGGCATTTTTAGAGAGCTAGGAAATGTGTCAAGTAAAGTTTGAAACTTCCATAGCACTCAAAGTAGAAGATCATCTTAAGAATTATAACACTTGTATTTGAGGCCATAATGGGGTATTTTCAAACTCATTTCTTATTTTAAATCCTTTTAGACACTTCTCTTTCTCTCTCTCCTATGCCCATCTCTCCTTCTCTCACTTTATTTATATATTGAACCTTATTTTGGATAAGATTGTATCCTTCCCCTAGGTATGGAAGATCCCTACCAATATTTATCCTTTTATAAATTAATAATAACCTATTTTTATATTCTCCATGGACTAGTTTTGATATACATGCTTTATTAGATGATCTTGATAAGTGATAGTCTTGCTTCTTTGGCATGTTTTTCCTTGTTTGGCATTCATGTTTAGTTTGTAATCCATTTTGAAGGCATTTTAAAGTGTTCATGAGTGTTTAGGGGTTTAGTGAGTTATATTTTCATTAGTTTCATGTCATGACCTCTTGGCTAGTCTTCCTAGCTCAAACTTTCTTCATAAACCTTCATGAGAAACATTAATGTAGAGAGTTAGATTTGGGTTAGTGTCATGTGTAGGTTATTCTATTTTTTAAAGTGAAATTATAGTTTTCTAGTAGTGATTAGATCATATTTGGTGTATCACCTCCATTAGAGTAGGTTTCTCTCCCTTTTCCTATTAAGTGGTAGATTAGTGTTTGATCTTAAGTGATTCACAAAGTAGATCTAGCCCTTTAACCTATACATTCACCTCTCTAATATGATAACCATAACCTTGAGGTGTTTTCAAGTTACATTAAATTTGGAAGGCTTGAATTACCTTCCAAAGTGTGAAAATTTGATTGATAACACTCATCAACTCTTATTGAAAAAACTCAATTAAATGAACACTTTTCAAACTAATAATGCAAATAAAATGATATAGATGCAAAATCATCTCATTCACCTCCAAAATAAACCCCAACATGTTTCATGGGGAGCACAAAATCTAAATCCTACCCCCCCCCTCCCCTCACTAACCCCTTAGGTATTCTCATGGTAACCTCATTACTCAACCACCCCTCATTAATAAAATGATAAAACATCTCCAAAATGGACCTCTTATACCTTAAATTACCAATATCAACATCAAAGTTATCCCACCTACCATCAGTTATAATGAGTCCACTAATCCCCCATTACTTTTAAAAACATTTGGAAATCTATATAAAGATTGGGTCAAACTTAATACCTTTTTTGTTACCAATATATGAGCTAAAACACTCTCTATAGATACATTAGATTTATATAATAAAATAAAATCCCATTCTATCATTATCTTGGAAGGTATGGTTAACTCCCTAATACAAGAGTTTCAAACTAGTGATTTCCCTTAGAATACCTTATCTCACTTCATAAATTATAAGAAACTTGAAAATAAAATGACACAAGCTTTCATAAAATGATGGAATAAATTGTCCAATAAATGTGAGCATAACATGGTAGATGATAATGTTTTTAATCTATTCATTAATGTTGTCTACCCAAAGTTGCAATATTAGGTCAGGACTCTCTCTCTCTCTCTCTCTCTCTCTCTCTCCTCTCTCTCTCTCTCTCTCTCTCTCTCTCTCTCTCTCCTCTCTCTCTCTCTCTCTCTCTCTCTCTCTCTCTCTCTCTCTCTCTCTCTCTCTCTCTCTCTCTCTCTCTCTCTCTCTCTCTCTCTCTCTTTCTCTCTTTCCAAGAACTTTGGAATAATCCATCAACCAATTTAAGTGCCAATATTTTCTCATTATGTAATTTGAACCATCCCATCCTCTCATGGGCACTTGAATACTCCTTAAAAACAAAAACCATCATGATACCAATGATGGTGTCATTGATAATTATGACACTATTCAAAATATTCAAGCCATCACTCCTAAAAACATTTTGGAATATGTTCCCCCTCCAAACAACACTCCTAATCCTACATTTTCTCAAATAAAAAACATCAATGTCCACAAAAAATTATCCTTATCCAAGATTCAAAAGCATCTTCAAAGGAATTTACCATGAGATCTTGATCCCACTCACTTATGAAATCATGGTATGATCTAGACTATATTTTTTTATTTAATGAATGTTGGGGCCACTCTCTCAAGACTTAGAGATAATTATGTAATCTAGCTATGGATTATCTTCTTAGACCAAACATTGATCATGAATAACTCATTCATAAGTGCTAACAATCATATGACATAGCCTTGAAAGATCATGAAACACAAATAAAAAATAAAGCTTTAAACCAAGTTAATGATCATCTTTATATATACAAGAATCCTCTTTCCAATCATCAAGATAGTAATGACAAGCCTAATCCTTCCAAAATAAATGTTGGCATTCTTCTGGACCTCACCAATGAATAAAATGTGGTAAATATAACTAACATGTAAAGGGTAGTGATTTTATTGACTCTAATCCAATCCACATGCATCAAACCTCCCAAACATTCCATGTCATTCAAGAGTCTTCCCCATCTCATTTCATAGATTTGGGGTAAGAAGACCATATATATTTCTAATAACCACCTCTAACATCTCATTTGAATAATACCTCTCACACTATATCTATTATTCCACCAACATCTACACACATAGATAACATTACCCAACCTTCCAAGAATATTTATTCAAACCAACCACAAGAAATACCTAAATCACTATGCCACCATATAAACATAATCAACCTATTTATCTTCAACCTAAACCAACTACATCTTACCAAAAATATTTTGACTACACTTACAATCCTCCTTCCCAAGAGATCCTACAACATTGTTCACCTTTATAGCAATCCCCCATTGGTTATGATGAATGGGACCCCATTACATAAATTTATCATTTCTCATCTCAAATACCTTTCCAAGAACTAATTCAAACTTCCTCCCATCATCACAACCATCTTATGAAATTATTATTTGAAATGAACGTCCCCTCATCCTCCCATAATAGGATGTGAAGATACCTTATCTGGGTCTAAATATAGTATACTAAAATAATCCAAATAGATGTCCATACATGTTTATGAAATAATGGACACTTCTCTTCCCTTAAGTTTATTATCTCTTCCATGAATCTATATTATATTTTGCTTCATGTGGATGATCCTCTATGATAGAAGGCAAATGCCTCTTTTAGGTTGTTTGTGGCTCCCTATTACCATCCCTCCTGTTACCATTAGCATAAAATTTATGATATTTAACTTTAACCTTTATTATAACATCTTGATTGGTATACCTTGGAATCATCATATGAAGGTTATCACCTCATCTCCTTGCCAATTAATTAAATTTCCCCATAGTGGTGTTATCTATAGGATTTAAAGAGATCCAAACCCTTGGAATTTCAAAAAATTCCAAGAATGTGGTGTCTTTAAAATTTATAACCTTAAACCCTTACCTAAAATACCATTCAAGGAATTTAAACATTTCAATTATCCTCTTACTTCAACCCAAGGCTATAATGGTCACTTTGAATCCATCAATAACATACCAACTAACCTCATTGATTCTAATGATAATGAGCTAGATGAGATCAAACTTAAGATCAAAAACTTAGATCTATCCTCTCATCTCATTTCCCAACTTATTTAATTTTTGAAGACATGATCCCATCAACCTCCTATCAATGATATACTTGTGGTCTTAACCAAGACTAGGCATTCTATTCATCATTCAACTCTGATGAAAAATCATACCTACCTCTATCATCAACCTACATACACCTAGTTATTATTATGGTTATGTTTTAGATGATCTATTTCTAGGAGAACTTATCCAAAATAGAGAAGCTAAGATTCTCAGATATCATACTTCTTTTTCAAGTCTTTTAATATTTCTTACTATGTTCTTTCTTTTGTAGTGCCTAATTCTATCATTCTTCCCATTTTTTTTAGGGTATAAAGGGAGTGATTGTATGCTACACATCTAATTTAATTAGATCCTCTTATAATAATTCCCATGGATAATTTCATGATCAATCCTTACCATTTTTATAGATACTAGGATCATTCTAGTTTGCTTCCCCTAAAGATGTTAGCTAATGCTCTTAAGATTTTTGTGCATCATACCTCACCTTCAGTTGAACCTAGTCTGGGCCCTACTCCCACTCTACCTTTAGTTGAGTCTCATCCTATATATAATTCTACTTTACCTTCAAATAAATGCATCCTAATCTCAACACTAGCCCTACCTTCCCTTGGTGATGGCCTCCTTCCTTTGTTGTAGCTTGATCACATGCCCTCCTAATGGAAAGATGAATCTTATTGTGATATTCATAAAGTTCCTAATCATTAGAATAAATATTGTTATTTATATTAGCCTTCCATGGATTATGCTTATACTTATTCCATTAGTATACTCCTAAATTCTAATAACAAGTGTATATGTTTCTTTTATGGGATAGATAATCATTCGTACACCCATTATCAAAATATTTGGCAATATATTGACACATTGCATCCTACCCTTGTTTATCCCAAAGGCAAAGTTTTATACACCTCCTCCCAAGTTGTTACCTGAGTATATATCTAAATATGGGGAGGTATATTATTTTTGTCACCATTGTGGTACCCATCATATCAATCATTATTGTATTCTCTATTGACACATTCATGATCACCTTATGATGATTATTGTGCCCACTATTCCTCCTTCCACATGTTGGCCATGTGAAAAGGCTTCTCTTTATTCAATTGTGGTTCATTCCACACCTATGATCACTTATCCATCAATGGTTCCACCTTCTTGTCCCACATATATGATTCATATTCTAGTATCTATTCCCCTCCTTGATTATTCTATGTATGAGAGCCCTCATGATCATGATCCTTTAGTTATGTCTACATTTTATATTTAGGATATTTAGATATAGGTCTTTTCACAAATTTTCATGAGCATAGATGAGGATCTATTTTCCACCATGATTCAACTTCATAGATATATTTCATATGTCATGGAAAATATTTGTGGACACAACATGGTGTTATTTTAATTTGTTCTTTAGTATGATTTTGTATTAGATTTGTGATCCACTTTTATATATTTTATATCATTTGACTATGTGTCAAATCTAGTTTCACCTATATATTTCACATGAATTTTTATATTATGCATTATGTATTGTATATGGTTTTATTTTCTTTCATATTTTTTTATGAATTATTTTCATTCTTTCCATGGTTGCATGCTTATATTTATGAGTTCATTTCTTTTCATATATGTCTTTATCTTTTATAGTGATTGTTTTCTACCTTATCTCAATAACTCGAATAATTATTATTGTGACTTGGTTATACCAAAATGGTTCCCCTTAGTAATATTTCCTTACCATGTGATAAGTTAGTAAACAAGACATTGCATTACAATACCATATTATTGATCTACTTTGGATCCCCCTTTATTCCCTTATCTCCTTCTGCCTACTAGGCATACATAGAGTTTAAACTCAAGATAACATATTGGTTCATAGGTAAGACTAAGTGTTTAGTCAGTCATATCTTTGGATAGTTACCTTTAACCAAAGTCTAAATATCATTCATGTGTATCACTTATATCACTCATGTTGGTTATTAAAAATCTATACATAGGAGGAATCATAAAAGTCATAAATTTTTTAAAATCAAATTCATTTAAACAAAAGGAAATGATATAAAAGGCAACCTACAAATTTCAAAAGTCAAATCACACTAAAAGTCATGATTCATAACACATCTCCTTTTTATAATCAAAGCTGAAACTCCACAGTTGGTTGCATGATAGAGTCAAGTTCCATTCTGGTATGGTAGGCTAGTATATCAGAACATGAGAATAAAGAATATTTTAGTGCTACTTAATTTCTCACACAAGTACCCAATCTTCATAGTAGACTGATGAATCTATAAGATATTTTGAGGAATGAGTAACATGTTGTGGGAATTTAGGTCCATTTTAATTTCATTGTTCATATAACTAGCATGAGTCTATCTTAGTATCTCACCTATTTTCTCATATAGTTTTGTGCTTATTGTGAGTGGGTATCCTTTCTATCTTTATGAATATTAGACTTTAAGTATCTCTCTTATGTACATATTTTTCCTCATTATTCTTAAGGTATTCTCATAGATGCATATGTCCTAATTTTTTTACATTACCTCTTCCATTACAATATTCCTAATATTTCCCCTTGAGAAATATTATTTATTTAACTAATCATTCCCCATAGGTTTATTATTTGTGAGTTGAAGTGTAAGACCATGGAAAGGACTAAGCCTTCCTCACAAATCACCACATTAAAACATATTTTAAAATCATTCCAACTATTTTTTCCACCTCCTTGGTGTTCCATTTGTGAGTTTCATGAAGTGTAAGACCATGGATAGGACTAGACCCTCCTCACAAAATATTCCAATACCCATTTCCTAATATAACAAAGTTACAATGAAATTACATGAATCAAATTTTAGATAACTAGTGTTCAATTATGAGTTACACATAATTGACATGCTTCCCATTTTCATTTAGTATGTTTTATGATTAGTTCATTAATCTTTCAATTTTATCCTTTGATTTTCCAATTTCATATATGCTTACAACCATGTCATTAAAATGTTCATACTTCTTAGCTTGAATTAGTGTGATCAATTTAATTTCATTTTATACTTTCGTCTTTCTTTTTATACTTCTCATCATGATTTAGTATGATTGATTTACTTAATTGTTTTATTTTTATACCATTGGTCTTTCATGTGCATACCATTTTATTGCATCATTTTCATACTTCCCAACATGATATAGTGTGATTTTTATTTGTTTTAACTTGGTGCAAATATTTTACATGGTTTAAAAACATTTTTTACTCTTTTTACCACTTTTAGTTTATTATAATTATTCATCCTTTATTTTTAGACACTTCCCATCATGATATAATGTGTATTACATTTATTTTTATTAGAATAAATTTACAAATCATTTTTACCTTTTTATTTTGAGCCATGTATGTGTTTCACATAATGATAGAAAATACAACATACATAACATATTTCCCATAGCGTATATAACAAAATCTAAACACATGTTCTAGCAATAAATATATCCATGCATACACATTCTACCCAAGTACAACTCATGAGATCAAAATCAAAATGTCAAAATGTGTGTGTGTGTGTGTGTGTGTGTGTGTGTGTGTGTGTGTGTGTGTGTGTGTGTGTGTGTGTGTGTGTGTGTGTGTGTGTGTGTGTGTGTGTGAGTGATATTGACCAAATTTGACCCCAAGTCAAATTTGGGTCAATCCCTACTATTTTTAACTTTTAATAAGGTTCCCATTTGTCTTATAGGGTGCCATGTTAGTCTATTGTCTTACTCATCCTCTCCCTAGTTCTTGTTGAGGTCCACCTCTTATTCATTAGGCTAGTTAACTTGAGTCAAAGGTTGGTCAATCCTAGTCAAAGGTATTAAAATGGTTATATTATGTTTAAAATATCCTAAGGTGGTCATTGACATGTTTTAATATGTTTACAAGTCATAAATTGGTCATCGGTCTTGTCTTATGTGGAAAAAGCGGCCTTTTGGTCATATTTTAGCCCATTTAATGACTTGTACAGATTTTCATTGAAAAAAATTTCACACCTAGGTGATTTTAAATGTGTATCATGTTAGGATAATGTCAATAACATTTATTTGTTAGGAAATAAGTAGTAATGTTTAGTAGATGGCAGTTTTCCCTAAAAAATAGGGGTCTTTTGGGTACTTATACAAACTTCACAAGTCCAACATCAACTAAAAATATGGTAAAAGTAACTCTTAACCTCCCATAATAAATTTAAATTCCTATTTTTCAATAATAATGCAAAAAATTCCATCTACAACTTTTTTCTTCAATTTTCACATGGCAAGCAAAGAAAGAGCAACTTCATGTACTTGGCATGGGTCGTATAGGTGGAATTGGGAAGAGTTATTTTGGGGGTGGATATTAATATAAGTTTAATTAGTTTTCATAATAATAACTTAATATGTTGTAAATTATCCTTTATGAACCATCAATTTTATCCTAGGTAGCATTTTATACATGTTCAACCATGAGGGGTTAATGTTTGAGCTTGTCTCAGATTTTATTATTTTGGATTGATGGATTTGGGTGTTAAAGGTGTATAAATATGATTTTTAATATGTTTACATGCTTCTTATTGTTTTTTAAGGTTCAATTTTGTGAGAAATCCTCTTCTAGGCTTGCCAAATGGCTAGTTTACATTCATAGTCATCTCGTTGCTTTCAAAATGCTTCCTTCACATTGGAGATGATGTTTTGATGTTATTTTGGAAATAATATTGGTGTATGATGAGAATTAAAGTGTTGAAAAATTTCCCTTGAGGTTTTTTTAAAGCATTACTTACATGTTCCTTGCCATTTTAGGATTTCCTTGTATGTCTCAGTCATAAAACTCCACCTATAGGAGCATGCTAATGTCATAAGTGTGAGTTTGAGGGTTTTAAATGGTCCTTAACATATTCATAATATTAATTTTCATTGAAATTTTGTATGGATACATGTAATTGCTACAAACATGAAAACTTGAAGAATGGTCTCAATTTTCCCTATTGGGAGGAGATGACCATCTATAGCTGATGTCATAAACAAGCCTTTCAGACATGTTTCAATAGTTGATCAATTAATTTTGAGTTTCCTTTACATGTAAAATTCCTTTACAAACCTATTTATAATGTTATTTGACTAAGGGAAGTGTTAAATCATCAATTGGAACCTTGGACTGTACTGAGGCCCTTTTGCCCTAAAAATATCAAATAGAGGCCTTGAAGGGTTGTAAGGACCTAAAAAAAATCACTTGATAGGTGATTCAAGCCTTAAAATTAGAAAAATTGATATCCATATCCACTCAAAATAAATTTTCCAATTTTTAGAAGTAAAATATGAGTGAAGTTTTGATTTTTGCAAGGTCTAAAGATGGCTAAAAACCACTAAAGCAAGGTAGTGTTAACTACTAGATAGTGATCAAATTGTTAATTTTCACCCCATTTTGATGATATTAGAATATTATATCAGGTTTAATGATACTAGTGGTTCAATTGATGTTTCAATGTAATAAGTCGTGAGACAAGGAGAATTGTAATGTTTTAAACCCCAACACATACTCCTTTGTTTGTACACAAGATTGTGAAGAGCCACCTACAGGTATAGAAGTAAGGTTTGTGAAATAGGAATTATCATGGATAAGGTAAAACAAATTTGATATATTTTAAACAAAAAATACATATAAATCATCATCAAGTACCATGATCAAGTCCATCTTTCCATAGAAGACACTTATAGGCCCAAAATGAATTAAAAAATGGCATCCTACAGTTCATCAGACTATGGAGCAAGATTATGGCACTTGAAGGAGCCTTAAATAATTTTAGGCCTAAATTAGATACAATGTTAAATAAAATGATTCTTTGGATCATAAATAATTTTATAAAACACAAATAAAAGACCAAATTCATGTCATTCTCATCCCAAATCACCTATAGGTAGGGTACTAAGACTGTCTTAGTCCCAAAGGACAATGAGCAATTAAAAGGACTAAAAAGAGACAAGATGATAGGTTTGGAGAATGTATCACATTTTAATATTATAGTGAGTCAAAAGGTACTATAATTATTTAAATATTTATTTAAATATCCAAGGAAATGTAACAAACAAAGGTCCCTTGTTCACTATCACAGTCAGACATGGTCTTAAGCAAGAGAAGAGTATAAGAGAGTTTGATTACAAATAAGGGAAGGATATGTTTAAAAAAGTATAAATTGGAGTCCCCCATTCTAAAATTAATTATATAACATTCCAAATCCACCCAAGACACTTTTATCATAAGTGAAATAGGCTCAGTCCATACAAGCAGGGTTAGGAAAGCCTTATTATAAGAGTTGAATTTGGGGATTCCAATTAAGAGAGAGGTTTTGAGTAGATACCTAGGTTCCAAAATAATTAAATTAATTTAAGTAAAATTTATGAACACATTATATGAATGAAATGGGTTTATAAAAATCATTCATGAGGAGATTTGAACAAGAGTATTCAAAACCAAGGTTTTTACCTCTTTTTTGAAGAAATTAGGATGGTTGGACCCCATAAACATGGAATTGGACAAAACCATTTGGTAAAATTTATAAATAAGAACATATAAATTTTATAAAATACTCAATTAAATAAATAAATAGGCCTAATACTCACTTATTTTGTCTTAGATTAGGGGCAGTCCCTACATGCACAAGAATGATAGTTTTGGAGAAAAGTGATGAATTGGTGATCTCAAAGAGAACAAAGGAAAAATAAAGGTTAGATAATCTAGAGGAAACATGGAGGAACCTAATATAAATTTATATAATTATTGAGATAAAATAGTGCACCCTACACAATAAGGGTGCAATAAAGTGTGAAAGAAAGCCTTAGGGCTAAAAGCCAATTTGGAGGTCATATGCATTTTCAACCTAATATATGATTTAAAAGTGATAAATAAATGATTTATGAGGCATTTTAGGTGTGTTAAATTCATAAAATTTTAAATATAACCATTGGAGGGTCAAGGGGATCTCAAAGAGGAAGGCAAGCCTATTGGCAAGGCCTAGGCCTAAAATCAAACAAGGGTCAATTTCCATTTCAAGCTTTTAAAAATCCATTATAATGTTTGGATGAGGTTTTTAGGGTGTATATAGAAATTTTAAAACCTTTGTTTTTTCAAATAAAGTCTATAAGAATCCATTTGTGGCTCAAGAAGTATTCTGGCCCCACCAGGAAGCAAGAAATGAGCTCGAATGTCAAATTTAAATGCTTAGAATTTCCACCAAGATTTTCATGGGACCTTGAACCTTTAAAGGAAGTTTAAGGAGGTAATTTATGATCCATAAGTGTAATTTTATCATAACTCCAATGTAACATGGATATGAATAAATGCTAAGAATGAAAACCACTTCAAAACCCTTGCAAACCCTCCATAAGGACTTGACTAGAGAAATGAGGCTCAAAGTACATCTAAATGAACTAATTTGACCATAAGTGATAGACATAAGTTGTTAAAAAATCCTTGAGGATCATATCCATGGCCTTGGATTGTATGTAACTATATAGAAAAGAGGAAAACATGGCATCTTTTGACCTTTTTTGTGTTGTGTAGGCATGGTGGACTTGCAAGAGATGAAATACATTTTTAAAGGAATATTAGGACTTGTTATAAGTCCCTATGGTAATTATATAAAGTTCCTAATATTTTAAGTGTGCCTATAAATTCATTCTTTTTAGCTAGTCTAGTGAGCCAACTAGTGAAGACTTAGAAGAAATGGTGAATCTTCATTTTGGGAGCCTTTTAAGGATAAATTATTAAAAATGATAGTATGATCACTCCTAAAAAATTTTATTTCTCCTATTTTATGGATAAAACTACCAATTTATATATCTTTAAAGTTCTAAGTGTTGGAGGTGAAAGGAAAAGGGCTATTTTGAGATTACCAAGTGTGATCATGCATGGCCTAGATGATAGGAAGGGTTAAGATCTTCCATAATACATGTTAAGTATTATTATTAACCACTCCTACTCAGATTCATCATTAAAATACATCAGGTGTATAGTTTGTGTATTTTTAGAAGACTAATCATGGAAGGTAGTTTTTATTGCATACAAAAGGAGTTTCTTAACTATTTACAGGTCTTGAATGATTGGGAATGATATTTTTAACTCCAAAAATTATATGTATCACCCCATAACTATCTATCATTATTTTTTAAATTATCTTCACATTGATGAAACATGTCCTTATGCCTCTTCAACTTCTTTTCTCTCTCTTCCTCAATGTTCTATAAATTGAGCCATTTTTTCTATTGTAAGAGACCACAATTGGTATGGAAAATCTCTACTAAAATTAAAATAAAATTTAATTTTTAACATTTAATACAAGTATAATTTTGAGTTTTGGACATTTTTTAAGTGTGTGAGTGATGTATAGTGGATCTAAGTGATAGTATCATCCTTACTCCCTTTATGCTTCATGTTTGAGAAAGAGTTTTGATGTTAACATGTCATGTGAAGTGTGTTGAATGTACTAATCTCTCTTTCAAGTATGAAATTATCTATGGTGTGTAATATGCCCCTAGGTTAAGTATCTTATTGATTGTCCTAAGTATGGTACCTTCACATTGAAACACTATGTTAGGATCCTTCAATGCATGGAATTGGTCTTGGAAAACATTGTTACTTATAATAAGTATGATAGTAAATGGGATATATCTTGTTTCTTCACCTCTCTATCATATTTTTCATTTTATTCAAACTCTTAACTTTTTTCATAAATAAGCATTAGAGACACTTAGAGAAGAATTTAGGGAGCTAGTGCTATCAATCCTAGATATTCATCTCTCTTAAAAGTTGCCAAAAAATTTAGAGATGATTAAATGTTTCATAAAATTAAGGGGCCTTCGTGGAGTGTCATAGGGTGCACAATTTTATGACAATAGTTCTGGCATGCCTAGTAGGACATCTGGTCCTAGTTGCTTACATGCCAAGGTGAATGCTAGTTTTGACAAGCCTAAAGTTGAAGAAGTTTTTCTAATCTATAATTTGAAGACTCCAAAAGGTGATAATCTCTAATTTTAGATCAATTTTTCCATATTATACTTCATAGTCCTCATTAGATCATCTTCTAGTAGAATTTTCAATCAGGTCCCTCCACCTGAAACTCTTCTTGAAGAACAACACCCTAAACCATTCCTAACATTTAGAGATCTTGAACAAGAAGGTTTTGAATAGGAATAAGAGGAGGTTGAAGAAATATTATATCAAGAGGAAGAATAAATGTCTAGAAGACATCCTTTCCTAGCATTTAATACCCAAAATCTAATTAATCTTCCTGCATATGACCCTATCCCTCCCAATGCCACAAAAGTCTCCTTGATTTTAATGGAGAAGGTCATATTACCCCATCTAAACACATTAGGGACATTTAAAACTTTTTCAACTTCCATAATGTCACTAAAGATAATATATCTATTAGATTGCTTTCCATGTCTCTAAAAGGTAAGACACTTAATTGGTATAGAAATTTGAAAGGTGGTTGCATTACTAGTTGGGATGGATTTGGGGAGTTGTTAGTAAGTAGGCTTGATAACAAGATTGATCACTCTTCATTAATCCATCAACTTAATGTGATAAGGAAATGTCATAATGAATCCATTGGATATTTCAAAAAACATGGCATAGGTTTCCACCTATCATAAGACCTCCTCCAAGCTTTGTATTTCCCACCTATCTCAAGGCTGTTGGAATTGATGTGGAAGTAAGGTTGCAATCAATGGGAGGATTTACTTTACCTGAGGCATATGAGATATCCATTGAAGATGATAATAGTTTGATACAAGATGTTAAATTACTAATAAGAGTCTCCATGCCTTCATTATCTCATAATTTAATTGAATTTCAAAGTATAGCACAAGTCCCCAATACCAATGTCAAACCTAAAACCATTCCCAAGAATGTGAATAATGACATAAATAAGGATGAGATGATTCATTCTTTGCAAGCTCAGATCAAACAAGCTCAATTACATGTAAGTGTTCCACCCAAACCTCAATACTATCCTCAAAAATTCTATAGACCTCAACCCTTATACAAATACCAAGGAAGAGGACAAGGTCAACAATCTTCCAATTGGAATCCCAATGCCTATAATCCTAATTCTATTCCATCTAGAAGGGTTATTGTTCTAGTCCATACTAATTTGGTTTAAGGAGAAGAACATATGGATCATTTGGGGGAACTTCAAGGTTAATTTTGGTATGATGGTGGAGAAATTTCTCATGATTTGGTGATTCAAGAAGGATCCACTCCTTGTCTTACATAAAAAGAAGAATACCCCATGCAAGTGAACACTCATGGAGAAGGTAGCAGCTAAGGTATTATTCTCATGAACTTTCAAAAGGAGGATGACTATGTGTTGAAGAAAATTACATCAGTTTCAACGAACATAAAATAGAAAAAGAGAGATATGGGAGAGGTTATCAAATCACATGTGACTCCAAGTGATGCATTTTCAAGGCCACAAGGTGTGAATCCTAATGTAGAACCTCTTACTAGTCACATCCCTCATAAGAGTCAAAATGCAAGCAAGGTTGTCAAGCCTACAATGCATGAAGTTCAAGCTTCCTCACTACCTTTAAGGATTCAAGAAAAGGTAAATACTCCCCCTATAACCATTATTGACTCTTTAAGGAATACCAAGACTAGCATATCTCTTTGAGAAGTCTTGTAAACACCTAGTCAAAAATAACTCGTATAAGAACAACTTGTTAATATCAATATAGCTCCTTAATCTCCAAGGTACCATAGTGTGGCCCTTGCCAACACACAAAGTCATGTCTTATATCCCTCCACCAAATCTGAAAATCCTCCACCTTTCTACCTCACACTCATTATAGGAGAAAAGTTGGTTCACAATTACATTATGGATAGTGGGGCTAATACCAAGGTTATGCCTATGGTGGTTGAAGATAAGTTGGGGTTAAGGTATGAATCACATAGAAAGAGAGTGTTATAACTTGATGGAAATCCAACCAAGATAGTGGGAATAGTTAAAGACTTAAAATTTGTTCTATATGATTGTCCAAGCTTTCCCATTATGAAAGGCATTGTGGTGGTAGACCTCCCAACTCACTTTGTTATTTGTTTGTCAAGAGACTTCATAGATAATATAGGAGGATATATTTCTACTAATTATACTTTTATAACTTTAAAAACAAGGTATAGAGCCAATGTGACCATAATAACATATCCCTTGGAAAGGTTTCAAATTCAACCATATGTGGAGTCAAGTTCAAATTAGAATTGTGTGATTATTGAATAAGAAGATGTTATTGATTGTGAAGAATCATCTCCTCTTGAAGGTATTTCTGACCTTTTCCTTGATGAGTATGGTAATAAAACATATGACCATGATCCTTATGTATCCATGGAAGAAATTAATTTGGGGACTTATTGTGCACATGAGGAAGATACTCCTACACCTCCACTTACAAATGAACATCATAAAGTAGAAGAGGTATGTCCTACTTTGCCTATTCCTTCTCAAGATGAGAAAACACTTGTCCAAGCCTTTAATGAGTCCCATGTGGCCAATAATCAGTCCTATCCAACTTGTTCCCCACCTAGTCCAACTGGTTCTCCTCCAAGTCATTTCATTGCTAATTTCAAAGAATATCTTATGGGATACCAAGAATAGATGATAGATATTACCACTATATATAATGGTGATCAAGTAATTCCAAGTGTTTGTATTAGGAGCATAAGGAATGGGTTGAAATAAATTAAAATGGAGTTGATACCTATAGAGGAGGCTAATTGGTTAGATGTTACATATGAGGTGTTTGAAGCTTTTACCCTGATTTACAATCTAGAAGAGAAATTGATATCCCATGAAACCAATCCATCTTAGAAATCTCAAGATGCCCCAAATTCTTTGATCATTGCCCAAAATTTATCTTCTTGGGAGTCTATCCTAGAGAACAACCAAAAGAGGGAACAAACCATGGTAGAATAAATAAATTTGTGTGAATAAGGAATAGAGGTTTCATATTGGTTGAATGAAGACAAAGACCTAACTCCTTGTGAAAGTGATGACCCTTGTGTTAAAAATAATGCTTTAAAAGAACTTATTTTGAATCTTGAAGAAGACATGTTTTCTCTCTTTGTCCATTTCCATGATGTAAATCAATCAAAAGAGGATGGATTATGGTAGGTGTTTGAATATATATGAAATGAATTTGAAAGCCAAAAGGGGCCTACAAGTCCTATAGAACTGACCACAAGCCATGACAAGCCAGAAGTTGGAAAATAAGCATATGTTGAGTATTATCACCAAGAGAGTTTGGATCATGATGAAATAATATATCATGGTCTTGGGCCCCTTGAAATTGATTTGAAGATTGATCCTAAAATCACTCATGAATCTGACTCTACCATTATTAAAGAGGAATTTAATCAAGAGATACTTCTAAATTTTTGTTATACAACACTTCTTGGAAAGTTTGAATAAGGTGTGATGATTGAGAAAGAATATGAGATCTATCAAGGAGACATGAACTTGCAACAAGCTGTCCTATATATGGACATGAAAGTTTGATATGAAGAGACAAGAGGGAAATAATGTGAGAGATGTTTTGAAACAAGATGAATTCAGCTACTTGGGGGACCTATTTGAAATGACTTCATCAAGTGACATGACAAGTCAAGGAACAAAGAGAAAATATGAGTCATCTATCATCACACCCAAAAGGAAGCATACATGGAATCCTCATTCATATAATGAGGAGGGAGATTAAAGATACTCCCCTTTTGATCTAGGAAGGGAGTATGATCAAGATGAAGGTACATACTAGTTTGTTTTTAGTTGTGCTTTGGGTTCCCTAAGTGCTTAGTAGCACAAGTGTGTCTTCATTTTGTGTTTTAATTTTACCTTGTGTATGTTATTATTTATTTGTATCTTTTGTGTAATTTTAGTTGTCTTGTGGTCAATCCAAGGTCTATTCATGTAAATATAAGTGTTCATATGTGTGACTCCATGCCTAATGAAAGGATTAGGCAACTGGTCTTAGGCATAGCTAGCATGCCACCCCTAGGAATCACCAAGAATGTTGACCAAATTTGATCCCAAGTCAAATTTGGGTTAAAAAAAACTATTTTTAACTTTCAAGAAGGTTCCAATTCATCTTATAGGGTGTCATTTTAGTCTATTATCTTACTCATCCTCTCCCTAGTCATTGTTGAGGTCCACCTCTTATGCACTAGGCTAGTCAACTTGAGTCAAAGTTGGTCAACCCTGGTTAAAAGAATTCAAAGGTTAAAATTATGTTTAAAATATCTTAATGTGTTCATTGACATGTTTTAATATGTTTACAAGTCATAAATTGGTAATAGGTCTTGTCTTATGTGGAAAAAGGGGCCTTTTGGTCATATTTCAGCTCATTTAATGACTTATACAGATTTTCATGCAAAAATATTTGAAAACCAGGTGATTTTCAATGTTTATCATGTTATAATCATGTTAGGAACAATTATTTTTTAGGAAATAAGTATTTATTTTCAGTGGATGGTAGTTTTCCCTCAAAAATAGGGGTTTTTAGGTACTTGTATAGACTTCTCAAGTCCACCATGAGATAAAAACATGGGAAAAGTAAATATTAACCTACCATAATATGATTAAATTCCTTGTTTTCAATAATAATGCACAATTTTTCATCTTCATGTTGTCTTCTTCCATTTTCACTTGGCAAGCAAAGAAGGAACAACTTCATGTACTTGGCATGGGTCGTACAAGAGGAATTGGGAGGATTTATGTTAGGGGTGGATAGTAATCTAAATTTAATTAATTTTAATAAAAATAAATTAATATTTTTCACATTTTAATTTATGAACCATCAGTTTGATCCTAAGTAGCCTTTTATGCATGTTCGACCATGAGGGGGTCACTATTTGAGCTTGTCTCAAATTTTATTATTTTGGATTCATGGATTTGGGTGTTGAATGTGTATCCACATGATTTATAGTATTTTTACATGATTCTTCTTGTTTTTAATAGTTTAATTTTGTGAGAAATACTCTTTTAGGCTTGCAAAATGGCTAGTTTGCATTCACAATCATCTCATTACTTTTAAAATGCTTCCTTCACATTGGAGATGATGTTTTGATGTTGTTTTGGAAATAATAATAGTGTAAAATGAGAATTAAATTGCTTATATATTTTCCTTGAGGTTTTATGAAATCATTCCTTGCATGCTCCTTGATATTTTAGGATTTCCTTGTATGTCTCAGTCATGAAAATCCACCTACATGAGCATGATAATGTCACAAGTGTGAGTTTGATGGAATGACATTGTAATTAAACTATTTTTACTATTAATTTGTATTGAAATTTTGTATGGAGGTATGTAAATGATATAAATTTGTAAACTTGAAGAATGGTCTCAGTTTTTCCTGTTGGGAGGAGATGACCATCTACAACTAATGTCATAGATAAGCCTTCTGAAAGTGTTCCAACAGTTGACAAATTTATTTTGAGTTTAATTTACATGTAAAAGGATTTGACATAACTATTCATAATGTTAGTTTACTAAGGGAAGTGTTAAAGCATTAATTGGAACCTTGGACTCTACTCAAGCCTTTTTGCCCTAAAAATGTCAAATAGAGGGATTGAAGTGTTTTGAGGACCTCAAAAGATTCAATTGATAGGTGATTAAAGCATTAAAATTAGAAAAATTGATAGCCTTATCCACACATAATAATTTTCATAATTTTGAGAAGTAAAAGATGAGTGGAGTTTGGATTTTGCAAGGTCTAAAGATGGCTAAAAACCACTAAAGCAAGCCAGTGTTAACTACCAGACAGTGATCAAAATGTTAACTTATATCCCATTTTTATGATATTGGACTATTCTATCAGGTTAAATGATGATACTATTTTAATTTATTTTTCAAGGTAAGAATTCATGAGAGAAGGATAATTCTAATGTTTTAAACCCCAACACACACTCATTTATCAATACATAGGTCTGTGAAGAGCCACCCACAAGCCGAGGGGTAAAAGTTTGTGAAATAGGAATTATCATGGATAAGGTGAAAGAAATTTAATAGATTATGAACAAAAAATACCTTATAATAATAATAAATCACCATGATCAAGTTCATCTTCCCTTATAAGACACATGTAGGCCCAAAATTAATGAAAAATGGCCTCCTATAGCTGAGTAGATTATGGAGTAAGATTATGGCACTTGAAGGAGACTTAAAGAATTTTATGGATAAATGAGATATAAATGTCAAATAAAATGATTTTTTTAATCCTAAAGAAGTTTATAAAACATAAATAAAACACCAAATTCATGTCATTCTCATCCTAAATCACCTATAGGTAGGGTACTTAGACTGTCTCAGTCGCAGAGGATAGTGAGCAATTGAAAGGCATAAAAGGAACAAAGATGATAGGTTTAGATAATGCATCACATTTATATATTATATTGATTCAAAATTGACTATATAATTCTTTAAACCTTGATTTAAATATCCAAGGAAAGGTAACAAATAAATATTCCCTATTCACTGTCACAGTTAGGCAGGGTCTTAAGCAAGAGAAGAGTATGAGAGAGTTTAATACCCAAGGAGGGAAGGATAAATTTAAAAAATTATAAGTTGGAATCACAAATTATAAAATTAAGGATATTAAATTCACAAGAAACATTTGTCATAAGCAAAATAGGCTCAGTCTGTATAGGCAGGGTTGGGAAAGCCTTGTTCCAAGAAATAAATTTGGGGATTCCACTTAGGAGAGAGGTTTTGAGTGGATACCTAGGTTAAAAAAGAATTAAATTAATTTAATAAAAATTTATAAACACATTATATTAATAAAATAGGTTTATAAAAATCATTCATGAGGAGGTTTGAACAAGAGCATACAAAAACAAGCTTTTTTACCTCTTTTTTGAAGAAATTGGGATGGTTGGACCCACTAAACATGGAATTGGACAAAAAAATTTGGAAAATTTTATAATTATTACACTATTAATATTATACAATACTCACTTTTAATAAATAAATAGTCCTAATACTCACTATTGTGTCGTAGAGCAGGGGCAGTCCCTTCATGCATAAGAATGACAGTTTGGAGAAAAGTGAGGAATTAATGATCTCAAAGAAAAAGAAGGAAAAATCAAGGCTATATAATCTGGGGTACACATGTATGAACCTAATAAACCTTCCTATAAGGATTTATATAAAATATTTCACCCTACACAACAAGGGCTGCAGTCAAGTGTGAAGGAAAGCCTTATGATTAGAAGCCAATTTGGAGGTCATATGTATTTTCAACATAATATATTATTTCCAAGTGATAAATCCATGTTTAATAGTTATTTTTTGTGTTTTAAATCCATCACATTTAAAATATAAAAATTGGAGGGTCAAGATGATCTCAAAGAGGAAGGCAGGCCTATTGGCAAGGCCTAGGCCTAAAATCAAATAGGGGTCAATTTCCATTTCAAGATTTTGGAAATAAATTATAATGGTTGGAGGAGGTTTTTATGGCGTGTGTGTGTGTGTGTGTATATATATATATATATATATATATATATATATATATATATATTTTAAAACCTTTATTTTCTCAAATAAATTCTCCAATAATCCATTTTTGGCTCAAGAAGCATTCAAACCCCACCAAGAATCAAGAAATGAACTCGAATGTCAAATTAAAATGCTTAGAAATTCCACCAAGATTTTCATGGGACATTGAGACTTTAAAGGAAGTTAAATTAGGTCCTTGAGGATCCATAAGTGATATTCTATAAGAACTCCAACATTCCATGGCTATGAATGAATGCTAAAAATGAAAACCACTTCAAAACCCTTGCAAAGCCTCCATAAGGACTTGATTGGAGAAATTTGGCTGAAAGTACATCTAGATGAATGAATTTTACCATTATTTATGAATATAATTTGTTTAAAAATACATGAGGATCACAATGATGCCCTTGTATTATACATAACTATATGGGAAAGAGTAAAACATGGCATATTTTGACCATCTTTTATGTTATGAAAGCATGGAAAACTTTCAAGAAATGATATCACTTTTGTAAGGAATATTATTAATTTTTATAAATCATTATGGACATTATATAAGGTTACTAATATTATAAGTGTGCCTACCAATTCATTCTTTTTAGCCAGTCCAGTGAGCAAGCTAGTGAAGACTTAGAATAAATGGTGAGTCTTCATTTTGGGAGCCTTTTAAGGCCAAATTATTGTAAATTATGGTATTATTAATCCTCAAACATGTAATTTATCATATTTTACGGATCAAACTATAGGTTTGTATAGCTTTAAAGTGTCAAGTGTTGGATGTGAAAGGAAAAGGGCTATTTTGGGACTACCAAGTGTGATCATGCATGGCCTAGATGATAGGAAGGGTAAAGATACTCCCCAATAAATGTGAAGGAATATTATTAACCCTTAATACTCATATTAATCCTCAAAATACATCAGGTGTAGAGTTTGGGTATTTTTATAAGACTAATCATGGAAGGTAGTTTTCTATGCATATAAAAGGAGTTTCTTAACTATTTGTAGGTCTTGAATTATTGGTAATGACATTTGTAAATCCATACATGATATGGATCACCTCATCCATCTCTATCTCATGACTTTTTAACTAATATTCACATTTATGACACATGTCCTTGTGCCTCTTCAACTTATTTTTTATCTCTTCCTTAATGTTTTATAAATTGAGCCATTTTTGGCTACTGTAAGAGACCATAGTTGTAAAATGACATTTCACTTTTATTTTTAACATGGAATACAAGTCTAATTATATGTTTTGGACATTTTTTTAAATATTTTAGTGATTTATAGTGGAGCTAAGTGATATTATCATCTTTACTCCCTTTATCCTTCATGTTTACGCAAGAGTTCTGATGTTAACATGTCATGTGAAGTGTGTTGAAATCTCTCTTTCAAGTATTCAATTGAATTTTTGGTTTGAATTCTACCCCTAGGTCAAGTATCTTTTTGATAGTACCAAGTATGCTACCTTCACATTAAAACACTATTTTAAGATCCTTTAATGCATGGAATTGCTCTTGGAAAACATTGTTGCTTAGTAGAAGTATGATAGTCTGTGGGATATATATTTTTAGATCACCTATATATTATAGTTTTAATTTTATGTAAACTCTTAACTCTTTTCATGAACAAGCATTAGGATAGGTGATAGATACTTAGAGAAAAATTCAAGGAGCTAGCCCTTTCAATCCTAGAGATTCATCTCTCTTAAAATTTCCAAAAAACTCAAGAGGTGATTCAATGTTGCATCAAATTTAGAGATATTTATAGTGTGTCCTAGGGTACACAATTTTATGACAACATGTCATCATTTGTTTTATGCAATATTTAAAATGTAATAGTTATAGCTTTAGGGTTTGGCTCCATCATGTCCATCCATCCTATGGCCTAACAACAGTACCCATCAATGCTTACAATTAACCCCTTTGAATAGTAAAATATAAATAGGTATTTTGGTATCTCAAACCTATAATTTATCCTTTTATATTGGCCACCTAGGACTATACATGTCCTAGCTAGATGGTGGTTGCCATATGCATAGTTCTCTCCTATGCTAGGGCCTACCAAGACTACACCTCTCCTATTCCAACCCCTAACAATGGCTATAGTATATCACCCCATTCTTATATCTTCCTCAAAACCTCTCCCACTAGTATAAACTATCTTTCATAGGCTAGGGAAGATACAACCTTAGGATCATATACTATGGTAGGGTCATACAATGCCAACACCCCATCTAAAATGTCATGGTGTGAATCCATAACTAGGGCTCCCCATATGATCTCCTATGTTGTAGTGTATAAAAAAATAAAAATAAAAATAAATAGGAATAATATAACATATATATCTTAAAATAATCTATCTAACATAATCATAATGCAACTAACATCTTATATAAAAAAATAAATCAAAATTAAAACATTTATCACTAGTGCTAGTGTCACCAATCATAGTCTCCCCATCTATTTGCCTATCAGTCACCTACTCTATTAGCTACCTCTAAAATAATACAAAAATAAGAGATAGAATTTGATATCACCATGTTTATCTTCTTAGTGGTGACTCTGTGGACCAACTCTATCTTGATGTGGTTGTTGGGTCCCCCTTTATAATATCTAGTGTTTGCATATCATTTCATCGATGGTGCCTCCATATCTAATGAGGATGTGATGGTCATTATTAAATTTTATATGGTGATTTATGTACCCATAAATTCACATCTATTCCATCTCCCCCTATTGACTCCACTACCAATTACTATCATGATTGACTAGTCTATGGTTTAACATGTTAAGGCCTGATCATTGGTATCTCTATAGAGGTATGTTCTTATTAGGTGTGTTTTTTATATTAAGGTTATCATTGATGTCAAATATATCTAAAGTTATTTTATGTCTTATATGTAATCTTGTCATAAGACATGTTAAGTATTCATGATGACTCAAGCTTAGTCTAGTAGAGTCTTGAGTTTTGTATGAGGTATTTACTCTATGTTATGGTATAACAAGCCTGTGAAAAGATGTGTGTTTAAATATTTGATCATGGAATGAGGTTTTTTAAATGATAATGTGTTCTTAGTATGCATATATAGTGGAAATAAGGTCTCTAAGGGTATGATAACTAATAATCCTATTTGATGACCTAACATGAAAGTGGTTTGTAGTATCACGATGGTGATATAGAGATACATGAGATTGAAGGTGAGTAATTAGTGGTAGAGCATATAAGAATGTGTTGTAACATGTTAATTAATTTTAAAATTAATCCAAAATGGTAATAAGGTCAATTTTGAGGCCTAAACTCTGCATGAAGAAAGCTAATGAGATGGCATAAACCTAGTAGTATGTTGAAGTAAGTAGTTTGTGACCTCTATGATCATGATTGATAGATTTTATGATTTGTATGATGTCATATGACATATGGATGAGGTATCATGATTTTTTTAATAGGTTTCCAAGTTTTTTCAAAGACCAAGCATAACTAGTGGTTCTAGACCTAACATGCAAAGAGACTTAGTGAGGTTTAAATGAAGTGTCAAAGTGAGTTGTCAAGATGTTAGAGAACATGTAACCATGTAATGAATTTTGTCAAGGTGTTTATTAAAGTTTTTTAATAGGATTAAATTCATCATTTTAAGGATAAGGAAATATTAAATCATGTTGGAAAGTCTCTTGTGCATGCAAATTGAAGGTTTTCATGCCCAAGAAGAAATTCTAGATGTTCATTAGCAAGTGTAACTTGTTCATGGGAATTTGAGACTTTTAGGAGATATGTCACATGGTCCTAATAATGTTTTCCAAAAATTTGGAACTATTTTAATGGGTAGAGCTTTGTGAATATTTATTAAGAATGTAAACTAGTCAAAACCCTCTATAAACCTTTATAATGACTTGATTGGAGAGAAATTTCTAGAAAGTGCCCAAAATGGATTTAAAATTATTTTTTTATGATTAGATAATGTATAGGACTAATATAGGAATCTCCACTTGGTATTGGTGTGTTAGGATAGTGAGTAGAAAGTATAGAAAAGTGTTTCTTTCTAAAGATTTTGATGTTATAGGTATATTTGAGCAAGTCAACACATGCAAGTTATTGGATATTGAATACCAATAAATATTATTGAGGAAATTTTTTTTTGGGTGAGATTAATTCACTATGTTAATGATTTTTTTGAATCAAGTTGACCTATCGCTAATCTTCCAACGAGTGAAAATAGTGAGAAAAAGCAAGCCAAAGTGAGAATGTGTCTAGGGATGAGGTATAGATGTTTAACGATGGATCCAATGGTTTAGGGTATTTTTAAAATACATATAACCCTTGTTAAATTTATTTTTAAGTTTTTATGGTGCTCATACACAAGAAAGTATATGCCCATAAAGTAATCTATCTAAGTGAATAAAGATAGTGAAGGAGTAAGGTTCATAAAATGATTTAAATGTTCCTTATTTTCTATTATAACTCCAAAAATTTGTGATTGGATTTGATCTTTAGGTGTCTCAATATATAATTAATTATTTTTAATTTCAATAAGTTATTTGCATAGGTGTGATAATTCATGTTCACCATGACTATGTTTTAATCCAATATGACTGCTCTAGGTATGCTACATGAGATGAAGAGTTTGAGAATATATGACAAGATTCAGTGCATAAAATGTAATCATTTTTTTTTTACATATAAATTAACTATAAAATCTTTATTAAATGTTTTTAGTTACTCTAATGTGTTAATATGTGGAAGCCAAAATGGCTTATCAAGCTATGTTAAGATAGTGAGAGGGGAACATGAGAGATTAGTCTATAAAACTAATTAATGAATCTATAATTTCAAATATAATTGTTTTATAATGATATAGATACCACAAAGGAGATATTTATGTACATAATATTTTATGAAAGTGTCATTTTAAGTAAAAATAACTAAGTTATTCATGATTATGTTTGTGGAGGCTATAAGTGGTTTGAGTGATCACTTTACAGAGGTGAGTTGGAGGTTTATTCAATAGTAATAAATAATACCATTTTAATTTGTTAAGTAAGTCTCAAAGGTTAATTATAAAAAATTTGAATTCATATTTTTTCCTTTTTCAAATATTTAGAGTCAAGAGTCCTTGATTGTATTTTGACTATGTTTGACCAGCATGAGTGGTCATTTTACAAGAATTGGTTTGAGGCATATAGGATTATGTTATGATGAATAATGTATATGGAGAGTATTTTTAGGTCATAAATTATCTAAAAATATTTTTTTCTAGTGTTTATGTGGCAGAGTTGGTTGTTTACTTTAGATATGTAAAACAAACTTTTGGCAGTGAGAAGGCCTAAAAGGTGAGTAGACCTAATTAGAAGGTTAAATGTGTGAAATGAAGTAAATGGTGTTATATACCAAATTAGAGATTATTAGTGTCATATTAAAGAGATAATTTAAGTGTTTAAAACATTTTAAGAGAGTTAATATGTTGTAAGTGGTCTAAGTGTAACATGTGGGTGTGAAGGCCTAATTCGTTTAGGTCATTAAGAGGTATGAATGACCTATGGAGTGGTTCTATAATTTATGTAACATGTATTTTGACAAATTTAAAGGTAAAATAAATCATGGAAATTATCTTATCTGACCTATATGGGTGAGACCAAGAGAGTGGTATGAAGGCAAGGCCTAATTGGCTTATTTGTGCTAGTTAGAGAAGAGAGGATATGAGTGAAGGAAAGAGTATTTTAAAGATGGTCAATTAATTAAGTACCATAATAATATTGAATAAGTCATGATTAAAATATAACATATCTTATATAGGTGGATACATAGTTTATTTGATCTAATGAGCCTAGAAGAGGCAAGTTAAGCGAGTAAGCTTAAGAGGGTATTTAAAAGGGGATAAAAGTCTAAGGATAAGTTGAATGAGTTTAGTAATATTTAATACCATAAAATATATACATAAGAGTGTTCTAGGTAAATGATATAGGATATAGGAGAGAGAGATCTGAAGAAGAGATCATAATTTGTTGGTTGAGCAACAAGGCATTATAAAGATCAAGTTACATTGGCTAAGTTAGTGCTTGGTCAAGAGAGGAGTTGGATATTAATTGAATATTTGAGCTTGATAAATTATCCTTGAAGTGGATAGGTTGGTTATAAGTCACTATGGGGTTGGAGCCTCCTTGAAATTTGAATATTACTAAAGGACTAGTTGGGTTGGTCTCTGAATAGTGAGGGGTTGGTGTTGCTTTTGGGGTTGGTGCCTCACTAAATATTATTTCATTACTTATATGACATATATTCCAAGTGGTGTGATAGTGGGTTTTATTCCCCATGAGTGTTTCTTACATATCTTTGGTGTTCATTTGTTATGATTTTATTTCATGCTCTTATGAATGGTTAATCAATGGTGTTTGGAATTTAATGAAAATATTTGTCATTAATTCCCCCCCCCTCTAAGTGGTTGTTCTTAAAATAATTTGTATCATAGTCTGGTCCTTAAGATCAATCCTAATAGCTAGAAGGTGATCCTGGAAGTATAAGATGGATAAGTTTGTGAAGGTCATGGCTGAGTTCTCCATAGAAGTCTACATGATGGTATTATCAAGGTTGAATAAGAAGGATTATGTTGAAGTTAAGTCCGAGATAAAACCTAAGTTGATAGACAAAAGGACATTGAAGAATTTTTGAAAGAAACATATGTGTAAGTATCTTGGTAAAGCAAGTGAGCAAAGGTCTGTAAGATAAAGAAACTAATTTGAATCTCTGAAACTATCATAGATAGGCATTAGTTTAATTAGAATCCTAAATATGTTGATGAGATCTATGCAAGGTTTTTCTTGAATATTTATGAGGTATGAGCATGTATTCATATTTATAGTTTTTGAGAATATATACATTGAGTTGACAAGACCCAATGAAGGAACTCATTTGAATCATAAGCACATTTATTGCTAAAAGGCCTCAAAAGTTAAATGAATGCTTTAAAAGGTGGTTAACTCAACTAGATTGTGAAATTTTCTATTTGAATAATAAATATGAGCCATGATGGTTTGAGGAACATTAAGAGGAATATAGACTAATAATTTATTCTAGGAAAGCATAGGAGACACGCTGAAAGGACCATAACAATGTGTTGACAATGATCATTCCTATAACTTGACATAAAGATGATCTAGACCTAAGAAGATAAGAAAGTGACTATATTCTTAGGGTTTTTTATGACAAAAAACACAGGTGACTTGTTTGAGTTGTTTGGTGACCTTGGTCATTCAAGATCTTTCGTAAAATAGTTTATATATGATCTTAAGGTCATGGTACTTCTGTAGGTGATTTATTAGTAATCATTTTAAACTCAAAAGTGATGAATGATCTTAAGACAATGAGATGAGGGTTTTAAGTCTTCTAATGTCTTCAAACCCTAAGGTATGTTCTCATAATGCTATTATATCTCATATTAATTATGTAACTTAGTGAGTGCTATATGTTTTGAGTGAGATGTTATTTTTAGTAGTTTTCATTTTTTTAATGCATGTGTGAGCTCAAGATGATTTTCAAGAAAAAAGATTTAGAATAGTAGAATGGGTGAGCCTTGAGAAGTTTTGGGTTCGTTGCTATCATGATCATCTCACAAGGTCATATAATAGTATGTTGACTTGTTGAAAAGGTCATAAATAATATCATTAGTGTTTTATATGTGACAATTTATATGTCATCATAAGTGAAGTCTGACTATGAGTGTGCAAAGTTGTTTCTTTGGTCAAATTGAAGAGTATCTTGGAGGTTTTAGTGTTCTAGATTCATCAAGATGACCTTAGGGTCATAGAGGGTTAAGAAGCTTGTTGTATATGTCTTGTATAAGTTATTCACTGACCTGAGTATGACAAATATTGAGTTTCTTATTATATTCTTAATTGTTTATTTACAGATCTTAAAGAATATTAACAACTAGATATGTTTGTTGTGATTTTCCAAGAAGATGAATGGTTCCATGAGAGGTATACTAATCTAAGGATAATTGAATTATTTTAATAATGTTGTTTTTTCCCATGGTTAAATATAATAAATAAGATAGGTTGTGTCATAAGGTCTATTGTAGTGAAGTTTGTGCTCATAGACTTGTATGATTGTATGTTTCCCTAAAGATGTCATAAAGTGGTTTGAGCCATGATGGATTGTGAAGGTAGAAGAGAAGTTGGTTGATTAAATGAGGATATTATTATAGTTTTTAAATCCTACTTGAGGTGGTATAATTAATCCAAGAGGGTATAAGTGTGAGAAGATAAGATAAAAGAGAACATCATAATAACATATTGAATATGTGTTAAAGGTTTGACAGTGATGTGAAGGATAAAGATTAAAGGGTGGATGATCAGGTAATTTAGTTATTCCTAAGATGAAAATTTGATTATTAAGGGTGCTAGGTTGACACAAGCAAGAATATAACTTTATATATGTGGAACATGGAGTTAGGGGGGAGCTAACTCAGATAACTTGAGAAATATGGATGAACAAAGGGGGATCTTTCTTGATCAGGTCTTAAGATCAATGGACTATGTGTAGATGACCATGTGAGGAATGTATGTGACCTTTTTCATTAATTTAAGAGGGGAAGAAACACTTGAAGAGGATAACCAACTTGGAGAAATGAGATTGGTTTGTTGTGTTAAGAGTGTTTGCCATCAATGATAATGGGGAATATTATTGAGGTATGTTACTATTAGGTGTGTTTTTCAAGTTAAGGTTATCATTGATGTCAAAGGTATCTAAATTTATTTTATGTCCTATATGTACTCTTGTGATAATACATGGTAAGTATTCATGATGACTCAAGCTTGGTCTAGTAGAGTCTAGAGTTTTGTATGAGGTATTTGTTCTATGTTATGGTATGCCAAGCTTGTGATAAGATGTGTGTTTAAATATTTGATCATGGAATGATGTTTTTGACATGATAATGTGTTTTTATTATGCATATACAGTGGCAAGAAGGTATCCAAGGGTATGGTACCTAGTAAGCATGTTTCATGGCCTAACATGAAAGTGGCTTGTAGTAACATGATGATGACGATGCATAGATTCATGATCTTGAATGTGAGTAATTAGTGATAGAGAATATTATAAGGTTTTGGAAAATTTTAATTAATTTTAAAATGCATCCATAATGGTAGGAAGGTCAATTTAGAGTAATAAACCCTACATGAAGAAACCTAGTGAAATGGCATAAGCCTAATAGAATGTTGAAGTAAATAGTTTGTGACTTGTATGATCATGTTTTAAATATTTTAAGATTTTTTTAAATTACTATGAAATATATATTAGGTATTTAAATGTCTAAAATAGGTTTCCAAGTGTTTTCAAGGACTAAGCATAACTAGTGGTTCCTGACCTAACATGCATAGAGATCTAATGAGGCCCAAATGAAGTGTCAAAGTGAGTTTTCAAGATGGCATATCACATGTAATAATTAAATTGGGTTATAAAAGGTGTGTAAATTTTTTTACCAGGTTTAAATTCCTTAGTTGAAGGAGAAGGTAAGAAATAATGTTGGAAGGTCTCTTGTGCATGTAAATTAAAGGTTTCCAAGCGTGAGAAGAAAGTTTAGATGTCATTTGGCACATGTGAATTTTGAATGGGAAGATTATCCTTTCGGAAGATATGTAAAATTTTCCTAATATTTTTTTACAATAATTTTTAAGTAGTTTAAGGGATCGATCTTTATGAACATTCATTAAAAAAGTAAACTGGTCAAAACCTTCTCTAAGCCTTTATAGTGATCCAATTCGAGAGAATGTGATATATAGTTCCAAAAATGGATTTTAAACTCAATTTTGATGATTTTATAATGTATATGATTCCTATAATCATCTCTAGGTGGTAGTTATGTTGTAGGGCAGTGAGTAGAAGGTATAAAAAAGTGCTTCTTTCTAAATATTTTGATGATATAGGTAGAGTTGACTAGGTCAACACATGAAATTTATTATATATTTAATACCAAGAATTATTATTGAGGTCCATGGTTTTTTTTAATGTGGGTTATGTTCACTATTTGAATTATTTTTTTCAATCAAGTTGACCTATTGTTAATTTGCCAAAGAGTGAAAATAATGAGAAAAAGCTAGTCAAAGTGAGAATGTGTTTAGGGATGAAGTGAAGATTTTTAGGGATGGATACAATGTTTTAAGTTATTTATTTAAGACATTAAAATTTTTAACTTGATTTTAAAGTGTATATGGTTATCATACACAATAAATAAGATGCCCACAAAGTATCCTATTTGAGTGAATGAAGATAGTGAAGGAGTAAGGTTCATAGAATGATCTATATGTTCTTTATTTTCTATTATAAATCAGTAAATTTGTGATTGGAGTTTATATAAATTAGTATTAGTATCTCATTAATTATTATTTATTTCAATAAAGAGTCTTCACATGTGTAATAAGCCATGCTCACCATGATTATGTTTTTAGCCAAGATGACTGCTCCAAGTATTCTAGATGAGATGAATATTTTAAGACTCTATGACAAGATTCAATGCATAAAATTTACATTTTTATGTATTTTTAAATATAAGTTAACTATAAAATCCTAATATAAGGTTTTAAGTTACTCTAAGGTGTTAATATGTGGAAGCTAAAATGGCTTATCAAGCTATGCTAAGACAATGAGAGAGTAACCTAAGAGATTGTCCTATAATACCAATGAATGACTCTATAATTTGAAATATAATTGTTTTAAAATTATATAGATATAAAATTTTATCTATTTATGTACATAATATTTTATTAAAATGTCCTTTTAAGTGAAAATAACTAAGTGTTTCATGACTATGTTTTTGGAGGCTACATGTAGTTTGAGTGATCACTTTGTAGAGGTGACTTGCATGTCATTTGGATAATATTGAAGAATAAAAATAATTTTAAGGTTTTTATGAAGTCTCATAGGTTCATGATAAGGAATTAAAATTAATATTTTATCCTTATTAAAGTTTTGATAGTCAAGAGTCCTTGACTTTACTTTGACTATGTTTGACCAGCCTGAGTGGTCATTTTACAAGAATTGGTTTGAGTCTTATGGCATTTATGGTGATTAATAATGGATATGTATAGGTTATTTAGGTCATAAATTATCTATACATATGTATATTTCCATTTTTTATGTGTTAGGGTTTTTTTACTTCAGATATGTAAAATAGACTTTTGGTAGTGAAAAGGCCTAAAAGGCAAATAGACCTAATTGGTAGGTTCAAGGTCTGAAATGAATCAAATGGTGTTGGAAACCAAAGGGTATATTATAATGGGAATATTAAATTTATAATTGAATTATTTTAAAAAATTTCATAGTATTAATATGTTTTAATAGGTCTAAGTGTAACATGTGGGGGCGAAGGCCTAATTTCTTAAGGTCTCTATTAGGCCTAATTTAGTTTTGGTCCTTAAGAAGTATGACCGACCTATGGAGTGGTTGTATCATTAATTTAAAGTTTATTATGACATATTATAATTCAGAATAAATCATGTAAATTATCTTGGATGACCTAGATGGGTCAGACCAAGAGAGTGGTATAAAGGCAAGGCCTAATTCACCTATTTATGTTAGTTAGAGAAGAGAAGATACAAGCAAAGGAGAACATCTTTGAAATAGGAGGATAAAGTAATTAAGGAACAATATAATATTTAATAATTCATGATGAATAGATAACATATCTTATTTTTTTGGATACAAAGGTAATTGGACCTATTGAGCCTAGAAGAGGAAAGCTAAATGAGTAAGCCTATGAGGTTGTTTGAGAAGGGATAAAAGGCTAAAGAGAAGCTAAATGAGTTGATTCCTATTGAATACCATTAGAGATATATCAAATTAGTGTTATAGTTACATAAAAAATGATATATGAGAGAGATAGAGATGAATAAGAGATCACAATTTGTTGGTTGAGCAATAAGGCATTATGAAGGTGAACATGTTTCCTTAGCTTAGTTGGTGCTTGGTAAAGAGAGGAATTGGAACTTCCTTGTAGGTTAGAGAATTTAGAATTTTCCTTTAAGTGGTTGGGTTATTTCCAAGTCACTAGGGGGTTATATCCTCCATATAATTTGAATCTTGATAAAGGACTACTTGGGTCGGTGCCTAACTAGTGAGGGGTTGTTGTTCTTTATGGGGTCAGTGCCTCACTAAATATTATTTAATTACTTATGGGAAAAGTACTCCAAGTGGTGTGACAGTGGGTTTTATACCCCATGAGGGTTTTACACATATCCTTGGTGTTCATTTTTTATCTTTTTTATTCATTATCTTATGAGTAGTTGGTTTTATATTGATATATCTTCATGTTAGCTTGAAAGGTTAAATAATGGTTTTTAAGATTAAATGAAAATATTGGACACTAATTTACCTTGCCTCAATGGTTTTGATTCCAAAAATTGGTATTGGAGCCTATTCCTTTGGATCAAGCCTAATAGTTTTAAGGTGATCCTATAATCACAATATGAATAAGTTTGTGAAGGTCATGGTTGAGGTATGCATATAAGTCTGCATGATGGTATTAACAAGGTTGAAGAATAAGTATTATGTTAAAGATACGTCCAAAATCAAAACTAAGTTAATAAAAAAAAGACATTGAAGATTTGTTAAAAGAAAGGTATGTGTAAGTATCTTGGTAAAGCAAGTGAGTAGAGGTCTGCAAGCTAAATAAACTAAGTTGACTCTTTGAAACTATCATAGATAGGTAATAGTTTGACTAGAAGATTGAATATTTTTATGAGACCTATGTAAGGTTTGTCCTAAATGTTCATGAAGTATGAGAATGTATTCTTGTTTATAGTTTTTGATTATATATAATTTTATTTGATAATAAATAATTAAGGATCTCATTTAAATCATAAGATCATCTATTACTGAAAGGCATCAATAGTTAAATAAATGCTTTAGAAGGTGGTTGACTAAGCTAGATTGTGTAGTTTTGTATTTGCATAATAAATATGAGCCATGATGGTTTGAGAAACATTAAGAGGGATGTAGATTGATCATTTGTTCAAAGAAATAATATGATACAAGATACATAATAGTGTGTTGAAGATGATCATTCATGTAACTTGACATAAAGATGATCTAGGCCTAAGAAGATAAGAAAGTGACTAAATTCTTAAGGTTTTTGAAGATAGAAAATATGGGTGACTTATTTGAGGTGTTTGGTGACCTTGGTCATCAAGGTCTTTGGTAAAATAGTTTAGAGATGACCTTAAGGTCATGGTACTCCTAAAGGTGCCTTGTTAGTAATTAGTTTGACATTAAAAGTGATGAATGAGCTTAAGATAGTGATATGATGGTTTTAAGTCTTTTAGTGTCTTCAAAATCTAAGGTGTGTTCTCATAATGCTATTATCTCTCATATGACTTATGGATCTCAATGAGTGGTATGTTTTTTGAGTGAGATGTTGTCTTTAGTAGTTTCCATACTTATAATGAATGTGTGAGATCATATGATGTGTAAAAATCATTATTTAGAGTAGTATAATGGGTAAGTCTTGAGAAGTTTTAGTTTATTGTTGTCATGATGATCTCACAAGGTCATATAAGAGTGTGTTGAATTTTTGAAAAGGTCATAAATAATATCATTATTTTTCTTAAGGTGACAAGTTCTCTGTCATCATAAGCAAAGTCTGATTGTGAATATATAGAGTTGTTTCCTTGGTCAAATTAAAGAGTATCTTGGAGGTTACAGTGTTTTAGATGCATAAAAATGACCTTAGGGTCATAAAAGTCAATAATCTTGTTGTATATGTATTGAGTAAGTTTTTTAATGATATGAGTATGACAAATGTTCTAATTTTCTTGTCAGAGTCTTATTTGCTTATTTGTAGAGCTTGAGTAATATTAACTAATAGAGATGCTTGTTGTGATTTTTGAAGAAGATGAATGGTTTCATGAGAGGTATAATGATCTAAGTATAATTGAATGCTTCTCATCATGTCGGTTTTCCCCATGTTTAAAGATAATAAATAATATAGGTTTTGTTAAAATGTCTACTGTAGTGAAGTTTATGCTCACATACTTATATGACTATATGTTTCTTTAAAGATGCCATCAACTGGTTTGAGCCATGAAGGCTTGTGAATATAGAAGAGAAGATAATAGATGCTATGAAGAGCTTATTATATTTTTTCAAGCCTTATTTAGGTGGTCTAATTGATCCAAGAGGAAAAAAGTGTGAGAAGAGAAAATAAAGGAGAGCATTAAAATAACATGTTGAATATGTGTTGAAGGTCTAATAGTGATTTAAAGGATAAATATCAAAGGGGTTTTGATTAGATAATTTAGTTGTTCCTAAAAGTAGAATCAGACTAGTCAAGGTGATAGGTTGAAGCAAATAATAAGATAACTTTATCTAGGTGGAGCATGGAGTTATGCAGAGCTAACTCAAATAGATTAAGAAATATGCATGAACAAAGGGGGATCTTTCTTGATTATGTCCTAGGATCAATGGATTATGTGTAGATGAACCCTATGAGGAATATATGTGACCTTTGTCATTAATGTCAAAGGGGGAGGAATATTTGAAGAGGATAATTAATGTGGAGAAATGAAATTGGTCTATTATGCTAAGAGTGTTTGCCATTAATGACAAAGGGGGATATTGTTGAGGTATGTTCCTATTAGGTGTGTTTTTGACATAAAGGTTGTAATTAATTTCAAATGTAGATAAATTTATTCCATATCCAAAATCTAATCTTGTGATAAGACATGGTAAGTATTCATGATGACTCAAGCTTAGTGTAGTAGAGTCTTGAGTTTTGTATGAGGTATTTTCTCTATGTTATGGTATAATAATGTTGTGAGAATATGTGTGTTGAAATAGTTGATCATGGAATGTATTTTTTGACATGATAATGTGTTTTTAGTATTTATATACATTTTAAATAATTTTTCTAAGGGTATGGTACCTATTAAGTTTTTTTATGGCATAACATGAAGATGGCTTGTAATAGCATGATGATGATATATAGATGCATGAGATTGAAGGTGAGTAATCAGTGGTAGATAATATTATAAGGTTTTATAATATTTTAATGAATTATAAAATTCATCCAAAATAGTAGGAAGGTCAATTTTGAGGCTTAGACCCTACATGAAGAAACTTAGGGAGATGGCATAGGCCGAGTAGCATGTTGAAGTAAGTAATTTGTGACTTGTATGAGGATGGTTGATAGATTTTAATATTGGTGTGATTTCATATCACATATGGATTAGGTATATATATGTTTTCAAGTGTTTTTAGGGACCAAGCATAACTAGTGGTTATAGAGCTAACATGCATAAAGACCTAATGAGGTCCAAATAAAGTGTCAAAGTGAGTTGTCAAGATGGTAGAGAATAGTAAGCATGGAATGAGGTTTGAAAAGGTGTTTCAAAGTATTCTACCATTTTTCAAGTCCTTATTTTAAGGATAAGTCAATATATCATGCTGGAAGGTCTCTTATGCATTCAAATTGAAGGTTTCCAAGCTCGAGAATAAAGTTTAGATGTTCATTGGCATCTGTGACTTATGCATGGGAACCTAAAACTTTTGGGAGATATTTAAAATGGTCATAATAATGTTTTAAAATAATTTTTAAGTTGCTTAATGAACAAATATTTATGAACATTCATTAAGAATATAAACTGGTCAAAACCCTCTCTAAATCCTTATAGTGACCTGATTGGAGATAACTTGATAGAAAGTGCCCAAAATGGATTTTAAAGTCATGTTTGATGATTTGATCATGTATATAAATCTTAAAATTAAATTCAAGTAGTATTTATATGTTAGGGTAGTGAGCATAAGGTATAAAAAAGTACTTCTTTTTGAAGATTTTGATGTTATAGGTAAAGTTGACCAAGTCAACGCATGTAAGTTATTGGAGATTGAAGACAAATAATTATTATTGAGGTCCATGTTTATTTTTTTGTGAGTTATTTTCACTTTGTAAATCATTTTTTCAATAAATTTGACATATCACTAATCTATTAAAGAGTGAAAATAGTGAGAAAAAGCCAATTAGAGTGAGAATATGCTTAGGGATGAGGTAGAACTATTTAGGGATGGATTGAATGTTTTGGGGTATTAATTTAATAAATATACCCATTTTTAAATTTTTTGGTAAGTGTTGATATTGCTCATTCACAAGCAATAATATTCCCACAAAGTAACCTATTTGAGTAAATAAAGATAATGAAGGAGTAAGGTTCATAGAATAATATATATGTTCCTTAGTTTCTATTATACCTCCATAAATTTGTGATTTGAGTTGACCTAAAGGTGTTTTAGTATCTCATTAATGTTATTTAATTTAAATAAAGTGTTTGAATATGTGTGTGAATTCATGTTCACCATGCCTGTATTTTGAGCCAAGATGACTACTCTAGGTATGTTAGGTGAGATGAAGAGTTTGAGACTTTATGATAAGAGTCAATGCATAAAATTTTATTTTTTATTTTTCTTGACATATAAATGAACTATAAAATAATTATTTAAGTTTGTAATTTACTCTAAGGTGTTAATATGTGGAAGCCAAAATGGCTTATCAAGCTATGTTAAGACAGTGAGCGAGGAACCTTAGAGATTGGTCTATAAGACCAATGAATGATTATATAATATGAAATATAATTATTGGAGAATGATATAGAGACCATATATGAGATATTTATTTACATAATATGTTATTAAAGTTTCCTTTTAAGTGAAAATAACTAATTTTTTCATGATTGTGTTTTTGGAGGCTACAATGAGTTTGAGTGATCACTTTGCAAAGGTGAGTTGGAGGTTGTTTGGATAGTAATAAAGAATAAAAATCATTTTAATGTGCTTATTAAGTCTTAAAATTTCATGATAAGTAGTTTAAAGTCATATTTTTTCCTTTCTCAAGTTTGAAGATTCAAGAGTCCTTTATTGTACTTTGATTATGTTTGACCAACTTGAGTGGTCATTTTGCAGGAATTGGTTTCAGGCTTGTAGGCCTATGTGGTTATGACTAATGGATATTGAGAGGATTTTTATGTCATAATATATATATATATATATATATATATATATATATATATATATATATATATATATATATATATATTCTATTGGTTATGTTGCATAGTTGCTTTTCTACTTTAGATATGTAAAATATACTTTTGGCAGTGGAAAGGCCTAAAAGGTGAGTAGACCTAACTGGTAGGTTCAAGATGTGAAATGAATAAAATGGTGTTGGATACATAAGGAGAGATTATTAGGGACATATTAAAATGATAATTTAATTTTTTTAAACCTTTTAATATACTTAATATGTTTTAAGAGATCTATGTGTAACGTGTGGGTGTGAAGGCCTAATTCCTTAAGGTTTTTATTAGGCCTAATTGAGTTTTGGTCCTTAGGAGGTATGACCAACCTATGGAGTGGTTGTATCATTCATGTAAAACATATGATGTCATATTTAAAGGTAAAATAAAACATGTAAAGTATCTTGGTTGACCTAGATCGGTGATACCAAGAGAGTGGTATAAAGGCAAGGCTTGATTAGCTTATTTGTGTTAGTTAGAGAAGAGAGGATACAAGTGAAGGAAAGAGTATTTGAAAGAGGAGGATAAAGTAATTTAGGACCATAATAATATTTAATAATTAATTATGAACATAAAAAATATCTTTTATATGTGGATACATATGTCATTGGACCTAATGAGCCTAAATGAGGCAAGTTAAGCGACTAATCCTATGAGGCTATTTGAGAGGGGATAGAAGGATAAGGAGAAGTTGAATGAGTTAAGAAATGATAAATACCATTATATATATATATATATATATATATATATATATATATATATATATATATATATATATATATATATATTATAGTAGTGTTACATGTACATGCGAAGGGATATAGGAGAGAGATCTGAAAAAGAGATCACAATTTGTTGATTGAGCAACAAGGCATTGTAAATGTGATCAATTTACCTTAGATGAGTTGGTGCTTTGTCAAGAGAGGAATTGAATATAAATTATAGGTTTAAAATTTAAAAAGTGTCCTTGAAGTGGCTAGATTGGTTTAAAGTCACTAGGGTGTTGGATCCTCCTTTGAATTTGAATCTTTCTAAAAGACTAGTTGGGTTGGTGCCTAACTAGTGAAGGGTTGGTACTCCTTGTGGGGTTAGTGCCTCACTAAATATTTTTTAATTTATTATAGGAAAAGTAGTCTAGGTGATGTGATAGAGGGTTTTATCCCCCATATAGGTTTCCAACATATCTTTAGTTTTCATGTCTTATGATTTTGGTTCATGCTCTTATGAATAGGTGTTTGTAAATTGCTATATCTTCATGTTATCTTGAATGGTTAAAGAATGGTATTTGGAATTGAAGAAAATATTGGACACTGATTCACCCCCTAGTGGTTGTGCTTCCAACAATATCCACTAGTACCCATCTACCTCCCCTCCCTCTTAAATCTATAGCATGTCATGCCCAATAAATAAGTACTACTAGAGGGTCCATTAGGTGGGGGAGTTCCATCTATCCTAGTAAGTTTGCCATGAGATGTGGCTTCAATTATTAAGTGTAGTATCCCATTATCCACACCCATGATAACCCTATTGAAATGTTATACCAATTAGGCCATATGGAAGCTATATGAGTGTAGGTATTCCACATGATATCCCCTCATGTGATCATCTATAATGATGGAACATGGGGCATGACCCATGATACATGATACTATCTTTATCACATGACCTGAGGTAACTTATCATTAACCACATGGGGCAACCCAACTAGATGATACATGGGGAACCTCTCATATATCCATGAGCTTAATAAAATGATAGGTCTTATGGTATTTTTTCCTCTAAACAACATCATATACATATCATGAATGATATATACCTAGATGACAACCCAAATATTATAAATTTATCCCTAATCTAATATAGACCAACATGAGAATATCACATAGAATGGTACCTTACCATCTGACTTGTGTCATAGGACTTTTGATATCACAAGTCATATCACCACCTTTATAATGTATATAATGGCTATAATATAAACATAAAAAATACTCACCTTCAAGCTAGGGTGAATCCTATCTAAGCATTATTCTATTGGGTTAATGATCATCTCTCATCTTTATCCTCTAGTGTATTAGTAATCACTAGTATCCCACCCATCATAATTCCAAGTAGTGCATGAATGTCCTCCAAAGTGATCCCCACCTCAATGGTGTACCCATCCACCTCCCATAGGAAAGTTTTGGTCAACAATTATCATTATCCTAGGAACATGACAATAAGATCAACACTCAAATGGATCCATCACATCTCCATGATGCTTCCAAAACCCAAGGTGACTAGTCTAGCTCTATCCACATGCTTGAAATGATCCAATAAATATGGTATCTATGATGCATCTAATAGGTGCCAATACCTTTGGTGTATCTATAAAATATCAAATACCAAAAGATGTATCAGATCTCCATGTCATAAATAATTAAAATGTATTTTTTTAAATTTATAAATTAACTACTTAATCCAATAATTTGATTTAGTTTCTTATGTTCTATGAATTTTATACTTGATCATCCTATTTGATACTAAATTAATCCTTATTCTTTCTAAATAAATCAACCTATTTGATATTAAATCAGCCATTTCTCATCTCTAGTATATTATATAAGCCTACTAATATGCAACCAACCCTCTTTTATAGACTGTAACAACTACTTACTACCAAATTAATTATCTAAAAGGTAAATGATTGACCATCTTTTCATTTTAGACTACATCAGCCTACTACTATGAAGTAAACCACCTTTATCAATACTATGTTGGCCCACTGCTACAAAGATCACCACCTATTTTATGCTTGCCTTACAAACTAATTTAACATTTTTGACTCTCTTCTTTCTATATAGTGACTTTTTGACCATTTACCATAAATTCCTTATCAAATATTAGTATGACTTCTTCTTACCTAGTACCCCATTCTACCCCTATTCTACCTAATAAATTCTTAGGATCCATTTCGGTGTCTAGAATTTTCTTATTAGTCAATTTTCTATATTTATCTCAGTTTCAAATAAAATTACTAAAAAAATTGAAATTCATGATTGATTACCTATGTTTCACATGTTGTGGTTGCTAGGAATCCTCCCCATCACATCTATCATATCCTCACCATGATTTCTCTCTAGTCTTGCACTGGGTCTCTCAAATCTCTATTTTCTCAAAATAGTAAAAATAACAAATTAATTCTTTTTCACACTGTTTATATTTATTATTCAAAATTATATACTTGTAAAATATTTACCACCAAATCTTATATTTTTCCCATATCTTTGTTTTTGATAGATATTTCTCTAGACTGTAAGATGTTCTAATATTTTGACATCGTAGAGAATATGTTCAC
Source organism: Torreya grandis (assembly GCA_037957365.1). NCBI lineage: Eukaryota > Viridiplantae > Streptophyta > Pinopsida > Cupressales > Taxaceae > Torreya > Torreya grandis. Next base: position 78,525 of record JARHVA010001175.1, on the reverse strand, counting down.
ATATTACATGTATTTTTTTCAAAATTTTCAACTTTTTTCTCCTTTTTTGCTAATTTATATAGGTTAAATTAATTTTACCTACATTATATACCTTAAACTTTCTTTCACTTCATTTCTTATCTATAATACTAAGGTAAGTAAAGGTATGTATTTTTCAATTATGTCCTTTCAATTCATGTTTTATGTTGCTATGTTCTTTTCTCAAAGCACCATCCCATATTACACCTTCATGACGTGTGATGAGATTCATGTGGGGCATATGTATACACATAATATTTTTAGAATTTATCAATAACTTATTATTTTTCTCTTGTAGGAACCCATAAAGTCTCAATATCTCTAAGTTCACACCTTAAAGGGTGCACCAAGAAAGGGGTGGGCAAACCCGTGGTGATTTGTAGGATTATTGTTCCCTATACTTCCACTTAATATCTATACAAAATTATCCTATGTATTTATTTAATCCTTGAATCCTCTCTTACACACTCTTACAAGTTTTCATGGCCTTCATTAGCCCCTTACTAAACCTAGAACCATTTTTGATGGTTTATATTACACTTTTGGCCCATCAAACCTATATTCAAATTGATAAAATTACATTACAATTAGGGCTAACCTAGATCAAGACCTATCTTGATTTTAATAAATAATGATACATATTTGAGTAGGCTAACCCTTTCATCTAAAATTTTGGAAAGGTTTAGGGTTAGATTCAACTATATATACACATCCATTTTTTTCAATTATAAAAGAGGGAGAAGAAGAAGAGTGTTATATTACATATCTAATTATCCACCATTTTAATTAAAGAGCATAGCTTAGGTTTTCAATACTTTCTTTGGAGATCTTATCTTATGGCGAAATATTTTGAATTCATAGATAAGTTTTTTTATTCTAGAGTTGACTTATCCTTGTTATCCTTACATACCAAAACAACCTCTTGAAAATAACCTTGTCCAAGGGAGAGATTGATGCTTGATAGGTTCATATTCAAAGGTAAGTATTCCTAAATTTGTTTCTCCTTTATAATAGTAGATAGATTTGCATTTGTACTTATCTCCCATGCATTAGGATTTCTTATACATTTATGTGAGTATATATATTTCTTTACATGTTTACTTTTTATGTTTATTACTTGCATTTAATGCCATAATATTTAGTGAGCACTAGTTTATACTTTAGTTTAATTGTCATTTACTTTGTGAATATGAAAACATAGGACTTAACTAGGTTTATTACATGGTGTTTCTTGACTATATGCTTTTAAATCCTCTCTAGTGATGTTATTATGTTATAACATCCCTTCGTTAAGTCTAAAAGATCCATCTTGGTCATGACCCCAAATATCTAATGTATCAACAATTAGAAGTGTAGGTAGGATTTTTCTTCTCTAAGATAGGATTGATTAATAAGTGACATTGGCAAGGGAAACCTGACTCAATATATTTGACACACCAAATATTTACAAAATTTGTTTAAGTGTTGTGAATTATCTCATGTAATGACATTGGTATGGGAAACCTGACTCAAAATATGCAACACCCCAAACATTTTTGAAAGTTGTTTTAGTGTTGTAAACTACACTACATAATGACATAGGTATGGGAAACCTAACTCAAAATATGCCACACCTAAAATATTTTTGAAAAGTTTCCTAGTGTTTTAAAATATTCCATACAACAACATTGGTTCAGTAAACCTAACTCAAAATTTGCAACATCCCAAATATTTCTAAAATTTGTCTCAATATTGTAAAATATGTCATCCAATGACATGGGTATGGGAAAATCAACTCAAATATTTCCAAAATTTATCACAATTTTGTAAATTTTACCACATTGGTATGGGAATCCCAACTAAAAATATGAAACACCCCAAATATTTCTTTATGTTTTTGTAATGTTATGAATTACAATGTGAAATGACATTGGTATGGGAAATCTAAATCAAAATATGTAAAACCCCAAATATTTCCAAAATTTGTCCCAATGTTTATAATTTCATCATCCAATGACACTATTATAGGAAACCAAGCTCAAAATATGTAACACTCCAATTTTTCTATAAATTTTCCTAGTGTTGTGAATCATGTTGCTTAATGAATTAGTATGGAAAACCTAACTCAAAATATGTAACACCCCAAATATTTTTCAAATTTGTCTCAATATTTTGAATTTTTCTATGTAATGAATTTGGTATGGGAAACAAAACTCAAAATATGAAACATAAACACCCAAAATATTTATGAAATTTGTCCCAGTGTTGTGAATAGTGCCACACAATACTATTGGTAAGGGAAACTTGACTCAAAATAGATAACACCATAAATATTTCTAAAAATTTTCAAAATTATGTTTTGAAATGAAATTGGTATGGAAACTTGACTCAAAATATGCAACACTCCAAATCATTTCAAAAGTTGTCCCAATATTGTGAATTAAGCTATGTAATGACTTTGGTATGCGTAACCTGACTCAAAACAAGTAACACTAAAAATATTTCTTAAATTTGTGACAATTTTATGAATTATACCACACAATAACATTGGTATGGGAAAACCAATTAAAAATTTCAACATCCCAAATATTTCTAAAATTTGTCTCTGTGGTGTGAATTGTCCCACATAATGACATTGGTATGGGAAACCCAACTCAAAATATGAAAAACCTCAAATATATATAAAAATTTGTCTCAATGTTGTGAATTAAAACATGTAATGACATTGGTATGGGAAAACTAACTCAAAATATGCAACACCTAAAATATTTTCAAAGTTTGTCATAGTGTTGTAAATTTTACCACACAATAACATTGGCATAGGAACATAGACTAAAAAAATATGCAACACCCCAAATGTTTTCAAATTTTCTCTTAGTGTTGAGAAATGCACCATGAAACAACATTGGTACTAGAAAACCAACTCAAAGTATGCAACACTCCAAATATATTTGAAAATTTTCCTAGTGTTATGAATTTTGAAAGACACATTGGTACAAGAAACCTAAATTAAAATATGCAACATTCTAATTATTTTGAAATTTGTCCCATTGTTAAGAATTATAATGAATAATAAAATTGGTATGAGAAACCTGCCTAAAATTATTATATATCCCAAATATTTTCAAAAAAATTCCCAACGTTATGAATTATGATTTGTAACAACATTTATATAAGAAACTCGATTCAAATTTTTCAAAAAAATGTATTTACAAAATTGGTCCTAGTTTTATGAATTAAATTATGCAATGATGTTGGTAAGGTAAATGTGACTCAAAATATGCAACACCAAAAATATTTCAAAAATTTGTCTTAATGTTATGAATTATGTCATTCAATGACATTGGTATGTGAAACCTAACTCAAAATATGCAAAACTATAAAAAAAAATTCCAAAATTTCTCTATGTTTTGAATTATGTAATGAAATTTATATGAGAGGGATGAATCAAAATATGAAACACCCTAAATATTTCCGAAATTTGTCCCAGTCTTGTGAATTACAATGTACAATGCATATTGGTATGATAAACATGACCCAAAATATGCAACACCTAAAATATTTTTTGAAATTTGTCCCAATGTTGTGAATTATGACATGCAATGACATTATTAAGGAAATTTTGACTCAAATATGCAACACCCAAAATATTTATAAAATTTATCCTAGTGTTATGAATTATGTTGTGCAACAACGTTGGTATGGGAAACTTGACTCAAAATATGTAAGACACTAAATATTTAAAAAATTCATGAGTGATGTGAATTATGCTATGTAAGGACATTGGTATAAGAAACATGACTCAAAATATACAACACCCTAATTTTTTCTAATAATTTTGTGTTACAAATTGGACCATGGAAAAACATTAGTAAGATAAACTTGACTAAAAATATGTAACACCTAAAAATAATTTAAATTTTTCCTAGTGTGGAAAACTACACTAAGAAATGACATTCGTATGGTAAACCCAACTAAAAATATGCAACACACTAAATATTTTGGAAATTTGTCATAATGTTGTGAATTAAAATATAAAATGACATTGGTACAAGAATCCCAACTCAAAATATGAAATAACCAAATATTTTTGAAATTTGTCCTAGTGATATGAATTATGACACATAGTGACATTAAGATAAGAAACCTCACTCAAAATATGTAACAATCCAAATATTTCTAAAGTTTATCCCATTGTTTACAATTGAACAATGCAATAACATTGGTACGTGAAACTTGAATCAAAATATGCAACATCCCAAACCCAAATATTTAAAAAATTCATCCTACTGTTGAGAATTATGTAATGTAATGACATTATTATGGGAAACCTAGCTCAAAATATGCAAAAACCCCAAAATATTTTTTTAATTTGTCCTAGTGTTGTAAATTGTGTAGCACAATGATATTGATACTGGAAATATCACTCAAAATATGTAACAACCCAAATATTTTTGAAAATTGTCCCAATGTTTTAAATTGTGCCATGTAATTACATTTGTATGAGAAACTTGACTAAAAATATGTAACATTCAAAATATTTATAAAAAATTTCCTAGTGTTGTAAATTTCATAGTGCAATGATATTGGTATGGGAAACCTAACTCAAAATATGGAACACCCAAAATAATTTTGAAATTTGTCTCAATTTTGTGAATTGTGTTTTACAATGAGATTATTATGGGAAACATGACTCAAAATATGTAAAACACCAAATATTTATTAAATTTGTCACATTGTTGTGAATTGTGCATTGGTATGGGAAACACCACTCAAAATGTGTAAAACCCTAAATATTTATAAAAAAATTCTCTAGTGTTGGGAATTTCACCATGCAATAATATTGATATAATAAAACTAACTCAAAATATGTAACTCCCAAAATATTTCCAAAATTTATCACATTATTATGAATTGTACCACATAATGATATGTTACAATAAACTTGACTAAAAATAATTAATACCCCAAATATTTTTCAAATTTGACTTAATGTTGTAAATTATGTCACTCAATGACATTAGTGTGACAAACCCAAATCAAAATATGTATCACCCTAAATATTTACTAAATTTGTCATAGTGTTGTGAATTTCAATACATAATGATATTTCTATGGAAAACCTCACTCAAAATATGCAACACCCCAAATATTTCTAAATTTTTTCCCAATTTAGTGAATTGTGCCAGACAATGACATTGGTATAAGAAATTCAACTTAAAACATGTAACATGATAAATATTTACAAAAATCCTAATGTTATGAATTATACCACATTGGTATGTGAAACATGACTCAAAATGTGTAACACCACAAATATTTCCTAAATTTTTCCCAATGTTGTGAATTATGTCACACAATGACATTGGTAGGGGAAACCTAATACAAAATATGTAAACCCCCAAATATTTCTAAAATTTTTCCTAGTGTTGTGAATTAAATTATAAAATTACATTGGTATAATATACTTGACTCAAAATATGCAACACCCAAAATATTTATAAAAATTGTCCCATTATTGTGAATTGTACCATGTAATGACATTGGCATTGGAAACATGACTCAAAATGTGTAACATCACAAAAATTTAGCTAATTTTTACATATGTTATGAATTGTGGCATCTAATTAAATTTGTATAGGAAACCTAACTCAAAATATTCAACATCTAAAGTATTTTTAAATTTTTTCCTAGTGTTACGAATCATGTCATACAATGACATTGGCATGGAAAACTTGACTTAAAATATGCAACACCCCAAATATTTTATAATTTTTTCTATGTTGAAAACTTTACCTCATAATGACATTGGTATGATAAACCTAACTCAGAATATACAACATCCAAAATATTTTTAAAATGTGTCCCAGTATTTCAAATTATCTCATGCAATAACATTGGTTTGAAAATCTTGACTCAAAATATGTAAAATCCCAACTATTTATGAAAATTTTCCTATTGTTGTGAATTTCATAGTTCATTTACATTGGTATGAGAAACTTGAATCAAAATCTAAAACACCCTAAATATTTCCAAAATTTGTCCTAGTGTTGTAAATTGCATTACATGATGACATTGGTTCTAAAAACTGACTCAAAATATTTAAAACCCTAAATATTTATAAAATTTGTCCCAATGTTGTGAATTACATAGTGAAAATGACATCAATATGGGAAAACTTCATCAAAATATGCATTACCCCAAAATAATTTAAAATATTCTACCAAAGTTGTGAATTACACCACACAATGACATTGTAATGGAAAAAACAACTCAAATTTTGTAAAACCCCAAATATTTTTGAAACTTGTTCTAGTGTTACAAATTTCACTATGCAACAACATTGGTATGGGAAACCTGACTCAAAATATGCAACAACCTAGATATTTCTAAAAATTTTCCTAGTTTTACAAATTATGATACACAATGACATTAGTATGGGAAATTTGCCTCAAAATATGCACCACCTAAAATATTTTTTAAATTTGTCCTAATGTTCTGAATTGTGTCATGCAATGACATTGGTATAAGAAACCTAACTCAAAATATGCAACACCCAAAATATTTATGAAATTTGTCCCAGTGTTGCAAATTACAATGCATAATGATATTTCTACAAGAAACCCAAATTAAAATATGCAACACCCCAAATATTTATAAAATTTATCCTAAAGTTGTGAATTGTGCTATGAAATGACATTGTTATGAGAAGCCTAAATCAAAATATAAAACAACACAAATATTTTTGAAATTTGTCTTAGTGTTTTAAATTATAACATGCAATGACATTGGTAGGGAAACCCAACTTAAAATATGCAAAACCCCAAATATTTATGAAATGTGTCCTAGTTTTGTGAATTGTGCCATGCAATGACATTGGTTTGGAAATACTAAATCAAAATATGTAACACCCCAAATATATTTTAAATTTGTTCTAGTGTTTTGTATTGCACCATGTAATAAAACTGGTATAAGAAACCTAACTCAAAATATAAAATAGCATAAATATTTATCAAATTATTCCTAGTGTTGAAAAATGTGCAACATAATGACATAAATATCAAAATACTAACTTAAAATATACAACACCCTAAATAATTTTGAAATTTATCCTATTGTTATGAATTGTATCACAAAATGAAATTCTTATGGTAAACTGTAATCAAAGTATCCAACACCCAAATATTTATGATTTTTTTTTTTTTTTTTTTGTTGTGAATTGTGTTATGTAAATACATTAATATGAGAAACCTGACTCAAAATTTAAACAAACCCAAATTCTACCTTTTTTTTTAAATAAGGGTTCCTACACTATTAATCCTAATAGGTTACATGAATAAAATAAAATTGAATGTTAGAGATCTATCATTACAAATAAAATAGTGATCCCTTAGGGGATTTAGGATTAAATAAATTGGAGTAATGATCTTCATTCATACTTTCATCTGACACCTTGAATAACGATTCAAATATTAAGTGCTTAGGCAATAAATTAATTTTATCATGAAGATGTAAAATTAGAATTAATTTATGCTCCAAATAATAAATAGGTCACCAATGATTTATTAGACTAAATCTAAGTATGAAACACCCTCCAAAACAATCATGCTTTACAATTTAATCCACCTACTCTCTTTTTAATGATCATATTTTGTTGTAGAGCCTAGATGGAGTTCCAATGCAAGACTAATTGTTAAAATTATTAGACCACATTTTCAGATTGAATCCATAGAAATATTGATTTTCATTCTTCCCAATTAGCTTTATATCACACTTAGGATAACCATAACAGCTTTATTATAACCTCAAAAACATAGAAACATTTAATGACTTTGAATAAGCAAGGTGTATTATGGGAAACTATCTACTAAATAGAAATCAATACAAATAATACAACCACTTTTAAACTTATATAAAAACCTTTTTATAATCTTCACATATATGGAACATTTATTCCTTAACACCATAATATGACCACTAGTACTGAATAACTTTTCAAATAGTAAACAAGATCATTCACCAACCATTGTCCATGGCTACACATATATTCCAAGGTGCCTCATGTGTACTTGTATATTACAATAAATAATCACTACCCTTTTTGGGTTATAAGGATAAAAAATCTAAAAATGTACACCAACTCTTCTTATTTATAAATTAAAATAGACCACTTATACAATATATGGTTCTATAATGAAAAATGTTGTTTATAAAAATGTTTACTACCACATAATGCATGCTAAAAGAGAAAATAGTATTAACTAGAATTTGTATCAATTCCCAAATCTTAATATGACAAAATAGGTCTTCTCATGAGAGATAAGTAAATAATAATCAACACTAATCTTATTGTTAGTTTATTATTTTTAGCTAAGTTTATTGAAAAATAAATAAATCTTAATAAGCAACAAGGATTCTATTAACAAATGCCCTTTTAGTCTCAAGATAAGATTTACTTCCTTTTACATTATTATTATACTTGTATACTAAATTTTTTGCATCTAGGATGTTAGTATACACTGGCAAGTAGCCTTCTTCCTATAAAATCATCTGACATAAGAACTTAAATAGTAACATGACAAATATAATGCTTATTAGTATAATATAATAATACATCTTTAAGATGGAAATTTATTTTGAAATAATAACACTATTGATCTAGCTGATCAACACTTACATAAACTCAGTGATGTATAATGAAACACCTTTATTGGAGCCACTCAATTGGCATTTTTTTAATGCATATACCAAGTTAATTTAATCATATACTACCTTGATAAACATTGAATATCTAATACAAGGACAAATAATAATGATAACCACTCTTAAGAGATTATGTTTGTAGGTAGCCTTTAAAAATTAAGGATGTGAAATGGCTTCAATGATACTTGAAAAATAAGCAAAAGAGTGTGCAAATTATTATGAATATATATATATATATATATATATATATATATATATATATATATATATATATATATATATAATTTTACACTTCCTTTTAAACATAACATAATCTCATACAACATGTCATTTTATTTACAACATGCATTGCCACTGCAATATTAAGAATACACCTATGTTTATCAATCTAATGAGAAGCAAAACTTGATCATTCTATGTATATAATCACTTCTTCTTGATACAACTTGAAATTTATTAACATAACCCATTCTTGTTCTACAAATGCCTCACTACATTTAAATATGGTAAACATATGCATTTAAACCACATGAAAAACTGCTAAATAATAATAGACCAATCATTTAATCTCACACTTTTTATGAGATAAAATAGGATTTCCAACATTTTACAAACATTAGGAATTAGAAGTTAAAAATTCTCTAAATCAAATTATACATATAGTAAATAAAACATATCATTTACTAAAAGGATATTACAAGCACTATACCCCAACATATCTCATAATAATATTATTCAAATAAGACAAAAAGGCTATAGTCATCAAGACTTAGTGACATCTAACATACATAAAAGAGGGTAATTACTTCATATAACAATAACTTATTAACTATACAAATGTAGGTAGTCACCACAAAGGTGAAATCACATGCAATTAGCCTATTGATATTTAGTTTTGGCTCAAGAAACATTTATCCTCAGTTACAAATCTAGTGAGTTTCTAATTTTTAATATTTTAAAAGAACCTAATATCTTATAACCACTATATGTGATTTCCATGACCATAAAATGAATGTAGGTAACTTAAAAAAATTATGTAATATTCCCTTAAATATCATGCATCTAATACAATACTTTAGGTTTAACATAGTAGTACAATATAGGTACAAATCAAAATATAGTTCAACAATATAAGTATCAAAAGACCATGACAACACTCAACTCATGTATAATATTCAGTAGGTTCAAACTACAATCAATAAATATTGGAGTCACCCAAACAAGTTAAAGCAATTATAACAATAAAACCCAACCATCCCAAAATATTCCATACCAATAACCACTTCCAAGTTATGGAATTTTACAAACAATAGACATATGTTCAAACTTTCCCAATCATGTTAAAATTTGATCAAGAAAATGGATTTTCAATAAGTTTTAGAAAATAGAATAAAAAATTCATTTATCTATTTCAATTGTAATGATGTGACATAAATAATCCTATAAAAATGTTTTCAAATAGGATTAAGTACTTAATTTATCCACATTACAGACTACACTCATCCACTATTAGTGTAATGCACTCAAAGGTGACTTACCTGAAGGTTAATTGCTATCATTGTAAGCACCCAAATTTTAATGTTTAGGTAGATTAACCTAGTCCATTAATGGGGATGAGATACATAGGCCATATTTTAAAATTAGAATTATGTTAATGATCTATGATTGATCAATTTAATCATCAAATAATAAATATCAAATATCAATTGACATGCCAAGGAAAGAAAGACTTTAGTTCAACATCATAACTATGAATAACATGAAATACATGACCCTCTACATTTCAATAAACTATGTACAACCAACTAAACCATTACAATAAAGTTTCCAAAATATATAAATGAATGAATACAGTCATAATAATCTTCATGGTGGTAAAAGAACAGTTAAACATTTGTAATTTGTAAGAACCCAAAATGGAAGTAATATTAATTTATTTAGAAAAAAAATCCAATCAATATAACTAGCATAGAACAATTGGTAAATCCACATTTTTATTACCAAAATGGAGGACCATCAAACCCAAAATTTTAATCACTTAGAAAGCATAAGACATTTGCCACTTAAACTCAAAGTAAAATCCCCAAATTTGGAAATCCATCCAAATACAAAGCCCTTAAAATAACTTAATAATTTATTACAAGAAAAACCCATAAAATTAATCCATTTGAAGCAAGAATTCATCACCAAACCTAACATAAACAAATTATTACTAGCTAGTTATAGGGGCTTTAAATTAAAGTAATAAGAGCATTTACCGTCATTATGGTATAGGTTCACATAAGTAGATTTACACCTATATATATGGACCTATATCTTAACCAGGATAATAAAACACCATCATGCAGCCAAATAAATCTACATGCAATGGTTTTTAAAGGAGGAAACATGAATTTTATTAAGGTTATGCATTGGCTTCATTGGCCTTTATGACACCACAAAACCTCTCTTTACCATAATTCCCAAAATGGATGTGAAATATTGCTTGTACATTTTTATAGGTGGTGGCATAATAATATCTTTACAATAGGTTATGAACATTCATTCACTAAGAAATGAAAAAAATACCATATGACCTACTGCATACTTATGCCAAATGTGTAAAAAGATAAAACACACTAGATTTGCTAAACCATAAACAATAAAATGCACTCCCTCTACACTTGGTATGCCTATTATGTAGTGTGGTCTTCTAGCTGCTTCAATGCCTCCAAAATCCTCTCTTTCCCCCAAGTGGTTTAAAAAATCTTTTACCATGAGCTAAAAACCCTAACACTACCAAAAGCCAAAGACAAGGGTTTTCTTTGCATCATTATTTTATATTTTTATCACTACATGTTTTGACTCAAGTAGATTCCACTCATTTCCAATTGATTCACACACCAATTCCTTTCATGGGATTTTGAATCACTTTATTATTAATTATGATTAAATTTATAATGAACTTAATGTAATTACTATGATTTATTTACCAAAATAGAACCAAATAAAATTATTTGTGGTAATTGTCAAACAAGGAAATTTTTATTATAAGTCCTTCAAATAGAAAAATATATTTATGAATTCATGACTTAGAAGGCCAATGGTACCAATCCAAAATATGCTTAACCAACTAGATACTTAAGGAGTATATCTTCATCTATTTATAATAATATAATATAGTAATCTCTTACTAGTAATAACAAGATCATAATAAGATTAACTAAGTGGCCATGAATATGATTTTTGAGACTCATTAATTCACTCTCAAAGGATGAGTAAGAATTAAGGACTCACATCACTATTGTACTTATTTTTATCTCAGCATAACAGTTTCCAAAATGTTAGTTATTAAGGATGGTCCAAGTGACCTTCACCAAGTCTTGGAAATAAAATAAAAACATGACTAAACTAAGTCCCAAAATAATACAAAATTTATATTATTTAGCATTTAAGAACATGTACTAATATAATATCTAAAATTATATATGATGCAACTGGAGTTATTAGTTTAAAAAAAACCATGCTTCTAATAGACCTCTTACCAAATCTGGTTATTTTCCTTAGTTTATTTACATCTAAATGGTGGATAAAATTTGAATAACAAAATATTCCCATCATTATAAAGGCACCATCTCAATTATTAAATATTAATGTAGGTAGTTTGTTGCTTTATGTACTAGTTGTACCTAATTTACTACACCTACATCAATGTTTTCAATCAACATCATTCAAAAAAATTTAAAGAATATCTCTAAAATACGAAATGAAATCAAAAGATGAAAAATGATTATGTTAATTATCTATTTTGTGGCATGAAACTATCCTACAAAAAATCTATGATTTCTATGGTTATAACTAATATAACATCAATATCTTAAATTTAAGTAAGTGTTGTAATCAAAATGTGGTATTTTCAACAACATTTTAGTTACTCTACATTCATAATTTAATGATATTCAACACATAATATAAGTCATTACATCAACTATATTGTTACATGGTCCTTTCACTATTATTAATTATGCTTCATGCATAATTCCATCAATCATTCAAGAATGAAATCAATAAACAACAATCATACAAATATGGTTACAAAAATTACATCATGTGCGGGTTAGTGTAACATCCCATTCTAACTAGATCAGACATTGGAGAATCCATCACATACATTAACATAAAACCATTTCCCAAGACTTAAATCATTCTCTCCAATAACTTGTGATCTCACATGATGGCTTTAGGGATCCAAATCCCACCCTCATCTTATACTTAATTCTTAGTAGCATTTAATTGCACCTAACATTTTGAAGACCTACCTAATCAGGATATTACTTTATTTTTTCAAAAATAGACATACGTGTTATGCATGCCTTATATTAGAATACTAATCATAGAATATTACTTTAGGTAAATCAACTATTAACTTATTCACACCACACTTGCATTTATACCTAATACATGCCTAAATTTCATAAGGTACAACCTTGTTATCTTCTATTTAAAAGTCTAAATTAGAGGACCAATTAATTCTCCATAGGGATACATTAAATAAATTTAAGAAGGGATGATATTATAATAAACTTCAAGAGGTGGGTAAAGTAAAATGTGATCCACAAGATAACCATTATGCATAAATATCCCATGGCCAACTCAAGGCACATATGGTGCACACACCTAAATGAATCATGTGGCTACCTCATGTGAAAAGGGAATAAGTGGGTTTTCAACCTACATGAGGCTCCACTTCATGTCTTTTACTTGGTCTAAATCAATGTATATATAATATTTACTCAACCTCATACTTACATGGATACTCATTTCTAGTGCAATGATGCATGGTCTCAACATAATTTACAATACTATACCTTAGTAGTTTTTAACTAGCAAAAATAATTGTAGAAATGGAATTAGATTACAAAATTGATTTACTACCATTCACAAGTTCATGTGTTAACATCATACAACATATATACTTTAAAAACTCTTTAAAAAATATAGGTATCAAGGAACAACTATATAATTCACATAGTTAACCACATTCACTTATCACAAAGAAATTAAAAATTTGGTTTATTTTTATATATTTTCACATAGCATATATTAGTATTACATGCATGAAAAAATCACATGAAATAGGTACACATGTTTGGATTGGTTAATTTGATAAATTAATTCCAAGGGTACATCACAACATAAAAACATAATTAAAAGTGAAGAAAAAAAGGTCCTTGAATTTCATTAGTCCACCCAATGTGTATATGACATACTTAGATGTCATTATATGTCCCTAATGTTTGTTTTCTACAAACAAAAAATCAAACTTAGAAAAAAATTCTTCCTAGTTTTTGATTGACAGTCCACTGCCTTGGATGAGATAGTGCTAACTAGGTGTTAATATAATTTTTTTAATCTCTATATATCTTTATCTAATCACTTATAGTGATACATAATCCATGTGTGTAAATTTATCCACCAATAGGAGTAGTTATTTACACACATCAACTCATTGATACCTTTACCAAGGTATATTTTTGCACCTTTCAAGGGAAAAATAGCCTTGAAACAACCTTTCTCAACTTCGAGAAGCTTAAACCCTATTGAATTATGTTACTCAACTTGAATCATTCATCATAATAATTTCATGTAACTATATACATATAGTGATTAATTATACTTTACCATAAATTACTCGTTAATATTAACCAAGGTAAATCAACAATAGTAAAAAAATTCTAAAAATTCTAGTGTTATCCTATAGGGATCTCTTAGCAAAATTTAGAATTTGGTCTTTGGTTTCCCACATTTAATCCTTTTTTATGAAAATTTATTCCTATTTGGTGTAATTCATACCATTATTTTATCACTTTTATTGTAATACAAGATTATTTATACAAAGAGCATCACTAAAATTACTCTTGATCTATTATCACAAGTTTATTTCTAAATCAAATTTAATTACTTTCTACCAATTCAAAATTTACAGTCAATATATTAAAAATATATGATTTAATTCTTGAATTTTTTCATTATAAACTCATACCTATGCAAGTAAAACAACTTTAAATACTCTCCTAGACTAGGGATTCATAGACTTAAGGACTTACTATAGTAAATCAATTTCCCTCACCTCAAACAACCCTTCTAGGCTTAATTCCAACCCTTAGTCCTTTACTGTTACAATATAATATTATAAATTGATCATGAAAGTCATTAGTGATTGTCAAACATTCACTCTTACTTCCAAGATTAGAATTTTTAATCACCTAAACACTTATTATCTTGCCTATACATGTTGATCGGTGTAGATTGTGATGTTCATTCTTATGCCATCTAACACTACATAGGGTTAAACTAGATGAGGCTTAAAGAGCACAAAAAGTCAATTTCAATTAATCTCTATAATTCCCCCAAGTCTGTTTAGTAATTTGGTGCCTTACCACATCCACAACTATGAAACATAAAGTAACCCATTTATTGGAAATCTAGTAGAGATTTATAATATAAGCATAACATAAAATGGATGTATAGAAAATCAATATCATATCAGCATAATGATTAGTATTTGATAACATTATCCAAAATATCAAGTTCATAGGCTTTGATACCAAAAGAAACAAACCAAAATTCTACCCAATTTGCTTTTTGAAATAAAGTTTCTTACACTATTAATCCCAATAGGTAACATGAATAACATTCTCTTAAATGTTAGATATATATCCTTACCAATAAAAAAGTGATCCCTTATGGGTTTAGGAATTAAAAAAATGGAGGAATGATATCCATTCATTCTTTCATCTAATCCCTTAAATAATGATTCAAATATTAAGTGCTTAGGGAACAACCTAATTTTATCATGAATAAGTCAAATTGGATTGAATTTTTTTCTCTAAATAATAAATATTTCACCAATAATTTATTTGACTAATTCCTAAGTATTAAATACCCTCCAAGAGAATAAATTTTTATAACTTACTCCACCTAATCCCTTTTCTTTGCTCGTATTCTATTGTAGAGCCTAGTGTAATCACTTAAAAGTGGTATTTAAGTGCTAAGAGTGCTACTTGAGACTACTTAGCCCTATATTATCCCTATAACTATCATATATCCTATTATCACACTTATCCAGCCTTTGTGTGGGCCATACACATCCCTAGTCATCTTAAATGTAGTTTCAAACCCCCATTTCCTGATCTTAGCCCTTTGTGTATAGTGTTCTAGCAACTGGACAATAGTGCCATAATAAGGACACAAGAGCCATATGGCACTAGTGTTCCCAAAATAATGCCATGTCCTTTACCCTAAATTTCTCAAACTAATATATTTTCAAAATAAAAATCCTCTTAAGGTTAATCTAGACATTTTTTATTATCTGAATAGTCAACATAACACTATAAATACATAAATTTCAGCCCTATATCTAGTATATGGAAATTAGATGAAAAATACCTATTCAAAAACAAAATAAGTTGAGAAAAATTAAGGTTATCAATCCCTATTTTATCCTACTTCTACATACTACCATCTATAGTATCCCTAAGCTTAGATTTTCTATATTTACAATCTCAAGCACATAGAAGGCACTCAATGCTATTATCATATAAGAATCACTGTCACTTGCACCAACACTTGGGTAGGGAAAATTGGGTTTGATCCCTCCTTATAATATCAATATGTAGGAAACTCTCTTCATAACATGGTGGTGAGGATGACCATCCTATCCTACTAAAAAACACACTTTTTATCTCATACCTTACATGAAAGGAAGATCAGGTTTGCATCATAAATAGGTCATTATAGGAATAATATAGAGTTATATAGTTTTTTAGTATAGGAACAAACCTTAGAAATCTAGATGCAGGTGCACCCAAAAGTTTAGGACAAACCTAAATAGAGGACATTAGCACCAATATCAAGACCTAGAGCCATATGACACTATTATCCAACTATGGTGCTATAATATAGGAGGGGTTATGACATAGGGATATAGATGATGACACTTAGACCAAATCCCATCTTAGTTTGTAGTATTCAAATCATTTGTATCAAGTGTTTTCTAGATAAGCCTTTATTATCACTATTTATGATGATTTTTTGAAAAGTTAGAACTAGTCATTTTTGTAACAAATCATATATTTTATGCATATTATTTCCCTAATTTATTTTTCTCATACCTTTAATCAAGCATGGTATTTATATAAGCTAAAACCTAAAAGGTTAAAACATTTGGTGAACCTAATTTTTAATATTTCTCAAATCCTAACCCTATATGCTCCTTGGTTTTGTATCCTTCTTTTTCTTATTTTCATTAGTTGAACTAAATTTTTTAGATGTCATATATTCTATTTTAGTATATCTATTCAAAAAAAATTACTATATACAATATAATAAATTTATCTCTCATCCATTAAGATGAAGTGTTAGGCTAGGTGGTAATCTTATAAAGCATATTCATAGTCATGATATTTGAGATTATAACATGGATAAGGGACTTGTTTTAACTTCTATTTTTGATCCTTCACTCCTTGGTTATGTGGATTTTAATGATAATTCATCTTAATATTAATGATATAATCAAGAACAACATGATACACAATTTGGAAATTGGGACACTCTCCCTTCAGTTAATAATGATAACATAATTTTCAATAAATATGAGGTCCTAAAAATCTTTAGAGTTATAATTCAATAATAATGCTTTATCATGCAAAAATATTACAAGTCATATTATAAACTAATAAACAAATCAAACAATGGTCAATATTCAACTCCCCTAGCTTATAAGATTATTGCAACTACAATGGGGCCAACTGAGCTAGCATAACCAACAATTATAATTCAAAAAACTTATATTATAACTACACCTATTATGATTATCTCATCTACTCTAGATGTAAAATACCTTATGCATGAGGTCAATACTATACATGTTAAGGTGTTACATCTTGAGAAGGGAGCTACTTGCCTTGGATTATAATATTCTCTTACATACACCTTTAGCACACCACATAGCAATAACTCCCTTTCCATATAGATTTGTGGCACCTAAACTTACATTATGTGATGGTAAGGGTGACCTAGAGTACCATCCCTGAGCTTTTCACATAGCATATTTGGACTACTTGTCTAACGATTAGCTTTTTACAAGAATGTTTTCATGTAGTTTAAAGGATTATGACTTATAGTGGTTTTATGACTTATCAAATTAATCTATCACAACATTCAATATTTTGGAAGACATGTTTTTAGCACACTTATCCATAAATATAAGGGACAAGATCTCATATACACAAGTTTTGAATCTGAAATAAAATTCAAATGAACCTATTTCATAATACATATTATGATACAAGACTATATTAGCTAAATTGACTAGCCCCATGGCAAACAAAGAGATTTAGGAAAAATTTAAGTAGAGTCTTGTACCAACATTACATAAATATTTATTATTTAATAAGTTTCCAACATTCATATATTTGTGCCACATAGTAAAGGAAAGAGAGCTTAAGTTTCTATCAATGCAAAAATAAAGTATAGGAATATATCAGAATCAACTGCTAAGAGTTCAAGTAAGCCTCCATACAAGCCAAGGGCCATTAAGAACAATAGATATAAAAATTACATATTTAATGTAGCTTCAAATACATCTTCTTATTTGGTTTTATCATTTCCTCAACATTGAATCATCACCAACCTTCCAGAGTTACCAACATGGGTTTTAAATTAGATCTTGAAATGCAATCCCATATCTCTCCCTCCCATCATACAGTTTTATATGACATAAACTATTAAAAACATCCATGATTCTAATTAATTATATGAGTATCATATTACACCAATACATACATCAAACAAATGCATAAGCCTAAAACATAAGATACAAGATCTTATTGAGTCTAACATTACTAATGTGGGCACACCCATAGAGGCACCAAAAGTACAAAAAATGAAAGTTAAGGCATTAAAGATATTCTTAGATACATTTAAAAATCACATAATAAATGAGATAGTGAGCAATTTAGGGCTTCACTACACATATTAGACACATCCAACATCAACTTAATATCATACTATTATAAAGGAGACACACCCATTACACAATATAATTAGTATGTATTGTTGACAATTTTGACCTCAAAGTTAAAATTATCACCCATAACACTTGAAAATTCTATTATAAATACATGTTTTACCTTTTTATTAATGAAATTATCCAATGGATAAATTTTATATAAGTTTCATTAGTATTCTCAAGTGATTCTAGCAATTTTAGTGATAAAAAGGCCTATTTTGAGACCATCCATATAATTATTCAAGGTAAAATTGATATTTATGAATCTTAAACACCTTATTTTCCATAAAAGGATCAAAAAAATGATTTGGAAGATATTTTAGATCTTAAAATGAATAAAATTGATTTATCTCTTATATCGACTTCATTAGTAGCTCTAGAAGGGCCATCATTTTTTGCTCGATATAGGTAGGAGAGAGAGAGAGAGAGAGAGAGAGAGAGAGAGAGAGAGAGAGAGAGAGAGAGAGAGAGAGAGAGAGAGAGAGAGAGAGAGAGAGAGAGAGAGAGAGAGAGAGAGAGAGAGAGAGAGAGAGAGAGAGAGAGTAAAAATATCTTGGTAAATTATAAGGACCATAATTACCTTCAATTTAAAGTAATTAGTTTTTATATTTATCCCACCATCTTTGTGAATAATTACTAAGAGTGTAAGGGGGTAACTATGACCTAACCATCTAGATAGGGTCCAAGTTTGTCTCCATTTATTCATTTCAAAGATATATGGATAAAAATAGTTTTATGGGTATGATTTTAATGTTAAATGGGACATTTTTAATGTTTTAATCATCAGCTAATTTTACTTGATAATGAAAATTTTGATAGGAAATTGGTTACCTATCTAGACCTGAGATTTGGTAATTTTCAAGCATGTTTGATATATGAGTTGAATGTATTAATTTTTAGGATTTTTCAAGCTCATTTTATAGCTATAGTACATATATTTCATCTAATAAAAATATTCATGTACCTTTTATTGGGGCTAACATCCCCCAAAATTTGAAATTGAGGTCCTTGAGATGTTTGGAACCTTGTTACTATCAATTTTATTATGCTCCTAAGTTTCTTTAGAATTTGAAGATAATTTATTTGATAAGATGGTATATTTTTTGTAAACCTTAGTATTCTTAATGCTTATAACATTTTAACCTATGTTGTGAGAAGTGAAAGATTCATGAAACATTGATTTTTACCAGGTAAAAGATCCACTGAAGTTTTGTTGGCATTTGGTTTGCTAATTTTTAACCTTGGCCCCTCTTCAGTAAAACCCTAAATTTTAAACCTTCAAATTTGAATTCAAATTCTGGTCAAAGTTATTTGGTAGGAATTTTTAAAATATAAATATTTAAGTCTAATTTTATATTAAGGCTTAGTCGTGTTTATTAGCATGACCAAACCTTAACATGAAATTAAACTTAAGTCCTTATATTTTCCCCTTTAAAACATCCTTGTCTAATATTAAGCACCCCATGAAATATGTTGGTAGGGCCCCCCTTTTATTTTCCTTAATACAAGCCCCTTTTAATTAAAATATATCCTAAATTTCATCCTAAGACCCCCTTCATATTTATTAATATGAATATTGTCTTATAATAAAATTTTATCCTATGTATTTATTTAATTATGGGTCCTAACATGGTCCTTTTCCTGAATGTAGATCCAATGGCTCACACTTAATTTCTCCTCTTGATCTAATAGTGCATGATAAAGGAAATAGATCTAATGATCTTCACTTCATCACAGGGTTCTGATCTAATGGTGTGAGTCAAAGATAGTAAATCCAAAACCTTGAAATAATGTCAAGTGGTAACCTCTTACACTGAACTACATCATCTTAGGTCACACTTATTAAAAGTATCCAATAATGTGCAATGCCTTAGATTTTGATCCAACATCCATCGTTCCTCTTGGTCCAATAGAGAGCATTGAACCCTAGGTCATAGGAATCTGTTTGAAGATGCCAAGTGGAAATCTCATGTTTGACCATAAGAACTTCACAGACTAAAATTTGATGCTCTTCCTAATGTCATTTGATGATTTTGAGGACATCTAGGATGGTAGTGAGATCATCAAACTTAATCTAGTCTAATATTTTTGCCTAGATAAAAGGGGCATGTTTTGAGTGTTATAAAGGGTTTAATATAAATAATCTAGATAAAATTAGGGTCATAAATTTAATCGTAAGTCTTTATTGGACCCTTAAGACCAACTTAAACTTTATGCATCTTATAGGATCTAATGACCCTCACTTAGTCATACCAATTTGATCCAATGTTGCAAGATATTTGATTGGAACCTAAGAATCCTGAGAGCTTAACACATGGAAAAATATTAGAGGTTGGAGATCAATGTCATGAAAATATTATAGGTGGCATAATTATAGTACTAATGCTTATAGTGACCAATAAGGTAAAAGGCCCAAGATTTTGATCGATGGTTCATACTGAATCTTTGGATATTGATCCAAAGATGTGAAACAAAGGGTATAATTCATTGACTAATGGCTATGTTTCCTTTAAAAAATTGTGAAAAAATTTGTGAAATTATTCCAAATGGATGACACATAGGATCCACATAAGCAAAAGATGACAAAACGTATATTTTGCCCATCTGGAAAGGAAAAGTTATAAATACATAAGTCTTAATTAGATCAAAGGCATGAATAAACCTACGTCCAAATCACATCCACCGTTAAATCTCTCAAAGAACCTAAAATCATTCATAAAATAGAAATATTATGAATGATCAAATCACTATTGAACTTACAAGTAATTTTAAGTGTGATAAGGACAATCTAGACACTTCTATAGAAAAGGTGTTCACCATTATTTTAAAAGTTTGAGAAGTAATGGCAGTAAGTATATAATAATGGAGGGAGGAAATAGACCTTTACTTCTTCATGGACCACCTAGGTAGGGTTTTTAAGGACATGAAATTAGACACCATGGCATTAAGTAATAGATGCAAGAATTGGTTTGATAACTTCTTTTCCATAGAAGAGATGTAGCCCCTCACTCAAAATGAGATGAGAATTGAGGTAGTCAACACAAAATATAAATACCTGGTAGCTATGCAAATGATTGGCTTTTACCATGTAGTGGATAAACCTAAGGTACTTTATTATATTGATGCATTTGCTCCACTTTTTGTTGATTATAGAATATATGAGGATTAGATTTTAAAAGATGGAACATCTAAGAAAATTTCATACATTACCCCTATAGCCTTTGAGGGTTACTATAATCTCTTATGGTCCCATGTGTATTTTCGCACAATTAAGGATTGGACCACTAAGAATGAATTGGACACCATCCTTAGACCTTGTCTCAATCAGGGAAATTATGTTATTAGAGATTTCCAAGGTAGAATTTCAATTGCCCAATTCAAAGAGGGGATTAGGGTTATCATGACCTTACTAAATAGGTTTTATGGGGTTGAAATAACTACTTACATCAATCCCACCTAGGTTTCCTATGTATACTTCCTAATTGAAAAATAACTCACCCCTCCTATTGTGGGTATGATAAGTATCTACCTAGGTTGTCAGTTTGTAGCCATCAAGAAGAAGACCAACAAGAAATTCATCATGATGTGTTACTTGTTTGATTCCTTGATATCCTTAACCAAGTTATCTCACATAAAAAACTGCTCTCCCAATAGTAAAATCACTATTTCTCATCACTACTCTAAGATTCACATTTTTAAATATAGAAAACACATGCAATTTATTTGTGATGGTATTTACCCCTCTTTGATTGAGGATATCACTAGTTCTCCCATGCCTAAGATTCCCCCCTTGATCAAAAGGTATGTGTAAATGATGGGATATATATGTTATTATCTAGATTACATAGTAATAAGGATTATGGGAACCATGTCCTCACCCTTTTGATCACCTGTATATGTCCCAAGCATGTTGGTTGAGTAGGAGATCACATTCAAGCTCCTCAATGAGATTGATGGAGTATGTAAGGAAAATAATAAAGGAATGCTCTACCCATTTATTTTGATAATTATAAGAGCCACATTATAGGATTAGAAGCAAGTGGGCATCATGTCTAGGTAGAGAAAATATTTTATCTTCCAAAATGATGAATTGAGAATATGGGACCCTAGAAAGGAAGTGAAGAATCTTCTATAAAATAATAAAATGCTTAGGTAGTATATAATCATTAGCCTAGGGTTTTTACCACATTTATACCAAGGCAAAAAAATTTGAGGAGGTGTTGTTAAGGTTCAAGGAGTGAAATTCCAAGCTAGAGCATAGATTAACACATGAGAAAAAACTAATAGAAGACATCTGGAAAATGCACCCATTCTAATATCAATTTCTACCTTCCAACTCTATAATACCTTAGCCACCTCCTCAAGTGGAATGAACACAACCTCAATACCTTGGTAATAAATATATGGAAGAGAGGCTAGGTGAAACAACATCATCTTCAAGCCCTCCACAAGAACCACTACTTCTGGTGGAATATGTTGACATAGTGGCTCTTATACCATATGAGATAGTTGAGGAGGTTTTCTAAGCTCTTAAGGAGGCTTATGGCTTAGATAAAGTGGAAATAAATGAAGACCCTGGTGCCAAAAAAGGGCAAGATGTAGAGACTCCTAAAAAAATAGAAGGGACTGAAAAGGATAAGTGAAAGGAACATGATTTGGCCCTATCCCCAAAAACCATTCAAAGGAAGAGGAAAAATAAGTTGACCCTTGTCCCTACCAATTCCAAAAGGCCAAAAATTATGTTTATCCATCTAGACCAAGATATAAATTTTTTTAGTGATGAGTTCCTAATCTATGGACCAATCATTCTAGATTGGTTCATATATGGGAAGCTCTAAAATATTCCCTCCATAGCCCATTTATGGGCATTGACACAAAGTATCAACATTGATGTGTAAGAGGAGCTCTAATCATGGATTGTTGAGATGATGAAAGATAAAGAATAAAGGATAATAATGGAGGCAAAAGGGCTGGGTGGAAAGAGAATGGATGCTCTAGGAGAATCTAGTGGAACCAAAGTTAAAATTCCAAAATCCATCCAGTTGATTGAGCCTACCACTATAGTATACTTCAATCTAGATACCACAAGCCTAGAGAAGATCACCACAAGGAAAGCTATGGTGGGTATAGAAAATTTCACCTTTCAAAGGGTGAAACCTTTCACAAGCCTAACTCTAGTAGGACAACAAGAATTCGGAGAGCATCATATCCATCAAGAGGATGCGGAGAGCCTGGTTAGAGCCTAGTTAGCATACGAAATGGTATAAATTAGGGGATTGAAGTAATAAATTTTCAACTTGAGGAAGGGGAAGTAGGACTTTAAAGACTAGGACATCCTCTCAGTCATTGAGGAAATTATTAAGATGTTATGTGGATCATAATTTGTCATTTTTGAGGCCTTGAAGGTTATAAATCTTAGATAGACTACCTTAATACAACAAGCTCAAGAAGCCAAAACTTTTATCATCTAATGGCAGACTTTAGAACAACAAATTTTTGAGCTCATCAATGTGCACATAAAGAGATAGATCCCAAAATTTAGGATTATTATTCTAGGACACTTGAGTGCAATCCTAGGCATTATTTTTGAAAAGGTGTAAGATTTGAGCGCATGGAATAACAATGTTAGTGAGCTTGTAAGAGAAGATCAAACTTTGATAAGTAAGATTTAGAAGCCCCTATAGACTATGTTGATAGAGCCTTCATAACCCACTATTATAGGGTTGATTTATGATGAGGAGTTTAAGAAAAGAGCCACTTCCACCATCCAATAAATAAGGGGGAAAATCAAGGTCTAATCTAGTAATGAGAACCATAGAATAATGGATATTATCTTTAATTGAGGGGAATAAATAGTAGAGACCCAGAGCATCAAGGAGGCCATGTTGAGAAATGATAAAGAGTTCAACAAACTGACATACTAGGAAGATAAATGTTTGATGGAGTGTGTATTAGATCTATATCTAATCAATGAATAACATACTAAGTCTAAGAACATTCTATAATAAAGATAGTCAGGAGGACCACCACCAACTAAATAAAAGATTCTATGTATTATGATTTTGCATACATTTTGTAAAATGGAATATTCTATTGTAAAATTATATGTTATTTTGTTAGCATATAGAGTTTTAGGTTAGTCCAACATAGAAGATTCATATGTATGATTGAATTTTCATACAAGGATAATTATCCTTATTGTACACATATGTATCTTAAAACTAAATGATACACCACCTATGTTTTCTATAAATAGGCAAGGTTACCATTTTGTGAAGAGAGATTTTTGATAAAATATTGTATAATTGGAACAATTAATATAGATAAGGAATTCTATAGAGTCTTTCTATATGGTTGTGTTAAGGGTTAATAGCTTTTTTCTCAATTGCTTGTCTAGATCTCAAATTTGAATGGTTTATTGAAATTTTGAATTGAATTCTTGTTACAAGGTTGCTAATATATGATATGCTAGATTAGTTGAAAAGATAATAAGTTTCTTCACTTTAATTTATTATGCATCAAAGATGTTCATTGGCTATCTAGGTGTAGTAACAAAACATTAAAGCATACTTGGTTCTTACTTGTATTTTCAACTTATCTTTATAAGTTTGCCTGGTTGTAGTGAAAATTGAGAATTAACTATTTTGCATTACATACTATTTTAAATGCATGTTTAGTTAACTAAAACTTTGTCATAATGTTTGAGATAAATATTAACGATCACATTTTCTTCCCTTTTTCCTTAACCTTATTTTTATCACCACTTTTTAAAAATAACTTTTTGTAGCTTAGATATGATTGTCAAATATTCATTTAGATTAGTGTAGTTTAGAACTTTGATCAAGATTTACTAGAATTCACAAAAGGCTTGGATCAAGGTGGCTCCTCACTACCAAATCATATAAATATTGTGGAATAGTCTACCTTTATTTGATACTATTTCAACATAGGCACCACAATTACCAAATACTGATAACTCATGCTCTGAATTCTTAGGATTATAAAATGAGAAGTGTTCCCTAAACACTGAGATCACCTATGGTATACTTAGAGGCATTAGGGAAAAACTCCTTTAGTGCTAGAAGGAGGGCCTATTCTGTTGTTAGTCGATCAAAGGTTGATGTTATCTTTGTACCTTTGAGTGGATGTTTTCTCCAAAGTGTAAAGGTTATTGATCCTAGTGGTTTTCAATGTATCTTTATGTGCTCTTAAGGAAAGTATCATGGTTCATTGATGGATGATTGCTTAAATCTAGTAAATATATCTTTAAATTAGAAGGATCTACAATATTTGAGATTAGAATGACTTACTCTATTTAAATAACAGGTGATCTCCTATGAGTTTTGATTCATTTTGGGCTCAAATTTGTAAGACTAGCTCTATTTGTATAATATGATACATATTTAGGCTATCTTAGTTGAATTTTGATGTTTTTATCATTCTTTACATAGATCCTTATATAATGAGCTTAGTGTGCATGTTTAGTCCTTGATCCTTGTAAAGATTAACTTTATACACTATATTTCAAATAGGATTTCCCATCTTCAAGATATAACTACCTAAAATTCATACCATATCATGCTCAAAGATAAGGGAACATTTACATGAGGTACAAATTCATTGAAGAACCAGATGTGATAGAGGTAGATGAAGACTTTCCAAGTCTTTACCCACCTCTCCTATTCAAGGTACCCTTGACTTTAGACCACGTCTAGTTATTACTTAGTTAGGAATCCCCCTATTAATGTACAAGGTATAATCCATGATTTACTATGCAATCCTGAGAAGTATTTACCCATATTTAGTCCAACTAGTGTTGTAACTATATAAAAACATGTTAATTATTTCAAATATGTTTTAATATTATTAAATTTCATACATGAGGATGTATCATGTATGATGTTTCCCTTTACTTTCAAAGATGTATCATATGAATGGTTTCTTAATTTTATTAATGATTACATTACCTCCTAGACTGATTTTAACACTCTTTTTATTAACTAATTCATCAAGATTATTAGTCCTTATATCATTTATCATCAATTCACAATAATCAAAATAGATGCAAGTAAACCTATAAGATATTTCAATGCTAGATTCTATAAGATGTATAGCAAGACCATGGAAACTTACAAGCCTAATGAAGTCCTAGCATTATAAATATATAAGGATGTAGTAGATCCCATGACTTCTATGTTCCTAAAGAGATATATTCTAGTTATGGCTTCATTAGCCCAAGCCTATTCTGAATTAGTAGTTATTAGTGATCAAATGCAACCACAAGGTCAAATAGCTTACTCTATTCCTAATGTTAATCCATAAATTCCTACCCTAAACCTTTTTCCCAATAATAACCAAAACACCCCTTCTCTTTATCAACTCATAATTCTAACCATATTGCCTACTATTTATGTTGCTCCTAATAAAAATATAGGATTCTTGAATCACCAAGATACTAATGGATCTTCTAATAATGATTAGAAATCCTTAAAAATAACTTCTAGTATAATAAATAATCAGGTCTATAAATTTGAGATCCCTAAGAGAGAGAATGAGTATATATTAAAGATGTTGCAAAAACATAGCATTGATTTCTTTAGTTACAAAAACAAGTTCGAAATATTGGTGATAGTTAGAGAAGGAACTTTACTTTCTAAAAATTCAATAGACTAGGAAACATTTTAGAAGGATAGCTTCTACAATATTAACAAGGATAATGAACCCTCTTCTATTAACAAGACCATGGACATCAATCTCACTACCATTGCCTTACCTAATTACTATAGAGTTCATGCTACTACTAAACATGGTGAGATTAATTGCATTGAATTATACAAAACCTTTGAAGCTTTTCAAGAAGATCTAGACACATTAGAAGTAATCCCTAATAAGGATAATGCTATAAATTATTCTAGGTCCAAGTCATCAAACCAAATTCATATGGTGGAGACATTCTAATTCCCTTTTCAAGAAGATAATGAACCAAAAAATATTCCTAAAGAGATTAAAGCATTTTAGCAAATCTTAAAACCTACCCTTTAAGGAATAGGGATTAGAAACAACCACCAACCACTTCAACTCCCCTAAAACATTATGTGACCCCTCCTGATACCACTTTAAGGAATGACCCTAAACCACTCAAAGGGAGTTATCCCAAACCTAGTGTTGACTCCTGAAGTGGGATTGGCTATAACATTGTTGAAGACATGAAGAAAATTAAGGCCAATGTCACTTTGCATGAATTAAGTCAAATTACAGAGCAAAGATATTTGATATTAGAATCATTATCTAATAAACTTAGGAGTCCTTCTAGGGTTGAAAATGAAAATGCGACCATGAAAATAGCCAAGGTATAATCTCCACCATTCCTACTCATTATCAAGATATTTGGTAAGAATCTCCATAATTATCTTCTAGATTATAGGACATCAACTAATATCATGTTGATGGGAATATGTGAATATCTTGGAATAACCCTAATCAAGTTTGATAGGGTGGCTACATAATTGGACAAGAGTTAGAGTCATTAGGGAATTATTAAATGTACACATGTAGTTAGTTAATGAATCCAAAGTGCAACAATCTATTGGCATTCAAGTAATATACATTACCAATGTATATGGACTAATTTTAAGTCGAGAGTGGACTAAGGCCTTATATATACTCTTTCATTGACAAAATTATACTCAATAATCATATGCTTCATCCTTGGTTCCCTTTATACTCTTATTTAGTTCAAAATAGCTTTCCAAGGTAACCATAGATGTGAATAATCAGTTGATATATATATATATATATATATATATATATATATATATATATATATATATATATATATATATATATATATATATATATATATATATCAACTGATTATTCACATCTATGGTTACCTTAGAAAGCTATTTTGAACTAAATAAGAGTATAAAGGGAACCAAGGATGAAGCATATGATTACTGAGTATAATGTTGTCAATGAAAGGGTTAGTTTCCTTGATTCTGATCTAGGAGTGTTCTCCTTAGAGACTACAAAAGTGGCTAAGGAGAACACAAAAGTGGCTAGTTTTCAAAACACTCAGGTTATACATGGTTTATGGAAATTTTAATTTGATGGTGCTAAATTCATGTCTAGATCTAGGGTTGGTATTATCTTGATAGACCTTGCTAAAAAAAATATCATGCATCTTATAGATTACAATTCCCATGCACCAATAACCTATTTAATTATGAGGATCTTATCTTAGGGTTTCAATTTTATATTAAAAACAAGGTCAAGGAGCTACATGTTTATGGATATTGTAAAATTATAGTCAACAAAGTGAGGATCAAGTACCAATACAAGCTCTCATACCTTAAGAGGTATAAATTCAAATTCTAGGATCTAATAGAGTCCTTTGATGTATTCAATATCCTCTCTATCCTTAAAGAAGAAAACAAAGCTACTGATGAGCTATCTTCCATTTCATCCAACCTCATACCTAATCAAGATTCCCCTAACCTTAGTATTGAATTAATAACCTACCCCTTAGTCCTAGATAATGTGAACCACTTCCAAGTCTTCAATGATGATCAATAGATCTTGGAATTCCTAACTAACTCAAGATATTTTGAAGCTCATATTATTGGTGAAATTGATGAAAATACCCCTAAGAGAGAATTCAATGGTAAAATCATTCAACTAAATGATAATAATATACCCAAGGGAATGATCTCATTAGAAAGGCTATTTGATTAGGATAAGCTTACTGAAAACCCTAAGGTTCCCAAGGTGAGGGGGAAATATTACAATGAAATAAATCTTAGACCCATGAATCAAATCTAAAAAGTTAATGTAGAGGAGGCTTGTATAGAAATGGAGAATAAAGAACCTAGAGAGTTGCTCAACAAGTACAAAGATGTAATTGCCTAATCTTATGATGATTTTAAAAAAATTGATCTAAGGGTTATCACACATAATACACCCCTCAAAGAAAATTGTAAACCCTTTAGATAGAAACAAAGGCCTATTAACCCCATCATAAAATCCATGATTTATAAAGAAGTCAAGAAACAATTAGATGTAAGGATTTTGTTTCCCATTAGGCACTCCACTTGGGTTGCCAACTTGGTATTAGTACAAAAAAATAATGGAAAAATCAGATTATGCATTGACTTTAGGAATCTAAACAAAGCATCTAAAATGGACAATTATCACTTATCCTCTTTAAACTAGGTGATATAGGTTGTTTCAGGGTCAGCCATGATGTCGTTCATGGCTTTTCAGGGTATAACTAGGTGTTAGTAGACATTTCAAAGAGCCATGGACCACTTTAAAAGGTCTAGATGGAAAATTCATCATAATCTACATGGATGACCTAAAAATGTTCTATAAAAATTGGGAAGATCATTTCACACACCTACAATAAGTGTTTGAGAGTTGTATAAGATATGGCATTTCTCTCAACCCCAAGAAAATCATATTTTGTGTCCTTGAAGGAAATTTTCTAGGTCATATTATCACTAAAGATGTGATCTCCATAGATCTTGAAAGGGTGGAAGCCATTTCTAAGATAGAGCTTCCAAATAGCTAGAAAGAGCTAAAGTCATTTTTTTCAAGATAAACTTTGTGAGGAATTTCATCTAAGGGTTTTCAAAAATTGTTAAACCAATAAATGACGTGCTTAAGAAAGATGCTAAAATAACTTGGAATGAGGAGTCTAGGAAATAATTCAATAGTATCAAAGAATAAATTGGCCAAGCCCTAGTCTTGATAATTCTAGAATTTTTGAAGGACTTCTACTTATATTCATTTACTTCTGATCACACAAAGCTATAGTTATAGATCATAAAATTGATCAAAATGACCACCCAATAGCCTTCATGAGTACCAATTTCAAAAATACGTAATTGAACTGATCCTTTATTGAAAAATAGGCATATGCATTAGTAAAATTAGTTAAAAAATGAATTGGGTGAACATAGAGGTAAATGGATGTTAGTACTAAAATATTATGACATAAAAATGAAAATATCTAAGTTGGTAAGGTGCCAAGGTCTAGTCCAGATGATTGGCAACACCAATCCCAAGCTACATATCTTGTAGGTTGAGCAGCAGGACTTCTGACCCAATGAATGGTATGATTCTTTGATTCACTTACTGACTAATTGTAATTTTATAGTAGGCATTACAAAGGAACATAAAATATCTCTAAGACTCAAATATTCTCATGATCTGATCAAAGATAAAGTATCATATAGGAAGAACTTTGAGGGAGTCTATTTAAGGTGTGTATCTAAGGATGAATCTTCTCAAATCATGAGTACTTTCCATGAAAATCTAGGTAGTGGAAATCCATCATGAAGAACAAAATCCCACAAAATAATTTTAGATGGTTACTATTGTCCCACAATTTTCAAGGATGCTCACAAGCATGTAAGGTAATGTCATTCTTTTCAAATGTTTATCACTAAATAACCAAAGGCAACCATGCTCTATAGCTAGTGATGGTTGACAAACCCTTTGCACAATGGGGATTAGATTTCATAAGAGTGATTAACCCCAATTATTTTTAAGGCCAAAAATATTTCCTAACTTCTATATACTATTTCATAAGGTAGATTAGAGTTGTAGCCACCAAACACTACAAGACATAAGAAGTGACCAACATCTTAGAAGAAAACATTTGTACCCGATTTGGAACCCCAGTCTCTTTGATGTGTGATAATGGATATGAATTTGTGTCCATAGAAATGAAAAAATGGGATTTTTAAAATTTCATTTCTATAAATTTTTCTTCCAACCATTACCCCCAAGGAAATGGCATCTCTAAATCTACAAACAAGAACCTAATCAACACAGTAAAAAAATCTATTGAAGACAAGCCTAGGTCTTGGCACAATCTCCTCAAATATGTTCTATGGGTAGATAAGATTAGAATAAAACAAGCCTTAAAGTCATAAAAATTCATATTGGTATATGGCTAGGAACTTATCTTTCTTAACACCCTCTCGTTTCTCATATTTAGATTTATGCAGGAATACATGGAGGAAAGTCAAGAGCTTGTAAACTCTAGGTTTCTAGATATCATTCAGATGGAAGATGTAAGGGATGAATCTTTTGATAAATTTATCAATTATCAAACCATATTCAAAATATGGTTTGATAAAAATTCAAAAGTGAAGATATTCAAATAAAGAGACCTAGTCCTCATTTGGGACAAAGCATCTAAACTCAAGGGTAAGCATGGAAAATTTACACCTTTAAGGAATGGCCCATATCAGATTGCTGAAACACATGGCAAAAAAACCTTCAAGATAAAATACCTTTAGGGAGAAAAATTTACATTACCCACCAATTGGTAGTATCTCAAACAATATTTATCTACTACTCCACTAGGGGTATTCATGGAATAAAATTTGTAAGGTTATTTAAATAGGGTAGGTGGGATAGTTTCTTTTCTACTTCTCTTTATTATTATTTTTGTATATATTTGTTTGCCTTTTGTTATATTTGGTTATTTCCTATTGTTTGTTTTCTTTTTTTTTACTTTTGTTGTTTTCTTCTACCTTGTTCCTTAGTTCTAATAATTCCTTTTGGATAGTTTAGTTCTCAAAGTATCTTGTCTACCTTAATTTCCTATGATTTAGGAATGATATGTGAAACTCATACATATGATGACCATAGACCTTAAATATGATCTCAGTTCTAAAACATAGAGAATTTGTTAAAGGCAAATGACAAGGTCCCTTATTCTATTAAAACATAACCATCACCTTGACATAAGTATGGTTTTAAGAATAGTTGTATTTCTAAGATGAAAGCTTAACTTATTAAGATAGAATCATGTTTTCACTTAACAAGACATCATTACCTAGGATAATTATTGCAACCATAGGTGATCATTTGAAAATTAACCACTTGACTAGAATCCTTAAAATCTAGCTATCCTAGTTCCCAACCTTCCTAAAACCATGAAAATATATGTCAAAAAATAAAAAAATAAGAGTTTAGTGTAAAATTTGAAGATTTCAAGCATATGTTATTAGGGTAATCTTCACTAAGTATATGGATGCCTGGTTGGTAGTGGATCCAAAGGCCTCTCTATCGAGGTTATGGATGCCTAGCTAGTAGTAGAGTAATGCCTAAGCCTCCCTAAATTGAAAGAATAAACCACCCCCACACCCCCCCCCCATGAATGCCTAAATAAGCTAATAGCTATTTCAAATGATTAAAGACATGAAACTTAGAAGTTATTCCATGAATCCCATGGCAAATAGTAAGTAAAATTAAAGAACACACATAACATGATTGTATCTTAGTAGTTTAAGCTCAATCTTGCAAGTATAAAGCTTGTTTTAACCATGGATAGATATCAAGTGATGACATGGATCTAGTAAGATAAAGGACCTAATTATTAAACTAAACTAGAATCCTTGGGTTCTAACATTTGGCTAGGTTTCCCTTGTAAGTCACCATTTATTAGGGCCAACATCCCCCTAATTTTGAAATTGGGGATCTTGAGATGTTTAAAACCTTGTTACTATCAATTTTTATATGCTCCTAAGTTTCATTCGATAAGATGGTATATTTTATTTAAACCTTTGTATGCCTAATGTTTCTACCATTTTACCTTATATTGTGAGAAGTGTAAGATTCATGAAACACTAGTTTTTACTAAGCAAAAGATCCATCAGAGTTCTACTAGCATTTGGTTTGTTAAGTTTTAACCTTGCCCCCTCTTTCATAAAAACCTAAATTTAAAACCTTTAAATTTGATTTTAAATTCTAGCAAGAGTTATTTGGTAGGAATTTTTAAAATATAGACTTAAATCTAATTTTATATTAAGGCTTTGTCATGTTTATTAGTACGACCAAACCCTAAAATAAAATTAAACTTAAGTCCTTATGTTTTCCCATTTTAACCATTTTTGTCTAATATTAACCACCTGGTGAAATATGTTGGTAGGGTCTCCTTTTATTTTCCTTAAGTCGAGCCCCTTTTAATTAAAATTTAGCCTAATCTTTCATCCTAAGACCCCCTTCATATTTATTAATATGAAAGGGGGCTTATAATAAAATTTTAGCCTATGTATTTATTCAAACATAGGTCCTAACATTATCATTTTCTTTAATGTAGATCCAACATACCATGTTTAATCACTCCTCTTGATCCAACAATGCATGACAAAGGATTTAGATCTAATGAGCTGTGATTCATCATGGGCTTCTAATCCAATGGTGTGAGTCAAAGATAGGAAAGCCAAAACCATGAAATAATTCCAAGTGGAAAACTCTTACATTGAACTATGTTAGTAAAGGTCCCACTGATTAAATGTAACCAATCATGTCCAACACCTCAGATTCTGATCTAACAACCATCGATCCTCTTGGTCTAATGGAGCACATTGAACCCTAGTCCTAGGAAGCCCTATGAATATGCCAAATGGAACTCTTGCATCAACCATAGTAACTTCAAAAACCAAAATGTTACACTCTTGTTAATGTCATTTGATAACTATAAGGACATATGGGATGGTAGTGAGACCGTCAAACTTAATCTAGTCCAATAGTTTTGCCTAGATAAAGGGGGCATGTTTCAAGTGTTATAAGGAGTTTTGAATAAATATTTTAGATAAACTTAGGGTTATACATTTAATGCTAATTATTTATTAGACCCTTGATATTGACTTAAACTTTGTGCATCTTGTAGGATCCAATGGCTCTCAGTTAGTTGTACCAATTTGATCCAACAGTGTGAGATATTCAAATGAAACCCAAAAATCTTGAGAGCTCGACACATGGAAAATACTAGAGGTTAGAGATCAATGATGCAACAATATGCTAGGTTCTATAATTATGAGACTTAATTCTTATAGAAACCAATAAGATAAAAGTCATAAGATTTAGATGAATGGTTCATGCTAAATATTTAGATCTTAATACAATGGTGCAAAACAAAGGGAAAAATTCAAATACTAACAACTAGTTTTCCTTTGAACAATTATGAAAATTGCTATGAAATGATGCCAAATGGATGCCATGTAGGATCCACATAAGCAGAAGATGACAAAACATAGATTTTTACATCTAGAAAATCAAAGGTATAAATACATAAGTCTTAATCAGATCAAAGGCACAAATGAATCCAAGTCCAAATCACTTATGTCATTAAATATCTTAAAGAACCTAAAAACTTGCATAAAAAAGAAAGATTGTGAATGGTCTAATCAAATTTGGACTTAAAATAAATTCTAAGTGCAAGAAGGATAATTTAGATACTTCTACAAAGAAGGTGTTCACCATATTTTTGAAAGTTTGAGAAATAATGAAAGTAGGAAGACAATATAGAGAGAGGAAATAGACCTTTACATATCCATCGACCACCTGGGTAGGGTTTTCAAGGACATGATATTAGACACCATGGGATTAACTAATAGATGCAAGAATTAGTCTAAGATATTCTTTTCCATAGAAGATATGTAGACCCTTACTTATAATGAGAGGATAATTGAGGTAGTTAACACAAAATACAAAGACCTAGTAGCTATGAAAATGGATAGCCTTCACCATGCTACAACTAAACTTGAGGTAATTAATTATATCAATGTGTTTTCTCTACCTTTTATTGATTATAAAATTGATGAGGATTGAATTGTAAAATATGGAACATCTAGGAAAATTACATACATTGCCCCTAAGCCTTTGAAGGTTACTATAAGCCCCCATGATCCCATGTGGATTTTCCCACAATTAAGGATTGGAACATTAAGAATGAATTGGATACCATACTTAGACATTATCACAATTAGGGAATCTATGTTTTCAAAGATTTCTAAGGTAGAATTCTAATTTCCCAATTTAAAGAGGGGATTCAGGTTGTCATGACCTTACTAAATAGGATTTTTAGGGCTACCACAACTAATTATGTCAATCCCACCTATGTTTCCTATGTATACTTCCTAATTAAATAATAACTCATCCCTACCATTGGGGATATGATAAGTATCCACCTAGGTTACTAGTTTGCATCCATCAAGAGGAAGACTAACAAACAATTCTTCATGATGTCTTACTTTCTTGATGCCTTGCTAGCCTCAACCAAATTACATCACATAAAAAAATTGGTCTCCCATTAGTATAATCACTATTTCTCATCACTACTCCAAGTTTCACATTTTCAAATATAAAAACCACATGTAGTTCATTTGTGATGGCATTTACCCCTCTTTGGTTGATGCTAACATGCCCCCTAATCAAAAAGTATGTGGAAATAATTAGAGATGTATGGTTTTATCTAGACTATATAATAATAAGGATTGAGGGAACCATGCCCTCACCCTTTAGATTACCTATATATGTCCTAAGCAAGCTGGTTGAGCAGGAAATCACATTCTAACTCCTCAATGGGATTGATGGAGTATGCAAGGAAAAGAAGAAAGGCCTCCTCCACCCATTTACTTTGATAATTAGAATAACCACATTACAAGATTATAAGCAAGTGGCCATCATGTCTAGGTAGAGAGAAGCTTTTATATTCCAAATGGATGAATTGAGAATGTGGGAGCCTAAAAGGGTAGTGAATAATCATCTACAAGATAATAAAATTCTCAAGTAGGTATACGATCATCAGAATAGTGTTTTTGACTACATTTATACCAAGGTAAGAAATTTTGAGGAGGCGTTGGCAAGGTTGAAAGAGTGAAATGCCCAACTAGAGCATAGGTTTAACACATGAGAAAAATAATATAATACATATGTAAAATACACCCACTCCAATATCGTCTACTACTTTCCACCTCTAGAACACCTCCACCACCTCCTCAAGTGTAATTACCACAACCTCAATACCTTAGTAAGAAATAGCTAGAAGAGAGGCTAGGTGAAGAATCATCATCTTTAGTCCCTCCACAAGAACCATAACCTCTAGTGGAACATGTGGACATGGTGGATCTTGAGCCATATAAGAAAATTGAGGAGGTTTTCTAGGCTCTTGAGGAGGCTTATAGCTCAGATAAAG
Organism: Torreya grandis; assembly: GCA_037957365.1. NCBI lineage: Eukaryota > Viridiplantae > Streptophyta > Pinopsida > Cupressales > Taxaceae > Torreya > Torreya grandis. The sequence goes on along the minus strand of JARHVA010001175.1, from coordinate 41,779 downwards.
GGGAAATAAATGAAGAACATAATGCTTAAGCATGGAAAGTTATAAATACTCTTGGATAACTAGAAGGGATTGAAAAGGATAAGGGGAAGGAACATGAGGTGGCCCTAGCCCCAAATACTATTCAAAGGAAGAGGAATATTGTGTTGGAAATTACCTTTTCTAGTTCTAAAAGGCCAAAACTTTCATTTATCCATCTAGCCTAAGATATAAATCTATTTAGTGATGATTTCCCCATCCATGGGTTAGTCATTCTAGATTAGTTCATATATGGGAAACTCCAAAATATGCCCTCCATGTCCCATTCATTGGCATTGACACAAAGTATTGACATTGATGTGCAATAGGACCTCCAATCATGGATTTTTTAGATGATGAAAGAGAAATAATAAAGGAGAATAATGGAGGCAAAAGGGGCTAGTGGTAAGAGAATGGATGCTTAAGGAGAATCTATTAGCACAAAATTTGAAATTATAGAATCTAAATATTTGATTGAGCCTACCATTATAGTCTACTTCAATCTAGATACCATAGGGCTCAAGAAGATTACCACAAGGAAAGTTGTGGTGGGTATAGAAGAGTTAAACTCTCAAATGGTGGAACCTTTCATAAGCCTAGCTCTAGTAGAAAAAAACCATTGGGAGAGCATCTCATCTATCAAGAGGATGTGGAAAGTCTAGTTAGAGCCCAGTTAACATAGGTAATGGTAGGAATTAGGGGATTGAAGCAAGAAATTATCAACTTGAGGAAGGAGAAGTGAGACTTTGAAGCCTATGCCATCATCTGGGTCCCTAAGGAAATGATTAAGAACTTAAGTGGATTATTTTTTGACATGTTTGAGGCCTTGAAGGATATAAATATTAGACAAAGTAACTTAATATAATAATCTCAAACAACCAAAGCCTTGGTCATCTGATTATATAATTTAGAAGAACATATTACTGAGTTCATCAATGTGTAGGTAAAGAGATAGATCCTAGACTATAGGACTATTAGTCTGGGACACTTGAGTGAAATACTAGGCATTATTGTTGAAAAGGTGAAGGATTCAAGCACATGGCACAATAATGTTAGTGAGATTGTAAGAGAATATGAAACTTTGATAAGCAATATTGAGAAACTCCTAGGGACTACGTTGACAAAGCCTTCACAACCCACTACTATGGGGTTGGTTGATAATGAGGAATTTAAGCAAAGATCCATTACCACCATCCAATAAATAATGGGGACAATCATAGTTAAATATAAAAATGAGAACCATAAAATCATGGATATTATCTTTAATTTAGGGGAACAAATAGCAGAGGCCCAGAGCATCAAGGATGCCATGTTGCGAAATGAAAAAGAGTTCAAAAAACTAACAAACCAAGAAGACAGATGTTTTTTAAGCTTACATTAGATTTAGAGCTAATAAAAAAACAACATATTAAGGTTAATAACACCCTAAAGCAAATATATCTAGGATTCCCACCACCATCTCAATACAAGATTCTATGTATTGTGATTTTGAATACATTTTATAAAAAGGAATATTCTATTGTACAAGTATGTGCTAGTTTGTTAGCATATAGAGTTTTAGGTTAGTCCAACATAGAAGAGTCATATGTATGATATAATTTTCATACAATGAAAACTATCCTTATTTTACACATATGTATCTTGAAACTGACTGGTACACCACTATGCTTTCTATAAATAGGTAGGGTTACCATATTGTGAATAGAGAGATTTTTGAACAAAAATTGTATAGTTGGAACAATTAATATAGCTAAGGAATTATTCAAAGTTTCTCTATGTGGTTATGTTAAGGATTACTATATTTTCTCTCAATTGCTTGTCTATATCTCAAATTTGAATGCTCTCTTTAAATTATAAATTAAATTCTTGTTATAGGGTTACTAATCTATGTTACACTAGATTAGTTGAAAAGATCATAAGTTGTTTCAGTTTAGTTTGTTCTACATCAAATATCTGCATTATCTTTCTAGGTGTAGTATTAAAACATTAAAGCATACTTGTTTTTTACTTGTATTTTCAACTTATCCTTTGAAATTCACCTAGTTGTAGTGAAAATTGAGCATTAGCTATTTTTCATTACATACTAGTTTAAATGCATGTTTAGTCAACTAAAAATTTGTTATAATGTTTGAGATAAATATTAGAAATCACATTCTCTTCCTTTTTACATTACCCTTCTTTTTATCACCCATTTTTAAAAATAACTCACTGTAGCTTAGATCTCATTGTCAAATATTCACATAGATTAGCACAGTTTAGAACTTTGATCAAGATTCACCAAAATTCACAAATGGCTTGGATCAAGGTGGATCCTAACCACCAAATCATATAAATATTGTGGAATAGTCTACCTTACTTTGTTTCTATTTCACCATAGGCACCACAATTGCCAAATACATGCAACTCATGATCTAAATTCTTAAGATTTTAAAATGAGAAGTGTTCCCTAAACAATAAAAGCACTTGTGGTATAATTAGAGGCATCAACACCTTCATCTTGAAAATATCTTTCTTAAGATAGCTTGTGTGGTCATTTGATCCTTCCTCAAGGTATAGTAGTAGGTCTAATGAGATTATCACTATAGAGAGAATCTTAGCGAGGTTGTCATGATATTGAGGGGATTATAAAGGATGATAAAATATAAATTTTACATTTAAGGATATTACATTTGATTTTAAAGGATCATGCTCTCTTAAGAGCTCAAAATATCTCTTATAGGCCTAATGAGTAGGCTAGAAGGACATCATGGTAGGTAATGAAAGTTATAATGACTCATGAATATGAAGGAATTTTATTGGAGAATAGAAATTTGTTTCTAAATGTTTGCAAGATATTCATGGTGAGGTAATATGGTTTAAATAGAACAAGTGCATCTCTTTGGAGCCTCTAATGCCTAATAACATAGTCATCATTGTATGTGGCTATTTTATTAACTTAAGAGACCTTCCAAAAGATTTTATACCCTTGTGAATGTCTAATGAGGGAGGAAAATGAATTTTAAAAGTGATATAGGTTATTAAAATATATTTTAATGATCACAAGTTTTAAAATATACAATAAAACCATGAAGAAACCCTTAGAACTCAGTTTAGCAGAGTTTAAGGTAAGTTAGTAGTGTTTAAGGTAACTTATGATTTCTTGTTTATATTTAATTTAAACATAATTATGGAAAATTTGATGCTTATTCAAGTTAATTGTGGATTAATGAAGGTCAACAAATGTTTTTGAGTCATTTTTCTCTCTTGAAACCAACTTCCCACCTCTCCTTAGTCCGTACATAAGAAGAAATCACCACATACAATAGTTTATATCTTCAATAGTAATATTATTGAAAAATGAAGGTAGGTGAGTTTCATGTTTAATAAATCAAGTGATATCAATGAGAAATGAACATTATATAATCTAGATATCATGTATGTAGGTGGAATGGTTTTTTAAACCTATAGTTCATATAAAATATAAATCTACACCTACAACCATATAGGTGAAAGTACAATCAAGTTTGATATTTAAAATGAAATTATCTCAATGAAAAAAAAGGGTTGAATGAAATGGATATGATGATTTATTAGAGTTTGAAATATGTTATAATACTCTTAATTAAAGATCAAGAGGAGGTTAACAAATTAAACTTTGGTAAAAGAGCATCTACAACCATGTTCCTAGAATTAGATATATGGCTTATGTGTGATCACTTGAAGTTAAGTGAAGAGAGAGAAAAATAATAAATATTAAGTTATAAACTTACTCAAGGTCATGATGTAGAAAGTTTTGTATGATTATATTCAATATCCCAAAGTTGAAACTCAGTCCAAACATCACATACAGATATACCTAACAGAGCATGGGATTGACTTGGTTTTATATGAATTAATAATGGGAGGTAAATGAGAATAAGTAAGGGATAAAGAGGTAATGGAATAAAATATAATAATTTTTAATACCTCATAAAATTACCCACCATTAATATAATTTTACTCATTCTCTTTCCATTGAAGGCCTAGATGATAAGGGAAGATCACATACAACTGGATTATACTTTTCTTTTGACTATGAAATGTAGACTATGAGATCAAGTGGATATTTCAGGCCAAAAAGGATAGATAAAGGTCTAATATGGTATTATTAATATCAAAAATAAGTTTAATATCCTTGATAAATCCTTACAACTCACAATATTAAAAGAATCATGATATGCCCATCTATAACCAACTTATATGCACATACAATCAACACACATAGTGTATTATCTCAAGAAAGAGACTTATGTGAGTTAAGGAGACTTGAGGGTTTCAATATTATCTCATGATAATGAATTATGTTTAAATATTTTAATGTTATATACCTATTAAGGTATTATGTATACCTAAAATCATATGTACACCTATAGGAAACATAGTCCTTTAAGAACCTAAAATCAGTCCTTTTGAAAGATGAGGTGTTTGAGGAGATTATAGATATAGGTCAGGAATGTGATAATGATAAAATGTTAGAAATGAGTTTCAAAATAATATAAAAATAGTATGAGTGGAGTCTATTTTTAAGGTATCTTATTGGATCAAAGAGCATAATTAACATATACATCTAGAGAATGCAATCCTTTTTGAGACCTATAAGCCCATTCACAAACTAAGTGAGAAAGCATGCCTTTCTGTAAATTTTCCATAATTTAAATTTAAAGAGATTTTTTATTACCTTATTATGACCTACATAAATTTTTTTATCAAGCTCAGATGGAGGAAAACTTAGTTCATAGACCTCTAGGGTTAGCAGGTTCATTTGGCACCAAAACCCTTCATAGTGAAAGTTCATGTTTTTGGACCTATTTGAGAGGTCATTATTGTGAGGGTAATTTTAATTAATTTTCATGAACCATTAAAACATTTTTTAGATTTTTATATGATTTTAAAGTGATTTTTGAGGGTATAAGTCTCCAAAATGGCCTTCTTCAACCTTTACACAGTCATACCAACCGAGTGAGTAATTTTCAAATGATAGAACCTTATTTGATGAGGTATTGAGTGGTGTATTATTATTAATATTAATGACATTATTTTAGTCATTTATATCATAACCTCATGAAATATCATCTAGAATGCTCAAAACCCAAATTTGCTTAAGAAAGAGCTTAAAGAGATAAGTTTATTTTCTCATATATTGATTTAGGTTTTACATTAGAACTCATGCCTATTATATAAATTATTATGGTCAAACTTACACAAATTATTAGCATTGGTTTTTTTAAATGATGCCTATATTTTATGAACAATCATTAATACCCCAATTAGGTCATAAACCCTTCTAAAACCCTGATAATGACTAGTCAAGGGAAATAGACCTCAAAAGCACATATAATGCCAAATTTTTCTTTTGAAAACTATTTTATGTTTTTAATGACTCCAAGGAGGTTATAAACATGTAATTTTATGCTTATTTCACCTTTATGGACTATAACAAATGCCTTACTTTGGATTCTTTTTGGTATTTTATAGGTGTTACAAGCAAAATAAAGCTTACAAATTATTTTATGATGTAATTTTGGAATTTTCCTAAATATAAAAGTATAAAATAATTCACAATATATTTTTGAGGTTGTCAAACCAGTCCTATTTCCCAAGGTATTCTTAAACAAACTCAAAATGAGATTAGGTGATAAGGTGATTTCTTAGTTTGCATACTTCCATAGGGTCTCAAGACTTTAAAATTGGCATGGAGGTTTTTTTTAGGATATTTAAGGTTAATATAACACTTTTTTATAGTTTCACATGTTTGGGTGGCCATTTGGGCCAAGTTTCTCTTTCTAGGCCTAAGAGGAAGAAGATTAAGGAAAAAGAGTACTTCCACATTGAGTTGGCTCATGAAATTTTGTGTGGAGATGTAAGGGGACAAAGGGTACCTAAAAATGTTCAAAAAATTCCACTTTTATCCATATAATATTATATAAAATGATATTTATAGGTTTTTAGGGGTATAAGGAATGGGTGAAAGAGTATGCTATATGAGCAAAATTGCATATTTTGGACTACTTGATGGCTCCAAATGCCTTTTTTTATGTCTAATGTCATAATTAAAATCCATACATTGTGAATTTTTTCTTGGAACATTTCAAAAACCATTTTTATCTATCCTACGCCAATCTTGCATAATGAGGAGTTAAGTGATCAAAGTATTAAAATGATGCATAAAATAATTAAAATGGATTTATTAATGTTTATTTCTACCTCCCACACCTAATTATATAATAATAAGTCATGAATTGGTTGTAATAAGTTTTTAAATGTGGAAAATGTATCTAAGTCTCCTAAGAGGACCTTTTTTACCTCCAACACCTAGTCAAAAGACAAAGTCAAACTAGCATCAAAGAGTTGTAACAACCCAAGAAAGATGGAAATACATCATTAATGGTTTGGATAAGGTTTTAAAAAAATAATTTATCAAGCCATGATGACTTAATTTAATGGATCAAAACCTATTTTTAGGGAAGACATTTCTTCATGAAGAATGTAGGGTGTGCAAGCAAAGATTTAGGAGGTTGTGTTGGTCAAACATCAGATATAAATGCCAAAACACTCCTTCAATTCCTAAATACATATCTCACCTCAACCTCTATGACATTTTGAAAATTTTGATGAGATATAATCAAGGGAGTGTTATGTTGGGTTTGAAAAAGACTAAATGAATGTCATATTTCCTAGTTTTGGGGGCTACCTTGTCTCTTTCTCTCTCCTCTCTCATTTTATCTATATGTAATCATATGCTTGGAATTTTAAAAAATACTTACCTTGAGTTTTGTAAATTCCATGCTCATAAAACACTTTTACTTGCCTATTTTGAATAAATAAAACTGAATTCATGCATCCTCAAAGCTTATGTTTAGTGTATGATAATGGTTAGTTGATGAATGATAGTGATAGTACATGCTTCATCTCATCTTTTCATTTCGTATTTACATATTTTAAGGTGTTATATAATCCTTATAGCTTTCATAATGTTAATTAATAATATTTTATGTATGGAAAGTGTGATCTTTCTTTAGTGTCTTTGAAAGACCTATTGATTAGTTGCCATAGATCATGCATCAAGCCAAACCTCTATGTGAGAAATTTATGTATGGAGACCTCTATTTTGAGAAGTGAAATCAGGTAAATGTTATTATTCATCATTATTAGTGCATATTATAGAATTGGAGGTCACATTTTGGTTTATCACCTCAGTTAGATAGGTTTTCCTTTTAATTTACCTTCTCTTTTCCCTTGGAAGCTAGTAAAATGAAGACCTCAAATGGTTGGATGAAGTATTAAATATATTTAGTTAATAACTCAAAAATACCTATAAAAAATTAATTTTATGATTATATCAAATTGAGTATGAAAAACATCTAAGGATTTTGAAAATTAAGTTATTGTGAAGTATAAATTAACCAAATAATGTGGATATCATGAGTAAAACCCTATAATATTCCTAATAAATTATATATAATTGTGATAAATAAGTGATTGATTTCATAATTATAAGATATTTTATTTAATAAAAAATTTAATTTTATGAAACCCACAAATTAATTAAAGCATTAGTACATCATTTGCCTTGTATGTAAAAATTTATTAAAACTAGTAAATTGTAAAATCCTAACAATCCATATAAAATTCTAGAGAAAAAATGAGGTTTATGATTATATCAACATGAAAATGAAACAAAAAAAGAATATAAAAATTTATTTGTTATGAGGTAGAATTATGCAATCAATAAAAATGAATTTTTAAGTGTATGAACATGGAAACCTAACAACAAGAAGAGGGTGAAATCATAGGGTAAATAGGGGAAATCAAAGGTAAAATATGAAACCCTAAGGAAAAAATTCAAAAAATTTAAAAATAATATTACAAATCCAAACAAAACCTAAGGTGACATTATTATAATAAAACATGGGTTCACCATATCTTTAACCCTTTCTAAAAATAAGGATTAACAATGAAATGGTAGCCTAATCAATCAAGGAGTAAGATACTCTAAAAGGTAAGCCAATTATTTAATTTTGATTATACTGATATTCTAATAAGAAATATTGACTCTAAGAATATGTTAAATATAAAAGGTAAAAGTTTAAATATTATTATATTATGAATATGAAGGATAAATTGTATTTATATTATCACTAATGAATATATAGGTATGAGTAATACATGTTTAAAAATAGATTATATGAATATTTTGATCCACTTTTTAGATTATGAAAAGCAATTTTCTATTAGTAAAGACACTTGTATCACCCTATGGACACTTGTGTTTTAATTATTATTAGTTCTTCAATGCATTTTTCATTTATGGCATATTGACTATTGATTAAAACTTCCACCTAGGTCTTTTTAAGTTTTCTATCACCTTTTAAATTATATGTTTACATTAACATATAGGATTTCAATATCAAAATATAAATCAAAACCTAAATCCTCCTCTTAAGTCTTGTCACATTGCCAAAAATGAGTTAGTAGGCTCATGATATTGAGTTGACCTCAAGGATCCCATTGTCAATGAGTGATGCCTACATAGCCAATACTCTAAAGATGGACTCAGACATATGTAATTATCTCTTATGTGTCATTTTATGTGTCAACAATGGTGTAGAATGGTATATGCAAATTCATGTAATGATCTAGCTTATAACTTAAAAAATATGTCTTGAGGGTTAATATTTAAATTATTTAGAATTGTAATATGATTTCTCCTATGATTGGTATGAAAATAGTAAATAATATGGAATAATAACTTAGTTGTGCAATTTATTTTTAGTAGTGTAGTTTGAGCTTGAGAGGTGATTTTTAAATATTTTCTAGATGAATAATGATTTGGTTTAACTTGTATGTATACCAATTATTTTTAAAATTTTAATCATATAAGGATTATTAAAACATAATAGGATGACCCATACATATCAAAATATTTTAAAATTAGATTTTTTAAAAGGCACAAACACTTGCATTGGAGAATGGATAACAGTGTCAATGTTACTATCCAAGTATGAATGCAACTATCTAGGAACATATAAATTTTTTTTAGACATGTAATTGATAATGAAAGATATATACTAGAATTTAAGAATACTATGGGCTACATGTACTCTAGATAATCAAAATAATAGGGTAAGACTACAAGACAAGCATTTAAATGGCAAACACGAGCTTATCAACTGTAAAGAAGGTCAAAAACTTAAGGGTAGAACCTTGAGTGATATTTTTCAAGTGTACAAGACTTGATTAACATATAAATACATATTTAATCAAATACATCTACTAATTAAAGGAAAAAGTGTAGGCATAGATATACTTACCTTAGGGTGGACCCATCAATCCTTTAATCTTCCCCTTTAGCTCAAGTGGATCTTTATAAGATATGTTTTACATTGAAGACCTCAAATGGTTGGATGAAATATTAAATGTACTTAGTTAATAACTAAAAAATACCTCTAAAAATATATTTTTTTTTATTATATCAAGTTGAGTATGAAAAACTTCCAAGGAATTTAAAAATCAAGATGGTGTGAAGTAAAAATGAACCAAATAATATGCATATCACAAGTAAAACCCTAAAATATTCCTATTAAAAATATATGATTGTGATAAATAAGTGATGAATTTTAGATATCTAGGAAATTTATTTTAATAAGATATTTTATTTGATGATACCCATAAATTAATTAAAACATTAGTACATCATTTGCCTTGTAGGTAAAAAATTACTAAAAACAGTAAATTTTAAAAACCAAACAACCCATTTAAAATAATGGAAAACAAAAATAGGTTTATGATTATATCAACATCAAATGAAAATATTTCAAGTAATTTAAAAATTGATTTGATAAAAGTATAATTATCTAATAAATAAAAATGAATTTACAAGTGTATGAACATGAAACCTAGTAACAAGAAGAGGGTAAAATCATAGGGTAAATAGGGGAAATCAAAGGTAAAATTTGAAACCCTAGGGGAAAAAATCATAAATTTTAAAAAGAAGGTTTCAAACCCAAGGTAAACCTAGGGCTTAACAATGTTTAACAAAACATGGGTTCACCAAATGTTTAACCCTTTTTGAAAATAAGGATTAATAATGAAAGAGTAGCATAATCAAGTAAGGAGTAACCTAATTTTAAAAATAATCCAATTATTAAATTCAGATTATATTAATATTTTGATAATAAATACTAACTCTAAGCGTATTTTCAATTTAAAAAGTACAATATTGAATATTATGATAATATCAATATGTAAGAGAAATTGTACTTATCACTGATACACATGTAGGTCTGAGTAATATAGGTTTAGAAATAAATTGTATGAAGATTATGATCTAGTCTTCAGATTATGAAAATTAGCTTTCTATCAGCATAGACAATTGTGTTTCCATTATTATTAGTGCTTTAATGCATTTGTCATATACGGTGTATTGACTATTGAATGAAACTTTCACTTGGGTCTTTTTTAGTTTTTATCACCTTTTGAATTGTATGTTTATGTTACTATATAGGATCTTGATATCAAAATAAAGCTCAGAACCTAGATCCTCCTCTTAGGTCTTGTCACATTATCAAAAATGGGGTAGTGGGCTCATGAAGTTGAGCTAACCTTAAGTATCCCTATATCATTGAGTGTTGTCTACATAGCCAATACTCTAAATATGGCCTTAGATTTATGTATTATCCCCTATCTGTTGGCTTGTGTGTGAATAATGATGTATAATGATATATTTAAATGTATGGTCTAGCTTGTAACTTGAAAAATATGGATCAAGGGATACTCTCTGAATACTTCTAACCTATATTATTATTATTATTATTATTATTATTATTATTATTATTATTATTATTATTATTATTATTATGAAAATAAAGAAGAATAACCTAGTTATGAATTGATTTTTGGTAGTTTAATGTAATCTTTAGAGGTGCTTTCTAGATATTTTCTAGATGAATAATGAGTTAGCTAAAGCTTATATATATATACTAGCTATTTTGAAAGGTTCCTCATGGAAGGGCTAATGAAACATAACAATTAACCCAGACATATCAAAATATTTTTAGATTAGAGTGTTTATAAGGAATGAAAACTTGTGTTGGAGAATGGATAGTAACATCAATCCTACTATCCAAGTATGAATGCAAATATCTAGGAAAATAAAAGGTTTATATATATATATATATATATATATATATATATATATATATATATATATATATATATATATATATATATATATATATATATATATATATATATATATATATATATATGAGTTTAAGCATATCTTTAGCTACATTCATATATATAATCAAAATAATAGGGCTAGACTAAAAGATAAAAATTTACGCCCAATGAGATAGAGAACACGACCTATCGACTACAAGGAAGATCAAAAAATTAAGGGTAAATACTTGAGTGATTTTTTTCAAGTGTATAAAATTATTTTAACATATAAATACATATTTAATCATCTACATCTACTAAGTAAAGGAAATAGTATAGGGATAGATATACTTACCTTGGGTGGACCCATCAATGCTTTAATCTCACCCTTTGGCTCAAGTGGATCTTTAAAAGATAATTTATATGTTGAATACCTAAAATGGCTGGATGAAGTATTAAATATCCTTAGTTAGTAACTTAAAAAGACCTATACTATTGAGATTCAATGAAACCTCAAGATAAGACTTATATGATAAGGTTATCAACCCCTCTAACTCTACTAAATACTTCCTTAGGGAATAAATATGAGTACATTAAGATTATATGAATGTGATATATATTTTAGGAATGAAATATGACCCTCATATACGTATACAATTCTAAAAAAATTCCCTAAACTCTAGGTAGACAATATCATCTAGGATGATATAGTTGGAAGATGTCAGCTATCAAAGTACAATATAAGTCATGTTATACAAAATGATAGAAGATATACTCAAAATTTTATTTAGATATTTAATATAATATAGGGAATAATTAATTAGAAAAATATTATAATTATTAGGTCTATACCATAAAATATAGGTAAGCTAGCACAAATGGACATAAATTAGGTGGAGAGGAAAGATAGAGACTCAAAGAAGTTCATATGGAAGTATTGATAGTGTGATAGAATCATATGAAAAATTATATCATAAAGTAGCATGATCAAATCCTACCCTATTCTAAGTGCATCCTTTAAGGTGTGAACTTAATGATATTGATGCATTGATAAGTCATTACAAGAGAAATAATCATCAAAGTGATAAAGTGAAAAATATAAGGTTTATACAGTCCAAAGCAATCACAATGTGTCATATGTCTCATCATATTTAGCTAAAAATTTGATAGGGATCATAATGAATTTGGTCACCATAAATTTTACATGACTATGAATCAATACACACATGCCACATGTCAAACTAATAATGGGGAAAAAATGCATTTCTAGTGAGGAAGCCAAAAATACCAGAATAGATTTTGTAACTCTAAGATTGTGAAACTATGACAGGTGGACTATGATTTCACAATCTTAGAGTTACATATCACTTAAATCATTCCATATCACTCCATGAAAACTAATTTAATATTTACAATCATCACTTCCTATCAAACCATCACAAGATTTGTGAAAGTTCATGTAATTTATATAGTAGCAAAAAACTAATCAAAATGGTCACACAAATATTTACACATGATGTATAGAAACAATTAATAATTATAGATTCCACATGAATAATAAAGGGTGGAAATGATTAGTGGGGATTTATATATTATCATAGGAAACCTTAATTTCATGGTAAAATATGGAAATAAACACATAGATCATTTAAATCAAAATATGTGCAGAAATTATTAATCGTTAATATAGTTCACAAGATTATAAAGGCTAAATTTTTTTGGTTTTATCATAATTTATATCATAATACTATTGTAGGATTAAATTTTTACCTTGGAGAAGGTTCTTTAGGATTTCATCAACTAAGATACACAATGGGAACAACCTTGGGTTTTAGATATCATAGAGTGAGGTTAAACCTCTAGAGAAGTTCAGCTTCCTCTTGGTAGATCACCAAGACTAATGTTTATACTTGGAAAAGGGTTAGAAAGGGGGTATAGGGTTACTAAGAAAGCTAAAGGGTGATGAAAAAAATTTAAATGACACTCACATAAGCTTGAAACCAACACTAATGTAGCATAAGACAATTATTTCTCACACAATCTCACAAACTAGTTAATTTTCATAAGTATTTCATGAACTAAGATCACCAAAATACATATGAAGTAAAGTGGGGTTATAAGAATCACACTAAGAATCCAATAATTTCAGAAAGATTGTAAGCTCAAACCTAAAAATAGCTTTAAAACACCTTACAATATGAAAGAAAGAAGGACAATGGACATATAATAAACTCCTTCACAAGGCCATCATGCACAAGCTTTCTAAACATGAGTTAAAGGCAAGAGATACGTAAAAATTAATTGTATTGCTTTAAGAGGTAGTTATTATAAATTTTTATAGTGTTTCACCTTATAAAAAATGAGTCTCATTTTCTCTCAAAAATGTGACTGTGTCTAAAAAAATGGGAGATAATGGGTGTTATAAGATAAAGGAGAATAGAGAGAAGAAGTACATAACCAAAATTTAATAAATGAGCTATAACCACCCTCCATCAATGCTCCATGAACTCTCACCCAAATTTTAGTTAATTATGACTAACTCTTCCTTAAAAATTTAAATTTCACTAACTTCAAAAGCCTTCAAGCACTCTCATTGGCTGAGAAACACACTAGAAGACAAAATTTATTAAGGATGATGAGGTTATGATCCACTCAAATGGAAAATTATTTGAAGGCTCTAAAATTTTAATTAATTCTCAATCTTACTTTCTTAACCACCAATATTTCCTCCTAGACTTTTATGCCATCTTCCACTTGCCTGATTATAAAAATAAAATCTTCATATACATGGACCTGACTGAGCCATGACTATTTATACTTTAAGTGGTACTAGGTACCTACTAAATGTGGATTATCATGAATATGTTAAAAGAAGATAAGACACTCCTCCATATCACATTTTTACCTTGATGTGTCCTTTATATTATTATATAGTCACTTGAACTCATCCACCTGGTGTCTTTTTGACACTCCTTTCACTCTTCCACAACTTTGTCCCTAGTCCAAATCTTGAACATAGGTCCACTAAAGTTGAAAACAAATATCATTTATTGGTTTTAATATAGTGATAATATCAATGAATATACACTAGGATACTTAATATCTTGATCATGAACAAGATAGAGAACTTGTTTGTGGCATTGTACCACTAACCCCTCAAGATTGAAGATATGCCTACCTTTTGAGAGGTTGTAGGTACAAGTTTTCAGAATATTGCTTTGGTAATGAAAGTTTAATATTATAAATATTGATAGTATGACTATGTTTCATACTTGATGGTGTTTAAATAAGCTCTAATAGCAGTGTATGATTTTAAATCATTTGCCCTGGCTCAACTTAGATCATTTATAGATCTTGGTTTTATATATTTTCATACTTAGGCCCATAAAATATTTTGTCCTTATGTGTATACCTATGTGGCATCTAATTTCAATGATTTTATCATATCTAAAAAATATGACCATGTGGCTTCGGACATGTGTCTTCCTCTCGTGTCCCTTGGGACTGGATCAAATATGCTCCGTTAATTTCCTCAAGAGTCTATTGGGCTTGAATTTTAACATCAGCCATTGATCATCATCCAAACTTTAGATTGTGATAATTTGTAGCCCTATATTCCTTCTATGTCCCCTACTATTAGTATCCATCTGGTTAATGCTTTTACACCATGTGGTAGCCTCACATGTAATTTGGGCTTATTGACTTATTAACTTTATTCACACCATTGATCTTCTTGGCACAATTGAACATGTGTCATTGATCTTTGATATAATTGATCAAATGCATACCATTGATCCATCAATTCACCAAGATTGGGACACATGGCACCCTCATGTGAAATCTAAGGATCTTCTAACCTTTTGACCTCATGTTCATTGTTTATCTATGTTTGCATGATTGAATGTGCACCACTGATCTCTTTGACTTATTGATTCAAGGTATCACCCATATACCATTGATATTTGACCCATGCTTCCAAAATTTTAACACTTGGTATCCCTACATTAAATTTGAGTATCCTTTGAATACTTTGAATCCAAATAGATATTTATTGTGGCTTCAATTTGATATCCCTAGGCATGTTCCACACTGCTAGAACATCTTTGAAGGCTTATATCTTGAGATATAAAACACATCAAGACATGAATTTTTTAGGGGATGAACTTGGCATAAAATACATCATTTTCATGTAACTCTTCAACTTTGGTTGGCTCGTCATGTATAATTATTAAATACACAACCAAACTAACATGTTCATTCTTTCATGACATGTTAAGATGGTTTGGTTCATCAAAATCATCAAATTCACTTTAAGGATTGCTTAAAATGTTTCAATTTCTTTTCAACTGATATGTTGTATTATTATTTCACCATTGGATTACTCACTCAACCATAAATCTGCTTAAATATTTTCAAAAGAGTGTCCTAATCCATCTAGGGAAATGTTTTCTATGTAGGCCAAATTTGGCCAACATTTTTTGAGACCTCCTAGGATTGCATGCCTACCATGCAATAGATTAGTTTCCATGTTTGATACATTGGTAATATGGAATCACAAGTATTTTTAGATAATATGAAATTGATATAAGTATATCCCTTTCTAAAACCTCCTCTTGAAAAAACAAGGAAAATAAGAACAAAATGAACACTATGTCCAAGGCACTTATGTAAGGGAAACTCAAAACTAAAAAGAATGTACATAAGGTACTTAGAGGAAAACATGAAAACATACTATAATATGTAAAAATATATAGATTAACATTAATTTTCTCTTAGATCAAATGGGACACATTTAGCATCATTCACTTGTACTAGACTAAGATGAAAAATGCCTTGTTTTTATGAGCTCAAAACTAGTGAACCAGGCTGCTTGATTGTCAATACATTTGACATGCTCTCAAGTGGATGAAAAGGGACAAACATGTCTACAATATAGAAATATTACTCCAAATATTCAAAAAATTCTTTATGCTAGACTATAAGGGCACTTGTAATCTTCTCACTTAATGGCTCTTGATTTAACCAATCTTCTTCAAACCTAAAAACATTAGTACTACCTTCAAATGACACTTCATCTTATGATTGATTAACTATAGGGACCTTATGCACCCATGGCTAATCGAAGTGGCATATTTGGCTCATAGTAGCCTCATATGGAATTTTCACTTATTCATTCACCACTTTTATCTTGTTAATTGGGTCACCAAGTCTTTCTCCAATTACCTTAGTTAACTAATATTTTCTTAGCAACAATATATAGCTTGCTTAAAACACTTCAAATAAGTCTTCATAGTTACCTTATTCAACCATCTCTTACACATTTAAATAATTATTGAGGACATCTAGTTGTAATTTAACTGCATCAAACCCTTAAACCTCACTAATATGTTATAAGAACCACTCTTCCATTTATTTCTTTGTATATAAGGGAGGCTCATCATTTCAATCAAGGTCTTCACTGGCATGCTTCTAAACTATATCACTTTAGAACTTGAGATGTCTCCTTCATAGACCTCACTCAAAACTTCATCTTGCCTTTCAACTAAAAATGAGGATTGATTTGACCATCTAATGTCCAAAACATCACACTTATATTACTCAAGGTCTGATTTACGTTCCTCTAACTCTAACCTATTAGGGTTATCTTCATTTGACACCTCATACTAAAGTACACCAACCTCTGGTACCTAGTTTTGATCCCCATTTTCATCTATGTAGAATAGACAATTAGTAGTCTATTATAGGTCTCTTCTATATTTATCTTGAGGGTTATCCTCTTCAAGCTCTAATTCATTAATGTCAAAGCCATGCTAAGAATGCTTGTCTAAAATTGATTTTTATTATTCTAGATGAAGTAGGATTCCTATCATTATTTCTTCATCATAGATACTTGTATTTTGTCTCACCTATGACTAAAATATCCTCCTCTATGCTTTGTAAAATAGGTTCTTTCTGCAAGAGGGAGATGGTGGGAGGGTGAATAAGTTCTCCTTTCTTGCAAATTAAGAGAGTGTCCTTCCAACTAGGTACCTTGAGCAGTCTCTTTGGTGGTTCTTAGGGAAAGGAATAAGAGTCTTAAAACTCTTGTAAAGCAAGATCATTGAGCTAAAATATGGTTTTTTGATTCACATTTTAAACAACTAGCTCCCCCTCCTCCAAGACTACTTCTTAGACTGCCTCAACTAGCACCTCATAGTTCTTCTCAATGCTCTCCTTAACTAATTTCCATGAAGGGAATGTACCAGGTACCATATTATCTTCTTCATATTCTTGAACCACCACAACTAACACTTGTTTCTTCTTCTTTATGACTTTCTGAACTAATTTGCATGATGGAAATGTGTAAGATATAACCACCTCCTCTGATTTTTATTATCTTCCTCTTATTTTATATTTTGCTCTAACTCTTTGATTTTTGTATTTTTATTCTCTTTGAATATCTTCTCTTTAAGGTGGTTAGTGGTTTTATGAAGATGAGGAACATAATGGGGTTGGTATGAAGTACAAGAGGATTCTTGAGGAAGATAAGTGGAATCTTGGACTCAATAATAAGTTACTCAAAAACAATCTCCTTTTTTATTTTAAATCTTGCTTGGATTGAATTCTAAGAAGGGAAGGTTTGAGGAACACATGAAGGTCTTGGAAAACTTGAAAGATATTGGAATGGTCTCTTAGGGAAGAAAGGGTGATATATATGAGTGTTGAGGTGGTGTATATGAAGACACATAAGGCTGATGAAGTTAGACCTATTATTCTTCATGACTCCATAACTTATCCTTAATGATTTGAATGAGACCACTTACATCTAACATCTCACTTGAGAGGATTTTCTAATTTTCTCTCTCAAAAGGTGACCATTATTTACTCATTAATTAAAATGCATCTCTCATGTCATCAATTATGTGGTTAGGGATATCTTGACCATGTATCTTTTTCGTATTAATGTATACCATGTACCTTTCATATCCTAAGATAACTTTATTCAAACTTGAAATTGATTGGTTTGAGGAGTAACTAGGGACATCTTGAGATTGAGAATGATGATACACTGAGTGTTGAGAGCCGTTTAGGGTGAAGCCATAAATATTAATAACCTAATATGAGGGATAAAAGAGCAAGGAACATGCTTTGTGATCAAGTGAGTGATAATACATACCAAATAATTATGATTAGGAATTTGGGATACCTATACCAAATAATGAATACTTGGAGTCACCATTGGTGTTTGCACACATGCCTCCAAATGCTAATTGGATAAAGAGAACACCAAAACATTTCACTTAGTAAATAATTTAGTCCTATAATGCATACCAAAACATATTTTAGGATTAATTTACACCCATAGAGAGTTTTATTTAGGCTCTCTCCATCTAATCTACATAATGGGAGTAATCTTGCATTGTGGGTATCCTGTAATCAGGTTAAACCTCTAGAGAAGGCTAGATTCTTCTTGGTAGATCACTTAGACTAATGTTTATACTTGGAAAAGGGTTAGAAATGGGGTATAAGGTTACCAATAAAGCTAAAAAGTTTATGCAACAAATTTAAATTACAATCATATAATCTTGAAACCAACACTAATGTAGCATAAGACAATTATTGTTCACACAATCTCACAAACTAGCTAATTTTCATAAGTATTTCATGAACTAGGCTCATCAAACAACATATGAAGCAAAGAGGGGTTCTAAGACTCACAATAATTATCCATTAATGGAATAAAAAAAACAAGTTCAAACCTATAAATATCTTGAAAATACCTAAAAAGAGGATTGATAGAAGGATAATGGACATGGAAGAAACACCTTCACAAGGCCATCATACACAAGCTTAATAAACACGAGTTAAAGGCAAAATAGAGGTAAAAATTAATATTATTGATTGAAGAGGTAGTTCTTACAAATTTTGACAAGGTTTCACCTTCTCAAAAATGAGAGTCTCCTTTTCTCTCAAAAATGTGAGTGTATCTTACAAAATGGGAAAGAATTGGAGATATAGGAGAAAGGGGAAGAGAGAGAAGAAGTATGAAACCAAAATTAAATTAATGAGATGAAACCACCTTCCATGAATTCTCCATGAAATCTCATCCATATTTTGGTTGATTAGGACTAATTATTCCTCAATAATTTAACCTTCACTAGCTCCAAAAGCCTTCAAGCCCTCTCATTTGCTGAGAAACACACTAGAAGATAAATATTTTTCGTGGATGATGAGGTGATCCACTCAAAATAAAGTCTTAAAAGGATTTTAAAATGTAATGAATGCTCAACATTCCTTTCTCAACCATCATGATTTCCTCCTGGACTTCTATGCCATCTTCCACTTGCCTTCATTATACATAAAAAATCTTCATATCCATGGACCTGCTTGAGCCATGAATATTTCTAATTTAAGAAATTGTAGGTACCTACTAAACATGTATGATCATGAATATGTCAAAACAAAATAAGACACTCTTTTATATCACATTTATACCTTGATGTGTCCTTTACACTTTAGACAATCACTTGAACTCATCCACCTTCTGTCTCTTTTGACACTCCTTTCACTCTTCCACAACTTTGTACCTACTCTAAATATTCAACATAGGTCCACTATAAATGAAAACCAATCCCAGTTATTGATTTTCATATAATCATAATACCAATGAAGATCCACCAAGATACTTAGTCTCTTGATCATGAACAAGACACATAACTTCTTGTTGGCATTGTACCACCAACCCCTCAAGCTTGAAGATAAGCCTACCTTTTGAGAGGTTGTAGGTAGAAGTTTTCAAAATCTTGATTTAGTGGCAAAACTTTACCATTGACAATATTGACTATATGATTATGTTTCATACTTGATGGTGTTTGAATGAACTCTAATGGTGGGGTTGATGCTTCTAAATGTACCAAAAGTGATGTTAGTGTTTAAATAACACTTATCATTTTAGAATTTGGAAAAATTAAGAGCATGAGTTATAAGTTTTTAAAATCTAGTTGCCTGTGGTGAAATAATAACATAGTAAGATAATTATTCCATAATATTTATATAATTTCGTGGTTGGAAGCCACCTTAGACTATTATTTATGAATCTTTGTTAATGCTTAGTGATTTATGCCTTTATTTTAAGCTATAGACTAATGTAAATGGATATTTATAATGTAGGTAAAACTAAAGTGATCTTGGTGTTAAAAAGGGGCAAAGGGAAGGGTAGAGTATAAAAGAAATGAGTGATTGCTAATTTTAGTCCTGGACATTATGAAAAAGTATCAATGGTAACTAGATATTCATTTAACAAATATATAATGTAACACAACTTAAGCTCAAACCTCACTATATATTAGGCAAACTTCAAGGGAAAGTGTTTAAGAATCACAAGTAAGAACTAGGTCCACTTTAAGGATTTACTACTATAATCAAATAGTAATTGCACATTTGAATACAAAGTAAAATGAAATGAAGTAGGACGTAAAATCTATTAACTAATATACCATAAGCACAAATCAAAAACACTGTGATTAAAGAATGCTACTCAGAATTCAAAGACACTATTTAGATTCAAGACGTCTACTAGAAATGAAGAGAAAAAACTATATTATTAATTAACACATCAAAAAGGACAATCCTTGTAGAATTCCATGATATTATTAATTTCTTCAAGTATACAAAATTTTATCAAAAATCTCTCTCATTTACAATGGTATTAGATTCTTTTTAGGAAGATTAAGTAGTATACTAGTCAGTTACAAAATATAGGTGTTTAAAGATAAGGACATTTGTCCTTACAAGTTCTAAAATACACATGCTTTTCCCAATGATACTAACCTAGAAGCCAATATGCTAAAAAATATCATATATATTTATAATGGGATATTCTACTTAAAAATGTTAAAACACTTTACAAAATAGAATATGCTCAATTTGAGGGTGGGACCCCTGGCTATCACTACTAGAGGATGTTCATTACTCTCTCATGCTATTCATTAATTATGTCTAGGTCTATAGTAGGCTTCATGATTTGATCTTCTTCTTGATATCCCAAGTCCTCAAAGTCTTTATCATTCTTATCCATGGCCTCTTTGATACTCTTATCTTCATTTATTTTTTCCCCTGTATTGAGTATCGTGTCAAGGATTTTGTTGTTCTTGCCCCCAAATTTGCCTTGGAATTTTCCTTTGATTTCCTTGGTTACCAAAGTAGCCCTATGCTTTAATTCCTCATCACTAATGATTACAAGGCTATAGGGTTGTGCAAGCTCTGTAAACATGGTCCCAATAAGTTTTTAAATTCTTTAAAATTAGTTCTTTTTCTTCTTTTACGACCCTTTCCATAATATTATTCCACGCACTCAAACTCTAAACTTTGCCAATCACAATTCCTAGAATTGTGCTCAAATGCCCTATATTGATGGTCTTTAAGTTTGGGATATGCTTCATTGCATGAATGTTAACAAGTTGAATTATTTTATCCTCAAAGTCATGCCACTAGGTGACTAAACTCTTGGTTATTTCACATTGTCCTTCTAAGGTACTTGGCCTTAATTTCATTAACTTAAGTACCTTAAACATGTCATAACATGACTTGTCAAGCAGATTAATTATTGTATTTAGCATTGTTAATATTACATATTTTTCTAAGTTTTCCTTTTCTCTTTAAAAATTTTGGATTATTTATTTCATACCTTGGACTCTAGCCTTAGATTGTGTTGAATAGGCTTCAATTAAACTCTTCACATCTTCTTCATGAATTTTAGCCTCACCTAGTTATTAGCCACCCACTGGGGCTGATTTGTGTAAGGTTATTCATAATGTTATTGTAGATGGCCTAGGTAGTAGATGGTATTACAAAGGGTGCATTTTCCATGTTCCCTAGATGGCTTATTGTCCCTAACCAATCTATGCTCAAGCTTAATGTTGTGGCCTTTGATCTAAGCCAATACCTCTTCATAGTTCTTAGCCTTGATATATATGGTGTCATGGGAATTGAGTTGATGTACATATTCTATATTTGGGAGCTTCTTGTCCATAAAATGTTTTCTAACTAAATTCTTTGGATCCCACATTTGGAGTTCATCCAGCTAGAATCCAAATAAATTCCTATGTGTGGATATAACCTTTACCTACTTCTAATCTTGTATTATAGTTCTCTGAATATTCAAGGGGAAGGGGTGGAGTATTCCATTAATTTTATCTTTGAAATTATTATCAATACCATGGATGAGTTGGGAAGAAATTTATTAGTCTACAAGTTTATTTGGAACATACATCAATAGCTTATAAGTTTGGGTCATGATTCCTTTGATCCTAATGATTGTGAAATCAAGATAATACCATACATCCCCTATCATTTCAACATATATCTTAATAATGGGGTAAATATTATGCATAGGAACACTTGTGATGGCCTCCAATATAACAAGATAAACATAGTCACAAATAGACTGCATGTGATTCCTATATTTAAATATGTGCAGCTTGGAAAAATAATGTGAGAAGGTTGTCTTGCCTTTTATGAACCAATTCCTAATCCTAGGGAAGGTGTTTGAGGGTATAAGGGAATAAATTATGTATGAAACCATAAATATTTTATATGAGGTCTTTATTTTTATGGCATTAAATTTTCTAGTTAGGAAAATATTGATTAAGTCTCTAATTAGAGGGGTAAGTTTTTCCTCTAGCATGAAGTGCACATATGGGACCCAGATCTTATTCACATAAGTGGATGAAGGGACAAAAAAGGATCATTTCAATAGAGTCATTATTATCCTAATTCCTTCAATAAATTTTATGATAGGGATTTTGACATTAAGGATTCTAAATATGTGAGGTCCATGGTGGAGCTAGGGTTTGAGAATAGAGTTTAGGTCATGGTTATTGGTCCACTATTTGATCTTGGAAAGCTCCACATGGGGAAGATGGAGCTTGTATTAATTCTCAAAATATGTAGGGTAAATATAGTATACCCCCTTTGAGTTCCCTTCCCTAATGATCCATTCATTGTCTATTCTACAATCAATAAATATGGTGGCAAGGATGTCAATACAATGTAATACCTCTAGTTTTGTCTTGGCATGATGAAGTATTTCTATTTAGATTGAAACTAGGTCATAATTTCATCTACTCATGGTGGAATTCCTCTATTCCTCATATGAAATCAGGTGCAACTATTTTATCATAAAGAAGAGCTTAGACTAATTCTTAATTCCCTAAATGTTCAATGTTGTGAGGTCCAATTCTATATCCTTGAATATCTGGACCTCATTGTTTATTGTCAAATAGAGCTTGGCATCTTACTTAAATTGTTTCCTTTTAGATACCATGGTCTTTGTCCTTTCTAATTATTTGCACCATATTATATATGACCTTTGTGAAATCTCTCTTGTGATTAGAAACAAAATTAAGTTATACTATAGTTGAATTGAAACAAATTGAATCTAATTGAGTCACTTTTTTGCAAGGTTTAATGTTTTGGATATTTAATGGTGGAAGATATCTAGGATTCACCTTATACATTTCCTATATTTTATTTGGACCTTTACCTTTATACCTTTGTGTTTATAAGCCCACAATACCTCTAAATTTATCTTTTTTTTCTTATGTGGTGTTTATGTGACACTGGTCTAGACGTTTCATGACATTTTTTGTAAATTCCATTTGAACACTAGCCAATAGTATTTAAAAATATATTATTCATTTAACACTTTAGGATTCAAATATTTTATTAGTGTAAGCCATTTATTAAAATATATGCCCTTGGATGTGATTGGGTCTTTTTATTGTGAACCCTATGGTTGTGACACTTGGCATTTTGTGTACCTTCCCTATACTCCAAATCATTTAGTTATTAATTTTTCAAATGCTTATTAGCCATGTGGAAAGATTATATGGATTTTAAAATTAATTATCACCTTCATGTTGTTGGATCAAATCCAATGATGGGGCATGAACTATTGATCTACAAACAATGCTTGAATGTTAAGTCAGTCTATTATTAAAGTCATGATCTATGATTAAGTTCCTTATGTTAAGGATTGTTTCATATTTATTAAGAAGTAAATAAACCTTAGGCTAAGGAACTTATGCCTATGTTTCCAAATTTATA
>JARHVA010001175.1:0-12500 GCA_037957365.1 Torreya grandis | reverse complement strand
AGATTTGACATGAGTGACATTATCTCACATGTTTATGGGAATATTTAAAAATAGTTGGCCAATAATAGCTAACTCTAATAATCTTATGGGTTTTGGTCTTCCTAGAGGGATGTCGACTACCCATATTTTCATGAAAGGTAATCATGATTTGGGTGGCTTCTTCATGAGAGACACACCTTAGGTAAATTCTTTCAAAATTACTCCTATACAAGACCCCATTCTTGATCAATTAATGGGGTTTCCTTTAACTTTATGGCCCTCTTTTGCTCCTACATATACCTATAAGACAAGTACCATTAATTATAAAATGTATGATTGAATCATACCACTCAATAGCTTGAAAGATTTGTTGATCCATCTGCATAACACTTAGCCTAGGGTTAGTATTAGCAATAATCTAGATCAAACATTGGCACCTTACTGGTTTTGTTGTTTTCATCTCTAGGTCATATTCCTATAAGACTGACATCATCTTACCTTTATATTCTTCTAATTAATTTTTTATTAACATAAATTTAGTGGTAGGGTTACGTAAGATAACATGCACCTTATTTCTAAGGATGTCATGCCTAAATTTCTTAACTACCTTAACTAATGCATATGCTTATTTATTAATCATTGAGTAGTTTAACTCAACATTCCTGAAATTAGTGCTCATAAAAGAAATTGGGTGGTCACACCCTTTAATTTTATGAGTTAACACTACAACCATAGTGTGGTTAGATGCAAAGGAATAGACGTAGAAATCCATTGAAAAATTAGGACTTATAAGGACTAGAGCTAGACTGATGGCCTTCTTGATACCATTAAATTCCTTTTTAGAATATTCATTCCATGTGACCTTGGCATCCTTCTTCAACATGTCATTTATTGGTTTGACTATTTTTGCAAAAATAAAAATAAACTTTCTTACAAAATTAATTTTACCAAAGAATGACTTTAGCTCTTTTTTACTATTTAGATGTTCTATTCTAGATATGGCCTCCACTCTTTCAAGATCTATAGAGATCCCATATTTATTTATAACATGACCCAATAATTTTACTTCAATTACACAAAAGATACACTTATTAGGGTTCAAATAAATGCCATATATTCTACATCTTTCAAAAACTTGTTGTAAATGCATGAAGTGATCTTCCTTGTTTTTAGGAAAAAGTGTTAGATAATCCATATAAATAATGATTCATTTACATATTAGGCCTTGAAAGGAATGTTCCATATATATTTATAAGGTGGATCCTAGATTGATTAGTCCAAAAGGCATTCTCTTGTAATCAAAGGTTCCGCACTTTGTGGTGAAAGTTGTGTTCATCCTGTCCTCCCTATCAACCAATAATTAGTTGTAACCTAAAAATCCATCAAGAAAGGACATCATTACTGATCCAAAAACAACTTGAATTATTTTTTATATGGAAGGAATGGGGTATTTGTCCTTCTTTGGTGTTTTATTCAAGTTTATAAAGTCTATACAAATTGGAATCTCACCATTCTTCTTCTTGACCAACACTAAATTAGCCACCTAGGTAGAGTGTCTGATGGGAAAGACTATTTTAGCATCTAGAAGTATCTTAACCTATTTATACCTAACTAGTTTATAGATCTCCTTAAGGGGTATAGTATGTGTGATAACTCTTAGATCAAAGATATTTAAGTCATCATAGGACCATGCTATGACATCTTTGTATTGGGCAAGGAGTTTCTTAGCTTTCTTATTCTTAATATTTATACAAGCCTTCCCAACATTTACCAATCAGGACTGATCATGAAGGCCAAGATCAATAGCATTATAATCCTTCCCATTTATCTTAAGAACCATGAAATCCTCAATAAGTATATCTTGATAAAAAATTCTTTCTAAATTAATCATCCCTTTGGGAATTTTATTTTCACTCAACTAAATGACCTTGCCCTCAAATTCATCCTCCCTAGATGTATTTTCATTAGCTTCATCAACAATGTGAGCATCAAATGTCATGACAGAAGGGACGCGCTGGGCACACTGGAAGTGCACCTAGAATTTGAATTTGTTGGGTGGCAGATAGAAGGTGCCCTTTTAGATGTGGAAAGCACAGGTTTGAAGGCAAGTAGAAAACTAGTTGTGGAGAACTAGGCAGGAGGTACAGACCCTGGAGGGACAGCAGGAGATGTAGAAAAAAATGTTGGGTTAGAATTTTTGGCTAATGTAAATAATGGAGAACCTTTGAGTGGATTTGATCCTTTTTGTGGGATAAGTGTCTCCCAACTAGATTCTCCTCCCAATATGTTGGTGTAGGAGACTAAAAAGGAGAAAGATAATGTGCATTTAAATAAAGAAAAATCCTCAGAAGTGCTAAAGGCAGAGTATTCAGAACAAAAGAAGTGGTCATCTATATTTGGCAAAAAACCCAATGGAAAATTTCTTTTCCCACCAATGATTACTAAATATTGTTGGGAGAAAGGTGAGTTTCAAGTTTTTATTCCAGATCCTTTAACAAATTTGTCTGTCTTCTATGGAATTCACCCTAGTGGGTAAATTTTTAGGGGCAAGACCAGATCTAGAATCTCTTACAAAAATGGTTAAAAGGAAATGGGTTATTCGAGGAGAGGTAGAAGTGGCACCAATGTTTAATGGTTTCTTTTAAAGGTGGTTTTTATATAGAACCATATTCATTTAAAGGTGAAACCAGATGTTGGCTCTCCAGACAGACCTGGAAGAAGATCCATTAAGAAAAATAGAGAGCTAGAAAGTATGCAGAATATTGTTGATGGCAGGCAGGCAACTATTCTAGATTTTACCCCTAAAAAATATATTTTAAATATTTATTTGGATTATTAGGGGGCTGATTATAAAATGGATAATGATGTTGTCCTTGTATTACCTGATTTTGTTGCTACTTTTTAGTAGGTTTAAGGATTGCTTATCCTCGTGCTTGTAATTGCTCTATCTTTTTTAATTCAGTTAAAGGGTTTTGGGGTCCCTTCAAAACCTATTTTTACCTTAATCTAAAATAATGTGAGCATCAAATACTCTAGAATTGGTTATGAAATCTAATATTTGTTGATCATCATTGAAAACTTGAAAGTGATTAATATTATTATGCAGTAAAGGATAAGGGATCAACTCAATTCCAAAATTGGGAGAATCTTGGTTGGGCATGAGGTTGGTGGAAGTGGATGCCAACTCATCAGTAGCTTGGTTTTCTTATCTTGGGATGGAAATGATGTTGAAGGCATCAAAGTATTTTATCAAGTCCCATAATTTTAACTTATATATTTTTAAGTATGAGATTTTAATTGGTATTTTATCCTTACTTGATTGACCACCAAGTTTGAATCCCCATAAACTAACAATTCTTTGACCTTGTTTTTTATGGCAAACTATCAACCTAGGATAAGGGATTAATACTCAATGAGATTGTTAGTACAAGGGAATTGGAGCTTATAGGAATCATGTTACTTTTTATTAGTAGGATCAGTCAAGACAACACTAACCCATGATCCATCACTACACTTAACACCATCAAAATACAAATTACACAATCCAAGAAAAATATGAGCATTTTTGGGATCACATACCTTTTTAGTCTCTAGGGTGAAGACCCCTAAGTTTGAGTCAATTATGTTTACCCTCTCATTTATAACATTGTACTTAGTTATCATATGCTTCATTCTTGGTTCTTTCTTAACCTTGATTTGATTAGGGACACCCTTCCAAGGTAGCCATAGATGTGAGAAGTATGTGGACATGTAACCATTCAAAGTCTTGGTCCATTCCTTGCTCAATAAGATTCCATAAAAATTAACTATTTTAACCACTTGAATATTAATGAATTGTTATACCCTAGGCTCAAAATCTAGTTGCATATGAACATTTAATACTTCTCCACAACCTTGAATCTATATTTGTCCAATTGGGTGACAACCCTATCAAAATTTATAGGTGTTAAACCAAGTTTCTTACATATACCTATAGGCATGATACTAGTAGATTCTCCTAAATATAATAAGTAATTATGCAAATTATTATCAGACACCCTAGTAGTGAGTAAGAAAGGAGGAGACTCAGCTTTGGATTTATGCACACTCACATTAGCATGATCAATCTTAGGAAGATTGTTGTGTTTCTTTGATAAAGATTCCAACAAGAGGTCCCTCTACTCTGTAATCTATGTGAGTTCATGCAATGTGATATTATACTTTATCTTATTCATGTCCTCAAATATATTATATCTAGTTTGACTAGAATTACTAGGGATCTCAACATTGGTTTTAGATTTACTCCCTTTTGGTGGATTTGGATTGTTTCTTTAATAGGTATGAGGAGGAGTTACAAAATTATTTGGAGTCATTGAGGTAGTCAAAGGATGCCTCTACTCTCTATTCCTCAAGGGGTAGGTATTCCTTAATAACTATTAAAAGTCTTGTACCTCTTTAGGGATCTCATCAAGTTCATTTTCCTCTTGAAATGGGAAGTCAAAGGTGTCCACCATAAAGGCTTACTTAGATGGATTATATCCAAAGGAACCTACACCACCTTCTTTGTTAGGGACCACTTCAAATGTATCCAAATCCTCTTGAAAATCCTTAAAATATTTTTAAAATTCTATATAATCAATTTCCCCATGATTATCTATGTAATGTACCTTAAAATAGCCACGTAATGAAATAATAGTAAGATTAATGTCCATATTCTTGTTACTAGAAGATGGTTCATTAACCTTATTATTGTGAAAACTATCTTTTTAAAATATGTGACTTGGCCTATTAAACCTTTGAAATGAGAAATTCCTACCAGAGTGCTCTTTGGTATTGCCTACTTATTTTTGCAATTGAATGAAATTAGTTCTTAATTTTTGAACCATTTTCAAGATAGATTCATTCTCATTTTTTGTAGTTTTAGAATTATGCACCTCATGGTTGTTATCACCTATAGTTGGTACTAAATCTTGTTGATCAACTGTATTAAAACCATTAGTAGGATGACTCAAGAATCTTAGATTTTAGTTAGGGTATGTATGACTTAATGGTAATTGATTTAATTTTAGAAGTTGGTTGAAGGTTAGGATATTTTAGTTATTATTAGTGAACAAGTTAATCATAGGCATAAATGGGTTCACATTTTGGATTGAATAAGCCATTTTCCCCTGGTGCTACATTTGATCATTAATGATCCCTAATTTAGAGTAAGCCTAGGCCAACGAAGCTATACCTAGGATGGATCTTTTCAAGAATACAGAGGTCTAGGATCCACTACATCTTAATATATTTCCAAAGCTAGAACACCATCAAGATTGTAAGGCTCTATGGTTGTGCTATACATATTTTGAAATATAGAATTAAATGACTTGATAGGCTCATTGTTATCCATTAAGATAGTGGTGAATTGATTGTAAATAACATAGGGACTAAAAATCTTACCAAATTGATTAATGAACACATTATTGAAATCATTCCAACTTGTAATGTAATTATCAGGCAAGTTTAAAAACCACTCATAAGGTATATCTTTAAAAGTGAAAGGAAATAGCATACATGTTATGTCCTCATACACAAAATTAAGTATCCTTAAGGTAGCTTTAAAATATTTAATGTGTTCCTCATTAGTTATTATTTTAGTTGGACTAAATGTAGGTAGATATTTATTAGGGTTCCTTGGAAGATTATGAACTACCCCTAGTACATTAATTTAAGAATCCCCCAACCATGGCATACTTTAAAGAAGGTCAAAGGCATAGGTAAATTAAAGAGGTGAATTTGGAAGAGACTTGGATCTCTTGCATTTACCTTTTACCATGTTTGGCTCTTTTATGTACCTCAAGCTTAAGTAAAGGCTGTCTAGTTAATGACTGTGATCTTGTTCTGATCTTAGGAAATTATATATTTTAATTTAAAGATCCTACCTAAAATATGACGTGTAAATTTAACTTTTATGAAGAACAAGAGTTAGACCTAAAAATTGAGCTTATTTTACAAAGGTGGTATGAAAATTTGCAAACAACATTGATCTTTGATTGAATTAGCTTAAAGGTGTGGCCAACTACATATATATAAATATATTCCACCTTTGAAAGTCTAATACTAAAGGAACTTATATCTATGAAGTATATTCCCATCTTGAGCAAAATGAACCATTATAACCTTAGATACTATGGATTTAAAATTTATAGATAAATTTACCAAAAGCAAGCATCAATTCTCAAAATAACATCAAAGGAAACACAAAGGGGCATGGAAAACAACAAAGATCAATGAAATTTATACTTTTAAGCAAATAATTCACTCAAAAACACATAGATATACTGACCTTTAGATGAAATAGATTAAGATCATTAAAGATTTAAAGAATTTAGGCCCTCCTTCTAGCACCAGCAAGAGCTATCATATTGATGCTTCTAAATGTACCACATGTGATATTAGTGTTTAAAGAACACTTCTAATTTTAGAATTTGGAAAATTAAAATAATGAGTTGTAGTTTTTGAAAATCTAGTTGCATGTGGTGAAATAATAGTATAGTAAGATAATTGTTCCACAATATTTATATAATTTGGTGGTTGGGAGCCACCTTGGCCCATTATTTTTGAATCTTTGCTAAGTATTAGTGATTTATTCCCCTATTTTAAGATATATACTAATATAAATGGATATTTATAATGTATCTAAAAATCAAGAGATCTTTGTGTAAAAAATGGGCAAAGGGAAGGGTATAGTAGAAAAGAAATGAGTGAATGCTAATTTTAGACCTGAACATTATGACAAAGTATTAATGATAACTAGATATGTATTTAAAAAATATATAATGAAACATATCTTAAGCTCAAATATCACTATATATCAAGCAAAATTTAAGGGAAAGAATTTAATAATCATAAGTAAGAACTAGGTCCACTTGAAGGATTTAATACTATAATTATATAATAGTTGCACATTTGAATATAGAGCAAAATGAAATGAAGCAGGACCTAAGATATTTTGAATAATATAGCATAAGCACAAATTAGAAACCATGTGATTAAATAATTCTACTCAAAATTTAAAGACACTATTTAGATTCAAGACCTCTACTAACAATTGAGGGGAAAAATCTATATTAGAAATTAACACATAAAAATAGACAATCCTTGAAGAATGCCTTGATCTTATTAATTGCTTCAAATATACAAAATTTTATCAAAAATATATCTCATTTACAATGGTAATACATGCATTTATAGGAAGATTAGGTAGCATACTGATCAATTACAAAATATAGGCATATAAAGATAAGGACAATTGTCCTTACAAGTTTTAAAATACATGTGCTTTTCCAAATTATACTGACCTAAAGGCCAGTATGATAACAAACTAGCATATGCCTTTACAATGGGGTATCCTACTTCAAACTGTTACAAAAATTTATGAAATAGAATATGCTCAATTTGAGGCTAGGGTCCTTGGCTATCACTACTGGAAGATAATCATTGTGCTCTCATGTTATTCATTAATAATGTTTAGGTCCAAAATAGGCTTCATGATGTGCTCTTCCTATTAATATACCAAGTCCTCAAATTCATTTTAATTCCTATATATGGACTCTTTAATACTCCTATCTTCAATTATTCTTTCTCTTACATTGTGTATCATACCCAAGACTTTGTTGTTATCACCCCTAGATTTGCCTTGGCCTTTTGCTTTGATTTCTTAGGTCACCAAAGTAGAACTATGCTTGAATTCATCATCACTAATGATCTCAAGGGCAATGGGTTGTGTAGACTCTATAAGCATGGTCCCAAGAAGTTGTTTGATTCTTTTAATTAGTTCCTTGTCTTTTTTTAGGACCCTTTCCATAATATTATGCCATGCACTCAAAATTTAAACTTTGTCAATCATAATCTTAGAATTGTGCTCAAATGCTCCAAACTAATGGTATTGAATTTTGGGTTCTACTTCATTGCCTGAATGTTGAGGAGATGATCTATTTTATCCTTAGAGGCCTATCATTAGGTGACTAAGCTCTTGGTTAGTTCACATTTTCCTTCTAATGCACTTTGACTTAATTTAATTAACTTAAGTACCTCAAACATGTCATAAAAAGTCTTGTCAAGCAGCTTGATTATTATATCTAACATTAATATGATTGCCTATTTTTCTAAGTTTTCCTTTTTTCTTTCTAAATTCTAGATCCTTTATTTGATACCTTGGAATCCAACCTTAGCTTGTGATAAATGGGCTTCAATTAGACTCTCCACATATTACTCATGAATTGCAATCTTACCTATCTATTGGCCAACCAGTAGGTCTGTTCTATCTAAGGTTACTCATGGGACATTCATGATGGCCCACATAGTAAATGGTATTATAAAGGATGCATTTTCCATGTTTCCCCAGATGGCTTGTTGTCCCTGACCAATCTATGCTTGAACTTAATGTTATGGCCTTGGAACCTAGCCAATACATCTTCATAATTCTTATCCCTAATATATATGGTGTCATAGACACTGATGTGATATACACATTTTGGCTTTGGGAACTTCTTGTCCCTTAGATGTTTTCCAAATACATTCTTTAGATCCCACATCTAGAGTTCATCTAGTTGGAAGCTAAATGAATCTTTATGTGTGGACATAACCTCCACCTACTTCTAATATTTTATTATATTTCTCCCATTATTCAAGGGGAAGGGGTGGAGTAGGCCCTTATTTTTCTCTTTGAAAGTCCTATCAATGTCATGGATGAGCTGGGAAGTAATTTCTTGCTCTGTAAGCTTATTTGGAACATACACCAATATCTTGTAAAAGTTGGGTCATGATTCTTTCTATCCTAATGACTATGCAATTAGGATAATACCACATGTCCCCTATCATATTAACATATCTATTTATGAGGGAGTGGAGCCTAGGCATAGGAACACCTATGATGAACTCCACTATATCAGGATAAATAAAGTCACAAATATATTGTATGTGATTCATGTACTTGAAGATGTGCAACTTGGAATAATAGTGTGACATGGTTGTCTTTCCCTCTATGGACCAATTCCTAGTACCAAGGGAGGTGGTTGAGGCTAAAATGGCATCAATTAGGTATGAAATCATAAATAATTTATTTAAGGTCCTTCTTTTGATGGCATTGAATTATTTGGTTAGGAAAATATTGATTGAGTCTCCAATTAGAGGGGTAAGTTTTTCCTCTACCATGAAGTGCACATATGGGACATAAATATTATTCAAATAAGTGGTCTAAGGGGTGCCAAAGGCTTAGTTCAATAGGGTCATTATTATATTAATTCCTTCCCTAAATTTTATGATATGGATATTAACATTAAGGCTTCTAAAGATGTGAGGTCCTTGGTGGAGCTAGGGTCTAAGGACAAAGTCTAGGTCATGGTTATTGGTCCACTCTTTGATCCTAGAAAGCTCCACATGGGGAAGAGTGAGCTTGTACTAATTCTCAAAATCAATAGGTGAAATTTAGGATACCAACTTTGATTTTCCTTATCTAATGATCCATTCATTATCTTTTTTTTCATTCAACAAATATGGGGGCAAGGACATCAATACAATGTAATACCTCTAGCTTTGTCATGGCATGATGAAGGCCCACCATTTGGATAGCAACTAGGTCATAATGTCTCCTAATCATGGTGGCATTCCTCTATTCATACTAAGAAATGGGTTTTAACTCTTTTATCATGAAGAATAGCTCTAACCAATTCCTAATTCCCTAAATGTTCAATGTTATGACATCCAATTTTGTATCCTTGAATATCCAGCCCTCATTGTCTATTGTCAAATAGAGCTTAGTATCTTCCTTTAATTGCTGCTTACTAGCTTCCATGGTATCTATCCTTGATAATTGTTTATGTCAAATTACAGATGATCTTTACGAAATCTTTCTTGTGATCATAAACATAATTAAGTTATCTTTTTATTGAATTAAAACAAATTAAATATACTCAAGTCCCTTTTATGAAATATTTATGGTTTTAGAGCTTTAATGGTGAAATATATCTAGGCTTCAAATTATACTTGTCTTGTATTTGATTTGAACCATTTCCTTTGTACCTTTGTGTTTTCAAGCCACAAGATCTCAAATTTTGTCCTTTGTTACTTTAGTGGTCTTTATGTGGCATTGGTCTACACCTTTCATTGCATATTTCATAAATGCCATTAGAACATTAGTCATTAGTTATTAGTATTTAAAAATACCTTCTTCATTTCACACCATATGATCAAAATTTTAGATTAATGTGAGATATTGATTAAAATATTGGCCCTTATATGTGATTGGGTCTTTTCATTATGAACACTATAGTCTTGACACTTGGTGCTTTGTGTGCCTTCCCTGTACTCTAAATATTTTGGCTAGTTATTCATTGAATGCATATTGGCCATGTGGAAAGCTTATGGGCATTCAAAAATTCATTGGTGGCCTTGTGCCATTAGATCAAATCCAAAAATAGGGCATGAACTATTGATCTATAAATAATACTTGGACATTAAGTCAGTCTATTATTAAAGTCATGATATAGGATTAAGTTCCTTAGGCTAAGGTTTTTTTCATGTTTATTAAGAACTAATTAAACCTTAGGCTAAGGAACTTATCCTATATTTCCCAATTTATAATGAAGGGTTGAGTGTCCAAATAATTTAGGCCAACACATATGAAAACTTTTGGTTAGCTTATACCCTACGTGATAAGGGTTTCCCCCTTTTTTAAAATAAGACTTAGCTTAATCTTAGAGTTTAAGGCTCATGATTCTTAAACAAAATTTCATGATGACCCTTATATATAATTTTAAACTAAGTATTAGAGGATAAGACTATTGCCATATCTTGTAAGTTGAAGGCTCCCATTATTGAGCATCTTTGAGAATTTCCTATAGATTATGGAGCCTTTTCCAAGTTAAAATAGGATTTTGGAATGTCACCTAAACACTAAGTAAGATATTTCATAAGGTTAAAATTGATGGTCTCATAGATGTCAAATACACCCTCACAAGTATCAATTGATGGTCACATGGACGTCAAGTTTGAACCCGTGAAGTTTTAATTTTGTTGGGCTTAAGGTTGATGGTTGCACAGGTATCAAGTTCATATTTTCAAATGTTTTTTATGATGGTCACATGAACATAAATTTTAAGTTCGTAAAATATTTATTGCCAAATGTAAGGATGCCACTTGGAATTTTCATGGGGCTTGCCAAGGTCTCGATGTTAATTTAACCTATTAGATCAAATGCCATGATAAAGTGAAAGATGTAGGATCTTGATCTAGGGACTTAAAATTTATTGGTGGTTATGTCAGGTAGGCCCCTTTCCTTTTAATCCTCAAATGTGATGGTATTGCATGTCCATATTTTAAGCTTCTTGTATCCTTTTGACTTTTCAATTATGCTTCACTCCATCTAATCAGGTCCTAGTGAGTAAGGAAAAATCATGAAATCACCAAATATGTATATTATTTAAGCTAAATTTTAGGTTATCCTCACTTCATTGGATTAAATTCCATGATTAAAAAACTATAAGATCCTACAAGGTGTGAGGAAGTTAATGTTAGGACCATGAAGCCAATAAAAACTTAGGCTTAAGGTGTTAAGACTAAGGTAATGATTGTAATTAATGAATATGTCAGGGCCTTAGTATTAAAAAATTAGGCTAAGCTTGGAAATATTAATAGGGACCATAAATGATGACATTATTTAGGTCATAAGGAAATTTAGAAAAAAGGGGAAATAACAAAGGGGATGTTGTCACCTGGTTAAGTTGTGTTTACAAATATGACTAAGCCTAGAATATGAATTTTATACTTAAGTCCATAAATAGATTTCAAAATGGTTCCCAAAAATTTGTTTCCTACCTTTATTCTAATTTGAATCAAAGATTTTCTAGGGTTTTGAAGTACAAAATTCATAGGGACACATACCATGAAATCTGCAACTAAAAGCCAAACAAACCTCATTAGCACTATTAGTCTAAATTAAAGTAAGTCAAAATCACATAATTTTACCTTTTATCAATGTAGATGAACTTTTAATTCTAAAAAAGACCTTGACATACTTAAATTTCCATGTTTTATTCTAAGGGTTTCTCAAGGGTCCCAATTCAAAAAATGAGGTATGTTGGTCGCAACAGGTGGCATATAATTTTGAAACATTTACCTTGGCTCAACCTAAATCATATTTGGATCTTGGATTTATGTATTTACATACTCAAACCCATAAAATACTTTGAATTTATGTTTCTACCTATGTAACATCTCCTTTCCATTATTTTATCATATCTTAAAAATATGACCATGTTACTTTAGACATGTGTCTTCATCTCATGCCCCTGGGACTTGATCAAATATTCTCCATCGATTTCCCTAGGAATTTGTTGGGCTTGAATTTTAATTTTAGTTATTGATCATGATCTAGGATTCAAATTATGACACTCGGTATCCCCACATTCCTTTTATGGCCCCTACTATTAGTTTCCATCTAGTTATCACTCTTGTATAATGTGGCAACCTCATGTGAAATCTAGGCTCATTGAGTTATT